>VXAX01002993.1:1080615-1269565 GCA_013399835.1 Leptocoma aspasia | reverse complement strand
CTGCAATGAGCTGTGCTGCTCCCAGTGCCCCATGTAGCTGTAGGGCTGCTCAGCTGTGGGGCAGGGAGAGGAGCAGGAGGGTCCATGTGCAGCTGAGCCATCCCTGGAAAGCACAGGGCTCTGGGCTCCCTGCTGTCCCAGGGCAGCCCAGAGGCCAGGGTGTTCCTGTGGTAGCTCTCTGGAAGTGGGTCAGGATTTTCCTCCTGGCCTGCCTCAAGTGTCCGCTGGCAGCAGCATGTTTCCATGTGACCTATTTAAAAGTTTCCAGGAAATCTGTCCCATGAAATGTGGAGCTTCATGTGAGAAACGAAGCCCGGGCCCCAGTTAAAATTAAAGGAAATCTAATAAGAGACAATAGGAGACAAAGTCAATAAAGCAAAAGGAGAAACCCTGAATTCACAGCCGCAGCCAGAAGCAGCTACTCAACACAAGACCCCCTATATATCCTGGGTATCGCAGCCAAATACATATTCATAAATGATCATACATATTCTAATATTTTAACATAGTTCCTCCTCCATCCCTCCCTGTCAGAGCATGTGCAGTCATCCTCCTCATGGTCATCTGCTACTTTTCCATGCATTCAACAGGCCTCAATCCTTTCATTGGTTAAATGTTAACATCATCACAACACAACATTCAGATGAAAAGAACTCTAAGCTTTAGGAAAACTTCTTTTACAAAAGTCAATGTTATAAAACACATAGTATTCACTCCAAGGTTTATGAACACTGTTATATATTTATCACACTTCAGATGCTTTAGGTTTGCACTGTGGCCTCGGTTACAATTTTTGTCTCCATTTTGCAGATCTGACTGGCTAATCTACCAGGATGTTTTCCCTGGACACATCCTATGTTCCCTTACCCACAAAGTCCTTGCCTCCTGTCCAGAAGAGCTCTCTTTCCTCCGAGCTCAGGAAGAAGCTGCTGCCTTTCTGAAGGATGTTTAAAGAATAGGATTTATGTGTTAGGCTTCATAGTTACAGATGAACATATGCTCTGATATTTAGATGTAGTTTTGAATAAATGTGTTTTGAGCAAACCTTTTACATTTTGATGATATATTTTAATTGCATGTATTTTATTTTGATGTTTAAAAATTTAAATAAAATAAATTTAAATAAAACAAGCAGAGAATTTAAGACAAGGACCTGCTAGCCTAGAGGTCATGGGAGTGCAGCTCACTTGATGTGCCAGTGTTTCACCACATCCTTTCCCCCCTGGGCCTCTCCTCTTCCTCTTTTGCCATGTTTTCTTTGTGGCATTTGTGCTGCTCTTTGCAACTTGGCATTACAACGGGGCCACCTGTTGACATGTTTAGGGGACAATGGACCCAAAAGATCCTGTATAGTCAAAAGTTTTCTACCTAGATGTATTCTGTGCTCACAAAAGGCCTGAGCAAAGAAACAAGGAGAAGCATGCCCAAATCCCAAAGCTTTGCTCCTTTGCAATCTCACACAGATCTGGCTCAGAGGTGTCATCAATCACAATTCCATAGGTAAGAAGAGGTCATGTATTTCATGAAAAGATGCACTGCTTTGGAAAAGACATCTGTATGTATATTTTCCCAGGACAGCAGCCCAACTGTGTTGTTTGCAACTTGTTTGCAGAGGGATGAGTGGATTGTGAGGCCAATAACCAGTGACAAGGGTTCCTCAAATCTGCACTGCAGCCTGGCTACCATTCAGCCCAGAGTTAGGGGATCATTTGTTACCACGGACCGGTGCTTGCCAGTGTAATGAATTCCTGCATGGCTGGATCAAGCAATTCTGGGTTCAGCTCCAGCTCTTGGTGGGCTGCCCGGTCATTGACAATGCTGCCTTTCCAGAAATTATTTAGCAGTTTCTTTTCATAGTCATTTGAAGCTTTTAAACTTCACATTTCAGTTTGCACTGCCTTAGGGAAAAATACTTCTGGGCCCAGTGCAAACTGTGACCTTTTGACAGCATAGTCCTCATGGTTGCTAGCTTCTGATGTTACAGAAGAAATGCATGTGGATGTGTTAATTAGGTTTTCTGAAGGAAAAACTCTACCTCACGTGGCTGCATGTGTTTGCTTAGCTATGGGTCTAGTCCTGGCCTAGTAAAGCCCAGGCAGGGCAGCGTGTTGCAGGGAAAACTAGCCCATGAGCTTATGGGCTTGCCATCACCAGCAGAGTGAATGTGTCCTTTGGGGATTCCTCTGGAGACAAAATTAGGGACCTGCTCCCTCTCACAATATTCTCTTAGATCTTTCTAAAATATCCTAGAAAAGGCAGTGAAACTTCACATCTCCTTGCACACCCACTGTTTGAATAGGGGCATTTTTGTCCCTCCTCAAAGTCATTGCTCTTGCTCACCAGAAGTATGAATGATGCATGGTCCTCTTGCTGGTGCTTCAGAGTACTGGTAAGTGCTTGGCTTACAAAACTAAAGTTAGGTATTGCTTGGGTCTTGGCTCAGTTTTGTGCAAGTTTAGAAAGAAAAGAAAATCTGAGATAAGCTTAGGATAATTGGATACATTGGCCCCCATCCTAGCTTTCTGCCTACTTTTTTGCAGGATTGGCTTCTCATCCCCAAATGAGTGACTGGGAAGTAATCACCCCCAGAGCTGTTGCTTTGTACTTCTGGAGCATATCAGTCTCCTGGGAATTATCATCCAAAGAGCAGAGAAACTCACACAAGTCCTAGTCTCCTTTTTGCTGCAAGGAGTCTAAGTTAAACCTATCAAAGGACTCTTAAAATTACTAAGAATTTATTTAAGAGGCTTTAAGAGTTATTAAGCTTATTTTTACTGGTTTGTAAATAGCCTCTGAAAAGGTCACAACAATCTTCATTGTGTGTTGGGAGAAGACAGGAAGACAGGTTGCAGAGCCACTCATCAGTCCAGGGAAATTTGGAATACACCAAGCATCTGCTGCAGTCCTTTTCTGTGGTGTTTGCAGTGGCTGTTCTTCTGTGGAAAAGGTTAATACAGTTATTTGGCTGTCAAGGGAACTCTGTGGGGCTAAAAATGGGACATCATATACTTGTCTGGGCTAACAGAGCTCAGAGGTGCAGTACATGCTTTCTTCTTCTCTTGGCTCTTGGTAGGATAAATAGTTCTGAAGTACTGAGTTTTTCAACATGAAGAGCATAGTATTTCTTGTGGGTTTTTAAAAATTCTCCATGGTGTATTCTAGGTTCTTTCTTTGTTTTGCACCTTGGAGGGTTTTGGTTTTGTAATTTTTTGCGCCTGGTTTCAAGCTGTTGTTGATATGTTACTTGGACTAAGATGAAATTTGTCTAAGATGCATAATTAGGTATCTACTTACCTAAGGAGTTCTTTCTAACTAGAAGCTCAGCTGCAGAGCACTGTGGTAGCAGGGTGTCCCCAATGCCCCCTGTTTCCTGACTTATCCACATGAGAAACCGTGCTATGAGAACCTACTTGCAATCCAGGTCCCATGAAAATATACATGTATTTTCCCTGAAATATAAAGGTGAAAGGATCTGCATGGGTATCTGGTTATTGATGAAACCTTCACAACTCAAAAGGATCCAAAAGATGCATTGCCTTGTGCCCTGGTTGTCCACGTTAGCTATATTTACAAGCAAAGATACACAAAGCTTCCAAGAGAAGTAAAACATTCCAAAACTAATGCCATTGTATTGTATTGGCAGATTGACTTTCCAGTTTGGATGTAAGAGATATTAAACTTCTACTAATTATAGGAGGGGGTAAGGCTGCAATGAAATGGCCCCATAAGATTGACAAGGTCACACTTAAAAGCCAAGCAGCTGGTAAATTTGTTGGTTTAGATTCTAACTGCAGAGTCATCTCTTGCCTTGCCACATATCTGTGTGTCTGCTGGGATGCCTGGAAAGTTTTGTTCACAGCTTTATAGCTACTGCTCTGGGGAAGGATTGTCTTTGTTAGCATTGTCAGGGCTTGGCTTTGGTTCACTCATATCCTAAGGAACCAATGGTTCAGGAGTATTAATAAATGAAGGGCAGCCTGTTGCACTGAAAGCTTTCCGTTTCTCCTTAATTGCTGTACAATCAATTAACCTGTGCCTTGAGGAAAACTTCAAGAAGGAGGGAAAGATATGGAGTAAGGCTTATCACCCCTTTTTCCTTTGAAATAACCTTGATAAAGGGTGTGTTCTGTACAGTCCAACTTCAGAAATTCTCACACTATTACTTAATGCAATCACACAGTTGTATGTTAGTAAAAAAGAGAAAAGAATAAAGGAAGAGATGTAAGAGGCCAGATTCTGAAAATCAGAATGTCACTGAGAGGAAAACAATTAGGGCCTGTGAGGGCTGTAAGTAATTTTGTGCTAGAAGTGGTGGAACACGATAGATGCAGGGCAGGTATATGTGAGATGAAAGGAAATGGGATCAGAGGGACAATGTGGCCCTGGGCCTTGATCACCGTGTCCTGCTGAATATCTGTTGTCTCTATCTGCACACGTTTTCTTTTGACATTAACATTTTCATTATTCATCCAAAATGGGCTGTGGGCAAGAAATGCAAACTTGGGACCTTCACCCCCAGTTTTCAGATGATCCACTATACAATTGTGAGTTTGTAATAATCTTCACCTTTACCTGAGAACAATGTGGAAGTGAGCCTCTAATCCATACTGCAGGTGCTATGGATCTTGCCCATAGGATCTTGCCCAGGAAAATCAAAATTACAGTTTGAAGTTCATACCTGCAAAATGCATCTCCACATGCTGTAGTCATGATAGCACTGAGTACATTTGATGTGGAAGAATTAATGTTTTGCTAATCTAGCAGGTTTTCTCTTCAGGAGATACTGGCAGTTCTTTACTGATGAGACATGACAGTAAGAAGAGGTTACTTTACCTCTGTGTTACGGTTTCTTTCCTTCCTATAGCAAAGGTGATATCTTCTCTTAATGGTAAAACTTCATAAATGGTTATGAAATGCCTTGAATGTTAAGAGGTATGACAGTGCTAACACTGCAATGTGCTGAATTTATTGATAACCTGCACAGCATTCTCAGCCATGTTGCTAATCAGAGAATCACAGAAGATTCTGAATTGACAGGGACTCACAAGGATCATCGAGTCCAGCCTCTGGCCTTGCACAGAACACCCCAAGAGTCACACCATGTGCCTAAGAGTGTTCTCAAAACACTTCTTGAACTCTGTCAGGCTTCCTGCTGTGACCACTGCCCCTGGAGAACCTGTTCCAATGCCAAGCCACCCTCTGGGTGAAAAACCTCTTCCTAATACCCAACCTAAACCTTCCCTGACACAATTTCAGGACATTCCCTTGAGTCCTGCACTGGTCACCACACAGAAGAGATCAGTGCCTGCCCCTCTGTTTCCCCTCACAAGAAAATTGTACCTTCGATGAAGTCTCCCCTCAGTCTCCTCTTCTCCAGGCTATCTGAGGTTCTTGAAGTCAGAAAAAAGAACCTGGAGTGCGTGTGGTGCCTTAGTGTTCTAGTCATCTTCAGATGCCAAGAGAATGAAATGACAACCCCCTTAAAGGTCTGAGATTTGAGTAGTGTCACTGGAAACAAGGGCAGCTGCCAACTTTTTAAAGGTCTGTAGATAAAGTGTAGCACAGAGCTGTTGGCTGCTCTTTTCACAGCTATGAAGAGGCTCTGGCTGGAAACCTGATCCTGCTCAATCCCTCTGCAATCTGACTCCACTGCAGCAAGTGCACTCTGATTTTAACCCTTAGGACCAAGCCACTGCCCCTTGAGTTAGCTGTGATTTTACACAGCAACTCTACTGAACTGAGTACAAGACTGCCAGGTAGCTCAGGCTTAAATCAGGGCAGCAGAGGGGTGGAAGCCCAGCTGACCTATGGTCTGGTCTGTCAGTGCCCAGGCTGGATCTTGTAGCCTAAAAAGGACATATTTGCTGAATGGAAATGCAATCTAAGTTAATTGATATACCAGCAAAACACAAAACAAGACAAGCTTGTTCTTGGCTGGGGGAAGAGGAAGCAAATGGACTTTTTATAGTTCAGGGCACTAGTTAGTGCACTAAGGAATGCATCAATATAGTATAACAATAGTATAACATTGGGCTAAGATTGAAACTGGTTGCATACAGAATATGGGAGAGCAAACTCATACCTTGTATATAAAACCTCTGTTTTATTTACATCAGTAAAAAAGAAAAGTTTAAATCGAGCCTGGTCTTATAAAACAACTGTATTCCAGAAATGTTGTATTTGTGAAAAGTTGAACTGTTGACCAAAAAACTGTTAAAAAATTAATAAAAAAAAAAAAGTGGAGAGGCAAACTATCATTTCCTGCATACTAGAGTTACTCTCAATTTCATGTTTGCAATACAAATCAAAGGTAAACACATTCTTTGCAAGAGTCGTGTACATTACTGGACTAAAGAGAATCTCTTAACTGCATGTAATTATGAGTTCATGTTACAAACTTGCAGATCAGTCCCCCAGAAGCTGTGTCTTGCATACAGTGAGCAGTTTGCTGCAGCATCCTTTGGGCAGCATCCCAATCCTTCAGCAGCTACAGTCTTTAGGTGGGACTGTGTTTGCAAGGAACCTCCTGCTGACGACAGCCTCAGTCAGAGCCGGGAGGGATGAAGTGCTACCATGCCAGCTCATGCACACATCTTCAAGGGAGTCTGGTTTTGGGCAAAGATGCTTTGGCTGACTCCATGTCCAGAGAGCACATGTGGGAGGAGGTTTCCAGCTTGACTGCTGAAGTGAAGTGTTGCCTCTTGTGCTGCTGTAGCAGAATCTGCTGCTTGAGGGATGTAAAGAAATACTTTCTCTTATTCCCCATCAGGGGTGTTGGGAAGTTTCAGCATGAAGCCATAAAGAGATGAACTGATTGCAGTAGCTGAGGAGAAGCTGTCCTCCCACTCTGCTCTGTTTTCCTCTGCAAAGCTGCATTTAGGCATGCAAAGTGCCAGTTTCCTGCTGCCATGTTTCTGGTTTGCTTCTCTTCTGCGGGGGGTACTGCCAGCAGAACAAACCAACCCAAAATGCATGCAAAAATGCATTTGTATTCTTACCCAGGAGGGAGAGAACTGTAGTTCTGATGAGGGGGAGGACTAACTTGCAGAGTTTACACTGCTGGAGAGCTTTGCAGTATCTCCCTGGTGATTTTCCAGCTTGACAGGGGCTGGTGTATCTGCCTGTCTGATTGCACAGTGGATTGGTTGACATCTGTGTGGGTATGGCTGCTTGGCCTCTTTAAGCTCACAAACCCCTGAACATCCAAAGCATCTATTCACTGAGAGTTGCTTCTCTATTATTTAAACCCCCACTTTAAACATAATAATTAAGGTTTCCTTGTGTCTGTGGTGCAAAATGGCACTGTACTTAGTGAAGGATGCTTGTGGTTAAGGCACGGGACTAAAACTTAGGAGTTCATTATCCAGAGAGTAACCCTTGTACTGGAGAAGGTGAAGCTCTGTTCCCCCATCATGAAGGTGGGCAGGAAGGGTAAAAATGCTGTGTGAAGGTGAAGTTCCCAGACACCACCTTGATGAAAACTGTAGAAAAAAAATTAAACTATTCCAAACAAAGTATGATACAAATGTTTTTGATTTTTTTTAACGAATCTTATTCTGTACTAAAGTTGTAGATGAAAACATGTCAAATGAAATTAAAACTACATTAACTAAAAGCTGCATCTTAACCATCATGACATATTACTTAGGTGAGGAAGATCCAGTAATTTTTGAGAGTGTATTCCAGTGAATGCTGTAAAAGCTTAATATTAATTGACTGTAAACAACTTGTGTTTTTATTAACAAGAATCTGTCTAGACTATTCAGTAAAATTACAATAAATACCCTCAAACTACATAAATAAAAAAAAATACAAAACTTTTTTCATGGGGAACAGGATTCTCTATTGTGGCATTTTTTTTCTTTTACAAAAAAAAAGAAAAACAAACCCAAACAAAACCTCCAAATGTGTCCTTAGATGCCTTGTGATTTCTAATGTTGTTTGATCGGACTATTGCAAAACTACTCTAATCAGGATTAAGCCTTGTACCCTGGAAACTAGAGGTGATAAGATTATCTGGTAATCAAAGGTGATTTAGAAGATCAAAGGCTTTTTTGAGGGAATAAAATCCCTAATTTTTTTCCTTCAAAAAGGGTTGCTTTGTTTTAACTTGTTTATGACATTATTCTCTCCCTGCATGTTGATAAACACCTAGGGTAAAAATGTGGCTTTGCTGAAGCCATGGGTGTTTAATTGCAGTAACACTCAATTGGTTCAGGGTTTTACCTCTCCCCTGGAAAAGTCACAACAGTCCTTTTTACAGACTGTGGTGCCTACTGAATAAATAACATGCTGAATAATTATAATTTGTGTTAGCTTTTTAAACTCTTTTGTCTAAATTGGGGGAAAAAGGACTTGGCTATAGGTCTTATCTTCATCAACCAAATTTGCCTCAGACTCACCCAGCAACAAAGTGTTTCTTTTGCTCCATGTAGATCTCTGAGCAAAACCATGGAATGAAAGGAGAAGCAGCTGGTTGGTATTTCATTAGATTGATGAGCCCAGTTTGGGGTTTTTGATGCAATGCCATCATACAGTTTCCTTGCAAGAGAAGATGAAGGCGTGTTCTGGAGGCTTGGGTAAGGCTGTTTCCTCCCTCCTCGTGCCTCTGCCTCTGGGGGTGCTTCTGCTGTCAGTCCCTCTGCAGCCCCTGGCCCACGACGTAGAGCTCAGGGTGGGAAGCAGATCTGTTGGACTCTTTGGTTTCAGGAACGCCAGAGCTGTTCCAGGAGTCACCTGCTTTTCTAGGGCTCTTCTCCAAGCTGCAGAAGGAAAGATGCTTAAGAGGCTAATGAATCATGACTTTTTAAAACAGCACTGATTAGACCATGTTAACCCACAAAGCACAAATGCTGCACGACACCCTGTCATTCCCCCTCTCCTCCTGAACACACACTCTTTATGTGCATCATCCAGATTTTACTCTTGTCATGCCAAATGCACTGTACTCTTCCCTCCCAGACCTCTTTTGGGAAGAAAACATTTTGTATGTTTAACAGGGGATCAGTGTGAGACTGGGTTTCCCTGCAGATAGGGGCAGATTTGAGTGAGAAGTCTTGTTTCAGACTGCTGAAGGAAAGGAAATGTCTTACCTCTGACGTGCATCCACCTCGCCTGGTTACAGTGATTTCTGAGCACACCAGCATGACTGTTGGAGGGGAATTCTGGTATTATAAATCTGCTACTCTCACTCTGGTGACAGGAGCACTGAGACATAGAAAGTGTAAAAGATGTTCTTGAGGTCGCTCTGGCACTCCCTAGGGGTACAGGGACTTTATGTATCAGGACTGATCATAGCAGTGGATCTAGTCATGGGTGTCTCACACCCTGTGCCTTCCTGCTGAAGTGTGTGAAGTGTGCCCTGTGTTGCTGCAGCTCACTCATGTGGTTTAAGCTAAACGTGGGGAAACATTTCAGAGCTATCTGGGAATCATGACTGTATTTTAAGTATATAAACTGCTAAACTGAATGAGCTTCCAACTACAGACAAGCTGTTATGTTCCTACTCTTAACAGCTAGGACTTCATTGATTTGAACTGCTAAATGGAGAGATTTGTGATACATATCCAGTCATGAAACTAATCCAGATTCAAATATCCCCCAGCTGCAGAAGGGCTCATTTGGGCTACTTGCTTTGAGCCACATTCAGTCAACCCAATCATTGAACAGTATGTTAAAGACAATAGCATTTTATCTTCTCTCTCTGCTTTACCACTTGGGAGAGGAGCAGTCTCAATGAAATACTATTTTGTTAAGGTGCATACAGAGAAACTGTGTTACAGATTATACAGAATTTCTATGAGCAGAGCAATTGTACATGTTGTGCCTTACTGAGATGCCAATTGCTGATTGCTCTCAAATGACCAAGCTTAGGAACCAGCCAAGTTATCTCAGTCTATCCAACCACAGGCTGCTCAAACAGGAACCAGTTGAACTGACTTGAGAACTGAGGTTCTTGTCAGGTACCCAAGACTAAAGGCAAAAGCTCCAGCTCCAGCCCTAGTTAGGGCTACTAATGTTTTAAGTCCTGATGTTCCTTACAACATGGGATAGGCAGAAGACATGCGTGGAAAAAGAGTGGGTTTTGCCTTCTAGGAGAGCAATGAATGCACAGGAGACACATGAATCTGTGCACAACACTGACATTTAATGCCCATCAATGCCAGCTTGCAAAATAAGATAGAAGTTGCCTCTTTTTTTTTTTTTTTGTGTGTTTCTGTTAAAAGGGGGTGTGTGGGAGAGGCAACTCAGCTGCCTCTTTTTGCTTGTACAAGCTCTGCCAGATTATCTTTGGCAACCAACTTCTCAGCAAATGGATGTTTTAATTTGGTATGGGAAAACTGGGGGGACATATCTCTTATATCCCTGAGTTTGTGAGCATGGGAGAAACTGGATAACTCACTGGTCTTCAGAATGTTTTTCCTATAAAAGATTGATAGTATCTCAGGTTTGACTCTGTGTCCTCTCCCTTCTACTAATGAAGCTGCTTATAACATAGAAAAATAACACAGGAAAACACCACGCAGACAAAAAAAAAGTGTTGCTATATTTGGAAAGAAGAGGTAAAGCAAGGGGAGGAATGAAGGAAAGGAGACTGACAGCTGTGTGGTAATGGCTTGTGAATTTGAGACCAGATGCAAACATTCAAAGAATGAGGAGGTTGAGGTTTATGTTTAGACCTTTTGAGATTTTCCTCTGTCAGCTAGATGAATTACAAAGCAAATAAAGTCCTGGCTGTTTAATGAACTTGGAGGAGAAAGATGGATCAGAGTGTGGTGTTTTGTCTATTAATGCACCTGCTAAAGGAGCAGGGCTCAGCATCTGCACAGCGTGATGTGGTGCTCACAGGTGTGGCAACCACCCCACTCCTGAGCAGGAGGAGGGGACCTGCAGTGATGTGAAGAGCTCTCAGAGCTTTTCCCCTGTGTTCATTCCTCAAATGTCCTTCTTGCCCATCGGCACATTGGCTGTGACATTAATTTTAGGTCATTCAATGCAAGGTCCACAAAATTTAGTCCAGGCAGCTTATTTCGGGTGTAAGAAAACACAAAGTTGTGTATTGCATCTTAAATCAGTGTGTGTGGTAATTAATGGTCTTATTTCCCTTTTGCTTATGTTGATATAAATTTGGCATAACTGACTAGTACTACTGCTGATGTTCATTGGGATAAATGATAAGCTGAATTTGACCTAGGATATATTTCGTTCTTCCAAAATACTTGTAGATCATAACACTAGGATATATGACTTTTTTCATGAAAGGGATGATTTTATTTACACTCACTGCACTCTGACAGACTATGATAGAAAGATACACCCCATTGAAGTATAAATTAGCTAGCAATTTATAGTAGACTGATTTTAAAATGCATCCATAAAACTGCTGGGGCTTTTGTCTTTCAAGGTTTTACATAAAACCTCCTTTGAAAACATTTATTTCTGCTGGCAGGCACTGGAGCAGACAAAGCTGACTTCACACAGTACATAAAAACAACAGAAAACACAGCAACACTGTACAGGAATTTTAGGAAATATTCATATGTCAGACTACAATGCAATATTAGAACTGGGAATGCAAAATAGTTTGCATTTCCCAGAGGTTTTTACATGCTTTGGTCAGCACATTCCTCTACTGCCAGCATGGGACTCAGTCCTTATTCTGTCTTCAGGGTGGGAATGCCTGGAAATTTGTCTTCAGTGCCTGCGACTGTCCCTGTGCTCACAGTGCCTGTGCACCTACAAGTGCAACTCCATCCTGTTGGGGTTGATCTTGCAATCCCTATCCCTCCTCAAGGGAATGAATCATGTGACTGCAGCTCTTCTGGGGCAAGAGCAAAAATACTGCTCATGTGTGGAAAGGTTACCGGAGAAGCTTAAAGCTTAATTGACTTACACATCCTAAGATGGTAAGAAACTAGAATAACAACACTGTATTTCCAGGCTGTTACACATCTTTGAGTATTCCCAAATACCCACTTCTATTTACTGGCTGGTTTTATGATATTTTTTTCCTTAGGTGATAGACAAAATCTAAAGCTAAGCCCATTTTTTTAATAAGAGGCCAGCAGTTTTTGCAAACATGGAACTGGCATGTGTTGATGTTTTGATTTCTTTTTCAGAGCAATGAATCTCCAGTAGCCATGGGATGCTTTTGAAAACTGGGCTTGGGCTGTGGACCCAGCAGCCTTGACATCAGCACCTAGGTCTGAAAGTGTGCACAAGAAGCTCAAAATTTCAGCGTATCATTTTGTCCGCACAGATCCTTGCCTACATATTATCTGTCTCTCATTCTTGCCAGCTGAATTGAAACATTCTCCCACAGCTTTCAGATGAACAGTTTATACTGGATTAGAAGCTGATGATAGAACAACACCCCTCCTCTTAGCTCAAGCCTATCTTCTTAAAAATATTTATGTTTCTAACTTGAGGGCTACTTCAGAGCTTTTAAGAACTGAATGTGGATGCCCTTAGCCCCCCACAAATAAGGGGAGTTCTGTGCCATTAAACCAACACTGAATTTTCCCTGGGGTGCCTGTCACAGCTTATGTGTAAGGGTAAGGCTTGAGCAAGCCATAGAAAGTTAACTCTTCACTTCATTCAGACTGGTAGTCTACTGAAATCTGAGGCAAGAAAATAGAACAGATTATTTCAATTGCAAGGGACTGACAATGTCCATACAGTGCTATCTTTGCCCAGGCATCTTTTCTGCACATGAACAGGACACCTTTCCGGGAAACCTCTTAAAAACATTGAATTGCCATCACAGGTTTAGAAAGCCAACAAGGTGCTTCAGGCCTGCTTTTCTGGCATGAAGCTGCTTACCTCGCTTGGTGAAGTGCGGGTTCACTGCCAGCTGTTAGAGGAGCTGGGAGATGAGGCTGGAGCCCCGGTCGGCGGTCAGAGAAACTTCTCCTTACGAACGGCTGAGGACTGGTGGTGCTCAGGGACAGCTTCCTGGTCCGGTCCCCGGGCTGCCGGAGCAGCAGGCTGCTCTTTTGGGAATGTGATGCAGCTTCAGGCTGGCTGGTCACCTCAGCAGTGCATTTGCTGGGTAACACTGGAGGTCTGGCTTCGAATAGGGAAGAGGTGGCCGGGCAAAATATGGAATGGACATTGCTGCCCCTCTTGGAGGAAGAGAGCTGGTGCTCGTCCCCAGCATCCAGCCCAGCTCTTGGCCCCTTGTAGGAGCGAGATGGGGAGGCTGGTGGGGAGGGGGTGGTGGGGAATGGAGCGGGGGAGCCCGCCAGCCGCTGTGCTGTTGGTGAGCTTTGCTTGTGCCCCACAGGAGGGCTGAGTGGTTTCCGCTGCGGTGGTGGAGAAGGCAGCTTCTTCTGCAAAGGTGGGCTGGGCACCCTGGGGCTAGAGGGGGGACTGGGTTTCCTCTGCATGGTGGGTGAGCTTGGCTGCGTGTTGCTAAAAGCCTGCAGAGAATGTCTGTGATGTGCTGGGGGGCTAAAAAGCCGTTTCTCCGTTGGTGAAGAAGGAGGAGTTCTTGTTGGAGAGACCCTCCTGGAGAACAGTGAGCCTTTCTCGTTGCTCCGGAGCGGATCGGGAGAGCTGTGCTTCTGGCACACCACTGAAGGTGCAGGTGGGTTGGGTCCCTTGCTCTCTGAGCTGTTGCTGTGTGGGTTTGAAACCCCACTGGGATTTTGAAGAGGAATAATTTTATGGGTTTGCTTGTATAAATCCGCAGCCTCCTTCCTCTGGGTTGCTAATATCTCCTCCTGGCTAGGGATGCGCACGTTGGTAGGGTTCAGCTCCAGAGAGTACTTGTGCGGTTTCTCATCCCCTGACCTGGTATTCCTTAGACCTTTATTAGTCACCGCACTGGGGCCGCTGATATTTTTACTTGGCAATAAGTCAATGGACTGAAGGGAGGCTTTCATTTTTGGGGAAACTTGTGATCTCTTAGCAGCATGCAATTCTGGTTTGATGGTCTTTTTGGCATCTTCCAAAGAGTTTCCTTCTATTCTTGCAGTTTCTTCAGGCTCGGATAAATTTTCAGAAGTGTCCATTAACATTTCAGGTGGTGGTGGTGGCAGGTTCTCAGTGTCTTCATCAGTCTCTTCCTTTGTGTCCTTCTTGCTTAATTCTGCAGGTGGTGCAGGAAGAAAGGCATTTGGAAAGCTAGAAGAAACATCATTGGTGTTTGTGTCTTCTACTGGTGAAATGCGATGCTTAAGATTTAAAGGTGCTAGGCCTCTCTGAAACGGAGTGGTGGGTGGCATGACTGGAAGTCCAAATTTTCTGATGCACTTTATTGGTCCTAAGGATCTTAGAGGTGTGGTTTTTGCAAGATCATCAGTAGGACTGAAGGTTTCAATCAGTTTTTTGACAGACTGCCGGGGGGTACAGCTGCTGCCACTCAACATTTGTGCTCCAGGAGGCTCATTTTCTTTGCCTGCTGATGTCTCCTGGGTAGGCACAGTAGCTCTCACAGGATTCCTGACTCTCTTTTCATTCAGCGGAAGGACAGAATTTTGATCAGGTGTGAACAAAGGGACTTTATCCTGGTTAGGCAGGATGCTGAAATTTTTTGAGAGGCCTGCCTTCAGCTTGCGGGAGGACCTAGATGTAATTTGCTCATCCTGCAAATAAGGTGCTGTTCTAGATTTCCAAAGCTCCAGGTTGTTAGCTATATCCTTTCCATACAACATTTCCAGCCTTTTGCTGAGCTCCTTTTGAGTCCTCTGAAGCTCTAGGAGAGTCGGGTCCTCTGCCTGGCTTCTGAGGGACTCCTCTGACCTGGACCGTCGTTGTTTCCCAAGCCTTCTCTGTCTGCCTGTTGCTGTACTGGGCCTTTTTGCTAGGACTGCTCTTCCACTCTCATCCTCTATCCATTCTTTACGCCTGGATTTAGCTGGGACGAACTTGATTTTTTCACTGATGGCGTCTTTCATCTTCAAAATTATTTCTTCTGTATCTGCATTCTCTGTCCTTTTGATGGACTGCCTTTGAGTGTTATCAGTGAGTGCAGGTGAAGACAGGGACCTCGGCAGAGCATCCTTTCCCATTTCTGATAAACTTGTGTTGTCGTCATCCTCCCCCAGCGTGCTCTCTTCTTCATCATCGTCATCATCCTCATCCTCATCAGAAGGAAAATCTGTTGATTCACAGATTTTGAAATGTTCACCTTCCTGAGCAGAACCAGACTGCAAGGAGTTGTAGGAACGGCTTTTGCTCAAGCTTGCATACTGGGGCATGGTAGAAGTGCCTTCTGCTACTCCACCCCGACAAGAAGTCAGTTCTCTCCTTTGCACAGATGAACGAGACACGTCTTTACAATGCCTTTCAAGAGCACAGCCATGGGATGCCGCTGTGCCCAGGTTCACGTGCTCTGCTGTTCCAGCATGCCTTCGGGAAGGATGTCCGTGTGCACAGGAGTCACCTGGCTGTCCTCCATGCTGGCTGAGAGCACTGAACTCTTTGAGGGATTCGTTGTCCACACCAATGCCACTGTCCTCAGAACAGAGAGTCCTGTCATCACCGTGGGACTGAGAGGGTCCTACAGTTGAGGCTTCAAGCAGCTTTACTGTCCGTAGCAGGTGCTCATCAAAGCTTTGCTTTGCTTTCAGTTTGCCTTCCAAGTTGCTTGCAGCAGACTGCAGGTAGCTGCACGTCTCCTGCAGGGCGCTGGACGTGAGGGAGGCCAGCATCCCACTCACCATCTGCATTTTGTTGACCGTGTACTGCAGTAGCTGTTGCAGAAGGTCAGGGTGCTCCTTCAAATCGTCCTTTTCTGCTGGCCATGCCAGGTTCCCACCTACGTCTTTGAGAAGATTTTCCCCATCATTGGCAATTTCTTCCAAGAGATGGTTGATTTCATCAAAGCGAAGCACAAGGAAGCTGATCATCTGCTGTAGGAAGAGCTGAGTTTGGGTGGCCTGGTTGGCCATGTGCAGAATAGTTTCATACTTGGAGAGGTTGGGATGTAAGTAGGCGTATGCACTCTGGTGAGCCTTGACGAGCAGTTCTGGGAAGTCCACCTTCTTCTCTGTCTCATACGGGGCCAGAATGGACTTTTCTTTACTTTTGTTGGGTTGACCTTGCTTTGCCAGCTTATGGGTTTTTTTCTTCCTTCCTTTCTTTGGGATTTGCTTTGCGTTGCTTTCATTCTTTTCATCCCAGATGAAAGCTGATGCTTCTGATTCGCAGGAGGTTTGCTTTCTGATCTCTATGGACTCAGTGATGTGCTTTTGAGACTCAATCAGTTCAGACATAATGACTTCAGCATCTGTGGCTGTCCTCTCAATTTTCTTCTCTTCCCTGGAAATCTGGGAATCTGAATGAGCCTTGGATGATAACTGCAAATTATCATTTTTGTCCAGCTCTGACAGTCTATCCTCCTCCTCTTCTTCCAGGTAGTCCTTCCTCTGAATCCCATATTCATCAATATTGTAGCAAGATGAACCTTTAACCAGCAGAGGGATTCCTTTATCTCTAGAATCAATCGGCAAAACACTTTTGGGTTTATTCAAAGCCTTAAGACCACTTCTTGCAGCAGTACTAGCAGTCTCACTGTGAGAAGGTGTGCAGCCCATCTTTTCTTTGTCTTTATTTTTGATCAAAAATGCAGAAGAACTAGGGAAAACACACATAAAAATCAAACTCACTGTGCCATCCTGAGCTGCAGACTGGCCTGTTTTCCATCATGATCCCAGTTTTGTTGTCAGTTTGTTGTTCACCTTAAAATCCCATGTGCTTATTGCATAGGATCTGCTCTTGAAGTTGTGCCCTGTTCCATTGGACGTTTCCACTTGGGTTTTCTTCTTTGATTCAAAAAAAGGAGTGTGAGAGCTCAGCTGGATTTAGAGCTAATGGATTAAGAGCACTTGCGTACCTCACTTCTGCCTTGACAGATGTCCTCTGCAAATAAGATTTTAAGCTCATTAGGGTAAGCAGGCTCCAGCCAGTCAGCACCAGTGCTGTATTTATAAAGGCAGATACTTTTTTTTCTGCATATTGGGGGGCAGAAGGACTTGGTACCTGTCCCTGCTTTTATCCCTTGTTGCAAAAACATAACCTACAATTGAATGCAGAGATTCAAAGGAAGAGGCTGTACTTTGAAGCCTTTTTGAAGGGAAACTATTTGAATATGGCATGTAAGCATCATTAGATACTCCTTAACTAAGAGAAAGGTGACCTTGACCATGGATGTACCCGCTGGAGAGTAAAAGACAGGAAATCAAATGGGTTAGAAATGCCTGTTAAGACTTCTGCATTAAGAGTCTTCAAAATTTTCTCCTACTTGCAAGTGACAACCTGTTTACTTTTTCCTTCTAAGACTTATTAAAAAAAAATCTTTGGTTTTTTTTCCTTCCTCTCAGATGATCATTCTTGAAAATTATTTTTTTCCCTTCTAGATAGTTTCCCAACCTGAAAATCCTAACTGCACAACAACAGTATTTGAATTAAGTAATTCAGTAAAATAAGTTTTGCATATCTTTTTAAGACAGCATCTAGTGGATCCAAACTGTTTATTTTCAAATTAAATTAAAAATTAAACGAAAATTCATTTTTTTCCTTTGTCGGAATGTCTTGGGATAAAATTTGAACTCACAAAAGTGACTTGCTTACCTTTATTTCTTTTTCATTTGCCACAGCTTAGTTCTCTTAAATGCAGGGCTTTATGGGCTAAAACTCTAAGAAAGAAAAAAACTAATAAATTAAAAAAATATAGACCCACATCTCAAAAAGAAAAGGGAAGTGAAAGGAAGGGAAGTGAAGTGTCACTCTCACTTTTCAGCCTTCTGATGTTTTCATTCTTGTGATGGAGTTTCTCACGCTGTTTTTTGTAAACATGCACATGTTTTTCTAACTGTCTTTTTGTTTTTCATTCCTTCTNGGAAGGGAAGGGAAGGGAAGGGAAGGGAAGGGAAGGGAAGGGAAATAAAAACTTGTTGTTTGAATCACTTCTAAGGTCAGGACAGTATAAGTCTACTCTGAAAGAGAAACTAGGGAAGCCAAAGTAGGAATTGGATGAGGCAGAAGATGCTTGTCTTTTCCAAGTATTTATTTGTGAAGGGTGGCATGTGGATGAGGGTCATAACAGCAACCACCCCCAACTTCCCTCTTCACTACTCAGACTGGTCTAAATGGATTTGGTTTTTTCAATTTCCAGACACAGCTTTTATACTGAAGGTGGCCCTTCCTCGGTGTTGCAGGGGTTACAGACGACAGTGGCCAACTGGAATGCTGACTAGAAGTCTACAGCTTCTCCCTAGCAATTCCCACCTGCATGGTCATGTGTATCTTGCCCAATTCCCAAAAATCTTTATATGCTACCAAGGCTATGAAACATTCTCAGACTGTAAGTAACTGCTTACATGATTGATTCCTCAGGGCTGGCCTGCAATGTGTGAGGGAAGTTGTTATTCTCTGTAGCCCAATTGTTAAAATCCTTTAATCTTTTCAGCAGAGGCAGCAAAATTACCTTGTGAAGAACACACTACAGTGATTCCCAGGAAGATTTTTAAAACTCTATGTGCTTTCTCCAAAGTAATTTTTCAGGAACTCATACATTGCACTTAATACACATGATGACATAGTCATTTCCCACAAGGCTTTTCTGGGAAGCATCAGGTAATAACCTCCTGACTGCTTCTGGCCAGTCATTTAGCTCAGGCTCTGGCTGCTTCTGTGTCTCACCATGATGTGTTTTCTACAGAACCATCCCAACACTTCCTGTATTTCCTTTTGGGCATGTATCTAATGTGTTCAAAGTGGAGAAGTGGAGCAGATTTAGGCAGCTGCTTCATCCTGGTGATGCTAATGGTCAGGATGCTGTAGCCCTCCACAGCTGGTCTAGGAAAACACAGGAGAACAAGCAGATAGCCTTGATGCCCCTCTTCTGCTTCCAGTGTGACTTGAGAGACATCTCTGTGTAGCTGCTTAATACTTGTGCTGTGAAATCTCTGGTGTCTTTTTTTTCAAAAAGCAGCTCCAACAGCTGCATTGTTCACACTAGGAGTTTTGACACTTAACTCTTTGTGAGTTGGTGGCAGTATTCAGGAAGCTCTTTTCCTTCCCTTTGCCTTTGATCAGTCATGTTACATTTGTTTGAATTTTTGTTCTACTTATTTTCACATCGCGCATTAACATCTTACAGGACGTAAATGTTTGGTTAAAAAATGCAAACTCCTGGTTCATGATCATGAATTATGCAGTCATTTATTATTTTAAATATTAATAGTAAACCAATATATATTTTATTATTTCTTTATTACTAAATCAAGATCCAGGCTCATGGAAAATGTGTTTTATCCTGGCTTTCATTGCTGTCTGCATGTATATGCAATATGACTATTTAATGTTGCACTAGATTTATTAGCTTCTGTGAGATCTTTGCTGTGCCTGTTTCCAAACACTTATGTAGCTGCATTTTTCATATCTATACTCTTATTACCAGTAGGCATATATTCCTCTCTACTTCTGAGGCACTTTAGAAAAATCCCAACACTTTACCTCACAAAAAATTATAAGAAAAATACTTTATGTCATGATCATACAACAAAAGAGAGGATAAAATAGGTAATGCACATAAATGGTTATGCCAAGTCTTAAAAATCTAAGGTTTGTATTTGTGGAAAAGAGCTCACTGAGAAATTATGGAGAACTTGAGTGATAACAACAATTTTAAAGAGCTACTTTACTCTCAATGAAATGCCCTTTTTCTTCTTTTGTGTGAGCAAATTGAATATAACCAGGGAGCTGTTCATATTGTTGGCCTAGATAGCACTAAGTAAATACAAAATAGTATCTTTTTATTTCAGCTTCTCTTGCAGAGCTGAACTAGTTTGGGATATAGAGTGGGTTCTCTCCTTTCTGTAATCACTTGCAGAGATACATATGAAGCTTCATTTTGTTTCCCCTGTGGAAACCTGTTGACAATGGCAAAGAATAGGAGTATCATGGTTTGAAGGAAATGTAGTTGCAAAGAATTGAATAGAACCAGTGAGCCTACACAGAGCGTTTACTAGTGGTGATGATGCAAGTGAAAGACAAAATTCATCTTGATTCTGGGCCAGTGATAAACTTCTCAGAATTGGCTGGTTGGTTTTTTTTTTTTCTCTTCATTCTAACTTCTAAGTAAAATGGTTCAGTCTGATTGCATGAGGCAATAAATGTGACCCCTATGCTTTCAAAAACCTGTTTTGCAAAAACATGTGGATTTTTCAAAGAGCAGGACAATTAAAAAAAAATCTTGAAAAGAGCTAGGAAACTGGCTTCCCTCTCCAGCAAAAATACTTTATAAAGGAATTAATGAAGGAAGAAATGTAAGTAGAAAACTAAAGGGAGTAATTTTGGGGGGTTTGCCTGCACAAGGCTGTTGCCACACTCAGGTGACCGAAGGGGTCAAGAAAAATTGTATGACTAGTGTCAGCAGTAGTTTTGTGAGATATATTTACATTTGTCTGCTATTTCTGGAAGGTGTGTTCTGGTCACAGTTTCACAGTTTCTCTTTGCTAGGCATTCCATTGGTATTTTAGGTGCTTGCTATCTGCCCCAACCAATACATTCACTGCTGGTTTCAGTGGGTGAGACAGTGACTGCCAAAAAACCAGAGCTAGGACAAAGAACCGTGTGAAACAGCGTGAAGTTTTAAGCACAGATTTCCAGAGTTATGCAAATCTAGAAAACTAAAAGGAGAGAGTTCCACTAGCCTTGGCAACAGTTACATTAGTTTGCATGGGTGAAAGCAGGTTTGTGGTTGTGGAGCAATTTCAAGGCAAGCGAGTTCCTTTCCGGTCAGGGACTGGCAATTTAACTGGCCAGCAAGGGCTTCAGCACTTTCTAATGGAAGGTAGTAGTACTGATTTTGGATCTAGAAGTGAGGTCCAGGAATTTGTGTTCCTGAAGAATATCCCAAGATGCTACAGAAAAGAGTGCAGCTATTTGGCCTTATGCCTTTTCCAGTTCCTAATGGGTTTCGTTACCTACAGCGTCTCAGGCTTTCCCTGAAAACTGAGGTAGACACAGGATTCCTCCTGGCTTTTTCTCAGAGTGTCTCTAACCACAGTGTGTGGGCACACTCACTGTCAGAACCTCCCTGCTGCCCCAAGCCTTGCTCCAGAGTGACCCTATTTGAAGCTGCAATACCTTCCCAAGCCATTTTAATGATTGCTTTCCTCTGGCATATAAATGTGGGGAGAGGAACTGGTTAGTAATGCTCTATTTCTGCCCAAAGAAGAAACAAGAAATGCAATAATATTTCAGTAGAAACAGGCTTGTTGCTCACAAGCATTGTTTCCACGTCTTCCTCCTGAGGTAGTCAGAGCTGGTGCAGCCAATTGTTTTGAGTCCTCCAGGTGTTCAGCAGCCTTGCTGCCCATGGAAGCACCAAATGAGTCAGACAGGATAGGCTGAACAGGCTTTTTATTTTCACTCACATCCTGGCTTGTGGGAGTGGCTGAAAAAGACAATGTGCTAAGGTATAGAAAGTGGTTTAAATATATATTCTTTTAAAATTTCCATTGCAGGACCCAGAGGTGGAAGTCCAGACAGGAAGGGGTTTTGTCAGGCAATGATATCCAGTCTCCTCTGCAGCTGCAGCACTCAGGACTCACTTTGAGCTGAGATATTTGGGGTTCTGCCATTGCTGGCCTGATCAGAAGGATGTTCCAGAACCTGTGATGCTTTTTTAGGTCCTTGCTTTCATTTTCTAGCATAAAAAATAACCACACACGGTTTTGTCTTCATATTCAACACCACCTTTGAATTCACACCCCATTTTCTCTGGTTTATGGCAGATGACAACTCTATCCTCTGTCTCAGCTTTCATCCTGCTGCATCAAACAAGCTGTGCTCTGGTAACCTCCTAAAATAGACTCTTCTTTTTCTTGGCTGTGCTGACAAACCCTCTCTAGGCACGCTGGATTAGCTGCTGCTCACCAAAGAAGGGTGCTCACACCGACATGTGATTCCTCAAGGAGATGGCCAGACCTGCTGGCATGAACACCCCCCTTCCCTGCCACAACTCTGCAGCTACACATCCTAAGGTAAGTGTTTGATTTTTGTGCCATTGCTTCTTGTTGGTACTGATGCTCCTCGTGTAGCTGTCGTGCATCGTTCGGTTCCTCAGTCACTTCCATACAATGATCCCATCCCTCAGTCTTGTATCAGTTCATTCCTTTCTAACAATTCAATTCTTGAAGAACAAAGAAATTCTTTCCTTTTTGCTTTTTTATCTCATCAGTTTACTGTTTTTTTTCCCCAAAAAAACATTAAAGGAAAACAGAAAACAAAGATTTGTTCCAAGGAAAATATCCCAGGATGTCATCAGTAGGCCTCCCTCAGTTCCATACTTTGCATTTAACACTACTTAACACAGTTTCCCCTGGGCTTGTGCTTTGCCTTCATTGAAGTTCTCCTAAATTCTAGTCTTCTCCGGAACTGCTAATTCCATTCCAGGCTCTTCACTGAAGTCTGTTATTCAGTATCAGCAATAAAACATTTCCTTTGCCCAGAGCACCAAGCATCTCAAAATAGGCAAACACTGACTGCCAGTACAAAGCTCACATTTGATCTTGCTTACATGCTCGTCTTTATAAAGAGTTTGAACCTAAATAGCCTTGAGGTGAAAGAAGCAGGCCTGCATTTTCTTGGAACACGTTTTCTTTGCCTTTTCCAAGGTATGGAACATTCTAAGAAGTGAAAGAATTTCCTAGCTTTTTTTGTAGCTGGTATCACGTTTAGTCTCACAACTGCAATTCAATGCTCTCCTTCTTTCCGTTTTGGAGTCTCTGGGAGCCGGGAGAATTTGAAACTCTTGACCTTTCCAGCACTTCACCTGAGGAAGTTTCCACTTGCCATTATTTGTCCTGCCCCCACCCCTTTTAGTATCATCACTGGACAAACAAGACCAAAAACCTGACTGTAAACATCGGTTATGTTTATTTAATAGTAACCCACGCAGAGCATAAAAATATAGCAGGACTTGGCTGAGGTTTTATCCAGGTCAAATTCCCTTCATGCAGCCTGGGCTCAAGTACGAAACTGGGTTTGCCACCGTAGGCGTTTCCCGGAGAGCGCCAATCTTTGGATTTAGATCCTCATTAGACTTCACAGCATGGGACGAGCACCCTTTGAAAATCCTTCTTGGAGCTCCTCCAGCTGGCTACTGAGGCAACCGGGTGCTCCCGACGCCTGAGCCGAGTGCCGAACCGTGCCGCTGGTGCCGCGCGGCCTCCGGCCCGTGCCAGCCCCGACAGGCCCGCCCGGCTCCTGCCGCGGCTCCCGTTCCCGCCCCGCTCCCGTTCCCGGCCCCGCCCCGCCGCGGGGGCGTGGTCTGCGGGGCGGGGCGCGCTGCCCGCCCATTGGCCGGAGGGGCAGGAAAGGGGCGTGGCCTGAACGGATGGGCGGGGCCTGGGCCTCGCTGGGCTGCGGGCGGGCCCGGGCGGCGCGCGCTGCGCTCGGCCGAGAGCAGGTAGGGCTGGGGCGGGGCCGGCGCTTCCCGGCGCTTTCCCGGCGCTTTCCCGGCGTTTTCCCGGCGCTTCCCCGGCGCTTCCCATCCTCCCTCGGCGCGTAGTGAGGGTGGAGTGGCGGTGCAGGGACCGCCGCAGCGGGCGGGCCATGGCCCGGCCCCCCCGCCCCCGCAGCTGCGGCACACGGGCCGGGGGGCGGACGCGGGCCGCGGCGGTGTCACCGCGTGTCCCCCGGCTCCGGGGGGTCCGCTCTGGTACCGGCCCGTGAGAGCGGGGCTTGCCCGTGTGCTGGGGAGGGGCCAGGGGAGCTCCGAGCGGGCGGAGACAGCCGGGAGGGTGCGGGAGCTGAGCTCCCTGGAAGTTCCAGCTTGGCACGGCGCCTGTCACAAAGGTGCGGGTCTGGAGCATCTTTCTCGTGAGGAGAGGCTGCGGGAGCTGGGCCTGGCTAGTCCGGAGAAGGGAAGGCAGACNCCAGCCCCGACAGGCCCGCCCGGCTCCTGCCGCGGCTCCCGTTCCCGCCCCGCTCCCGTTCCCGGCCCCGCCCCGCCGCGGGGGCGTGGTCTGCGGGGCGGGGCGCGCTGCCCGCCCATTGGCCGGAGGGGCAGGAAAGGGGCGTGGCCTGAACGGATGGGCGGGGCCTGGGCCTCGCTGGGCTGCGGGCGGGCCCGGGCGGCGCGCGCTGCGCTCGGCCGAGAGCAGGTAGGGCTGGGGCGGGGCCGGCGCTTCCCGGCGCTTTCCCGGCGCTTTCCCGGCGTTTTCCCGGCGCTTCCCCGGCGCTTCCCATCCTCCCTCGGCGCGTAGTGAGGGTGGAGTGGCGGTGCAGGGACCGCCGCAGCGGGCGGGCCATGGCCCGGCCCCCCCGCCCCCGCAGCTGCGGCACACGGGCCGGGGGGCGGACGCGGGCCGCGGCGGTGTCACCGCGTGTCCCCCGGCTCCGGGGGGTCCGCTCTGGTACCGGCCCGTGAGAGCGGGGCTTGCCCGTGTGCTGGGGAGGGGCCAGGGGAGCTCCGAGCGGGCGGAGACAGCCGGGAGGGTGCGGGAGCTGAGCTCCCTGGAAGTTCCAGCTTGGCACGGCGCCTGTCACAAAGGTGCGGGTCTGGAGCATCTTTCTCGTGAGGAGAGGCTGCGGGAGCTGGGCCTGGCTAGTCCGGAGAAGGGAAGGCAGACGGGATCTCATCAATGCATATAAATATCTCAGAGGCAGGTGACAAGGGGATGGTGCCAGGCTCTTTTCAGCGGTGCCCAGCGACAGGACGAGGAGCAATGTCTGTAAACTAAAACGCAAGAAATTCCACCTCAGCACGAGGAGGAATTTCTTTACGTTGAAGGTGGCAGAGCACTGGCACAGCTGCCCAGGGAGGTTGTGGAGTCTCCCTCCCTGGTGACATTCAGACCCCACCTGGACACGCTCCTGTGTCACCTGCTCCAAGTGACCCTACCCTGGCAGAGGGTTGGACTGGATGATTTCCAGGGGTCCCTTCTAACCCTGACAGTTCAGTGAATCTGTGAAAACACTGCCGTGTTGCAAGAGAGCCCTGCACACCACCCAGATCTTGGTTTTACCTGCATGTGTATAGCATGCCTACCACTCATGCAGTAAATGTTCTGAAGTGGGCCAGTGGTGTATGTGCAAGAAACTTGTTCTCTGAACTTAATTTTTCTTGGGCACATCTAAGTACATCTGAGTACGTGATAAGGAGTCCATTTTACATAGTTGTTGTCAGAAATAGCATCACATTTGTGACAGGTTCAGCTATCAAAGCCCAGAACAACTGTATGTTATAGCTTGAAGTGCTTTAGCATTTGCAAGTTTTTACAGCACTTGCAGGAAAGCTTTGTGCTTTAATACAAATTACAAACTACAGCACATGAAAAAGTTGGTTCCTCTATGATGGAACTATTTTTATATGTATATGCAGAGCTACCATGCATTCCTGTATAATGTGTGGATATCAAGAAACCTGTAGTTGCTGTTCAGTTTTGTCAACAAAAGGGTGTATGCATCTGATGATGACTCTTGGAGGCTTTTTGCCCTGATATTTCTGTTTTTTCATTTTCAGATATAATTCAGTTGGAAGAACGTATGGCTGGCAAATAGTAAGTATGGTACTCTCTGCTGCGCTAAACTCTGCTCAGTGGCAGTTTGGCAGTGCTGTGAACAGAAATATTCTGTCTTTTCTTTCATGTAATTTCTCTAATAGTTTCTGCTCTAAACTCTTTTACTAATACAGGAAAGTCTCTGCTCTTTTGGAAGGCCTCCCATTCCATTGCACCAGGACTTTGCAGCTGAATCTTGGTGGGAAGTCTGTCTTGGCTATTGTTAATACCTCAGGCAGTTTTAGTTTTGCTTACAGCAGAAGTCCTTATGAGGATGGTGTGGGGATGCCATCTTTTGAAATAGCTTTCCCTTTCGCTTTCCCTTTGCCTTCCCAGCTGTGTGTGTGGTGTTAGCCAGCTGGGAAGCTCTGACACTGGAGCTGGCAGCCTCTGGAGGTGGTCGTGGGTGCGGAACCGTGGTTCTGTGCTGTGTCGTGACACGCGCTGCGTTTCCAGAGCCAGATGAAAACCCTGCAGTGTGAGAGTGTGCACGCTTCCACTGGAGAGGCTGGCACTCCTATGGACATGTAAATTCATTATTTATGGAGTTGGGTCAGCATCTGCATTGTAGCCCTTGGGACTCGGTGCTGCCTACCTGACAGCACGGGTTGTTTCCCTGCCTGCTTTGCTTTGGCAGAACACAAAGAGTGTTCTTGTCTCTGGCCCTGCAGAATAAAAGATGCCCTGGCTACTTGCACAGGTTGTGTTCTGTTTGGTCTGCTTTCCTGTGTGCCATAAACACTCTTTCTTGTATTAATTTTGAAATGTCTCTGTTGATTTCAAGTTCCAACAACTTACATTGTCCTACTTCACAAAACCTCACCTTTTCTTGTTACTTCATGTTACAATCTGTTCAATCAGGTCTGGCTACTTTTCACTATGTTTCTTTTGTTCCCTTTCAAACAAGACATTCTCTCAGCGTAGGGCTGTGCAAAAAGCTTTTAATTTCTTTTGTATCTTTTTCCAGCTTAAGAGGCTCAGATAATATGTCTTCTATACTCATGCATATTACTTGTTCCTTTGTGCATTTGGTGAGAGCTCTGAGGTGCTGCCTGTGAGAAACTTGTGGATTCGTGTGTCTTACAAAACTTTGTTTTGTTGTGCCATGGCCTTTGAAGAAATATGATTGTAGCAGATTTATTTCACTGTTGCCCTTCAAAAGCAATTTAATTAGGTATTTGCAGCTTAAGGGACTTTCTAGTCCCTCACACAAGAAAGCTGTCATCTTTATGACGGCTGTTAAGCCATTGAAATGTAAACTCTTAACTTTTCCTGACTGTAAGAAAATATTAATTGAAATAATTAGAGATATTTTTGGCCTTGTTGAGTAAAAGAACACATAAGCCAATGCAATTTGATAATGCTGTGGGAAAAAATAGCCCTGTCCTTCCAGTGGCCTCCTCCTTGATCTTCGTGCCAGAACATGAATTTTTACAACTGTATAAGACTAAGGAAATAACTAGTTGGGAGAAAACTGAGCATTTTTCACGTGGACCTTAATTTCCAACTTGAGCACAAGGTGAACTGTGTATGATGGGCAAGAAAATGAGGCTTTAATTTATTTACTTCAAGATTAGCATCTGTAATCCACTGCTAAAATACTTTTTATATTAGCATATGGATTGTGATGTTCCAAGCAGTACGACAGATTTATTTGGGGAAATATCCGACTAAATCTGTAGTCTGTTGTTGTGTGTTAGATACAAAAACCAAAATAAGTCGTCTTTTAGTTTTTCATATTTACTTGAGCATAAATTAAATGTAATAAAAACAAACACTCCTTGAAGCTCCATGCCTTCTTTCTATCAAGGAGGCTGGTTAAACAAATTCCTGAGAAAAGATCACTGTATAGCAATCTCCAGAATGAAAATGTAGCTTGTTTAGTAGAAATGTTGCTTTTACCCCAAGTGTTTAATAATGACCATTCAAGATGCAGGATTTCAATTTTCAACTGTGAGATGTAGGCTCTGATGGTGCACTCATGTCTGTTTCTGTTAAGAATAATGATTTTTTTGTTATTTGTTAATGAATTTGCCTGATAAAATGTCTTACAAGTGGTAGCCAGCTTTCCTCTGATCCTAACCTGTGAACCGTGCTAGGATGTAACTTGGGCTGGTTGTTTGATTTTTGTCACTATAACTCTACAACCATTTAGTCCTGATTCTCTGTCCTAGATTGCTGTGAGGCCTGGGAAGTTGACTGGAAGCAGCAGGAGGGTGAAGGTTACAGGGCTGTGGTAAGTGTGCTATTTTAAACCATCCAGGAGAAGAGCTCGGAAAGGAGCTGATATGGAATCGTGAGTCCAGGCGTGAATCACTTGGTGATGAATTGTCTGCAGCTGTGTGTGGGAAGATGAAAGAGCTGAGAATTTAGAAAGAGGAGGCAGCAGTAGCTGGCAGCATGTTCTTGCTCACGGTGAAGGGAGGGAATGTGCATGCAGAGTATGAGGGCAGGTGATGCTCCATGTTTTCATAAAGCTGTGAAACACACTAATCCATTTATCCTCAATGTGTGTTTGCTAATTAGAGCATTAATATTTTCTTTACTGCTCAAGTGGGAAATTGGGGAGAAATATGATGTTTTCCATTAGTTATGTGCAAGTTTAGTGGTGGAAATCAAAACTGGAAGTTGACTAACTTTGACCCCGTACTCTGTGAGCTTTGTTAATGTATTAGTTTGGAAGAATGTAATGGCAGTAATAATTTGTTTGCAAATTTAAGATTTTAGTCTGATTGCATGTTATATCATACTATGATAGAACCAATCCAAAGTATTTCCAATGAGGTTATTTATTGATTTTTTTCTACTAAAGTGGCTTTCTAGAAGATGACCATAGAGGACCTCCCAGAACCTTCCTTCGAAGGAGATTCCCTCATTGAAAGAGAACGATTCTTATTCCCAAACTCTGAGACATCTGTTACTTTTTCTGTTGCTGCAGCACCAATGCCTTCAGACTGTGGTATGTACTTTAAACAAAAAATGAATTTGTGATCAGCAGAGAATAAATTTGAATAATAAATTTTAAGAAAAGCTGTCAACTCTTAACTAAAAACGAAGACCCATGCTTTTTCCATTTTTCTTATGCATACACTATAAATTGTATCTTTTCCTTTGTACAGTTCTGTGCATGTGTGGTCACATTTGTAGTTCTTTCACATCTCAGTGTAGAATTGGATATTGTGATAAGATGTAAAATTGGAGTAAGTAAGGGAAGTTAATCTACACCACATTTAAAACCTCTAGAGTTAAACTTTTTCTTGTGCTTTAGTATGTAAATGATGTACTAGAAGAGGATATTTCTGTTGGAAGTGTATGTTTTTGTGGTGGTAAGGACTTTAAAGTGAGTGGTAGAAAATTATACCAAGTATCAGTGATCAGCTGTCAGAATAATGTTTGTCCTCGGTAACTGTCTTCACATGTATAAATTATAATAAAATTTCTAACAGTATATAATGTGTTAAAATGTCACTGTAGGTAAGGAGCTTTGCTCGTAGCCGTAATTATAATGCCTTTGAATGTTGCAGAAGATATTGATAACATCTATGTACTTTAAAAATCACTCCTTCCATCTCTCTGTTTCCCATGCATTGATTAGAGCAATCAGCTGTATTCAGGAAAAATAAACACATGTAATGTTCTGTCTTTGACAGACTCAGCAGTCTTGAGACCCATTTTATAAGTTAGCTCAGGTTGGGAATGTAAGTGTTCTGTATGATATATTTCAGTACATGAATGTGTGTCTTTACATGGTTTAGCCCTGTTCTCATCACTTGTCTTTCCTAGTCTGCACTAAGTACTGCCATGATTTCTCCCATTCTGCTTTCTTATCCCTTAGATAAAGTTTCCATTTGCCTTCTTTAAACGTTGTTTTGTTGTGGTATCTTGTAATAACCCTACGCTCTCACTGCTGTCTGTTCTACCTGGTTTCTGCCTACTCATTAAATAATAAAAAAAAATCCTGTTATGGAAGGTTGCTGTCACCTGTGTAACAGAAGCATTGCTGAATCTGGGTAAAGGAGGTTAAACCACAACAGAGAGAGATTCTCGGTCTTTAAATTCAGTGCATTTATTTTTCCTTAATGCAGTTGAGCACTGTAATCAATGCTTGGGAAAGATAGAGGGGGAGAAAGTAATATTTTAAAGTATCTAGATGCCATTGCCATCCTTTCGTGGGATTCATTGTTTTAACAAGTTTTCTGTAGCATTGCTTTGGTTTGCAAAGACTACAGCTCATCACCTGTTAAGCACTTAGGGTGGTTGTTATTAATAATTGATACAGCCTCAGATTTTTACCCTACCATGCTGATTGTAAGAGCTGATTTCTGATAGATAATTTGGATCAGGTTTGTGGCTAGAAATCTTCCTGGTAGAGTAAGAACTGTGAATATCGTGCAAGGTCATTCATCTTGTTGCCTAGCTGTCTGTTCACTTCATAGCTTTCAGCTGTAGATCGACTGTGGTTTATGTGGAAGGTAAATATTAGTGGATAAACCAGTAGATGTGTGTTGATACGTGGGATGTAGGGAAGAAGCACACTTTGTGTAGTGCTGGGAGATAAAGTGTTTAGGTTTTTTTTATATGCTAGATGCAAATAAAAATTAATGGTAAATATCAGTGAGGTTGTCCTCCTTTCCCATTCTTATTGAATCAAGGTGCTGGAGTTTGAGGAACTCTAAATAGCCAGGAAGTGAACTCGGTACGTGCTTTTATCTGTTAATCCAGTCTAGAAGTCAGGTGTGCTGTTTTTGGGTAAAGGTTGGGATGATTCACCCAGGGGTGGTGTATGCCATGTCACACACCCAGATGGGTGATGGTGTGTGTTGCTTAACCTGTCTGTCCTGTCTGAGAGCCGTGAATCTGCGATGGATGTCAGCTGAGTTGTGCATTTATCCGAAACCTGTTTAAAAGGCAACTGCCTGATAGCTGCAGGGGGGGTAAAAATTCAGTGTTTGCCATGATTCATTTGCTGATGGTAATAGACTCTGCTTTCATTCCCTCTCATAGCCATTGCTATCCAGATTCTTTCATACAATTTTTCAGAGCTGGAAGAAATTCCGCGGGTTAAAAATAAGAGAATGTGTATATGCAAGCACACACACACACACCCCCCTATAAGTAATGTGACATACTTTTATAATAAGGTGTTTTATACACTTAGAGTTTGGTTTGTCTGAAAGAACATGAGGCTTAAAATCCTTAAAAGTGTTGGGGTGTTTTTTTCTGATCTTCGTTTGGTGCCTTAGTTTTTCAAGGTGTTTGTTTCCTGCAGCTGCCACCAGCTGGGATTGATGAATTAATGAAATATCTGAAAATAGTGGAGGTCCAGAATGCCTTCCTGATTAGAGTGTGTGTTCATATTTTAGTGTGTTACATGTAAACTGTGATGGAAGAAGAAGAAAGAAGACATTTTCTCTCTGCTTTTCTTTGCCTCCGAGTTTGAAAAACTAGATGCATGTTAAGCATCAAGATTTTATATAAGGACTCTTTTCTTTTTTAACAGAGTTTTCCTTCTTCGATCCCAATGATGCTGCATGCCAAGAAATACTGTTTGACCCCAAAACATCAGTTTCTGAATTGTTTGCTATCTTAAGACAGTGGGTTCCACAGGTCCAGCAGAATATTGATATTATTGGGAATGAGGTGAGATACAAATGAAGATCCTTGAATGCTCTCAATGTTAAATACTGTGTTGACAGTGAACAAAACCAGTTCATTCAGAATCAGAATTAATCATAAATGCAGATACATTTTCTGCCTTTTAACAAGTAGTGACTGATCATGCCTTGTATTCTACATGTTGTCAGGTTTTATTTGGAAAAATAAAGATGATGGATAAAATTCAGTGCATTTGCATAGATGGTATAAACAATGTTTCTCTCAAGGCATATGTGTTGAGACCCTTCACCTTGGTGTTTCAGTTTCCTACTCAGTAATCCCAAACTCCAATATATGAAGTTACTGTTGAAGCCTGACCTTAAGGGCAATATTTCCAAGGCACAAAATATGTTTCTAGTATTTCCATCCTACTTTCTTATTTTTCTTCTGGATTACAGGTTTTTCTGAACATGTGGGGAAGTGTAGTGAAGATTAACCCTACCATATTATAACTCAGGGCTTGTTTTTGGGGGTGTGTGGGAGTGGGGTGGGTAATTGTTGAGAGATCAAAGAACAAGGGGAGAGCTTCATAAATCATTTTCCCATGCAGTTAACTGCTTAACGTTTTAGCATGTGAAGTATATGTTAGAAGGAGCAATATAAAGAATTTCTTAAATCTGTAAATAATGAAGGTTAATTATGATGCTATTTATTACATTTGTGTATACTGCTCAGTTCTACAGTTGAGAGTCTCTTCTGGCAGGCTTCTTGTTACTAGCCCTTGCAATGAATCCAGGAGTCAATATATCTGAAATAACTTAGGAAATAGTAGTGATGTCATATGCCAGAGCTAAAATGTGCTCATTTTCTGCTTGCCTGTCAGATCATTAAAAGGGGGTGCAATGTGAATGACAGAGATGGACTGACTGATATGACCCTCCTGCATTACACTTGCAAATCAGGGGCTCATGGCATTGGTGAGTAAAAAAAAAAAGTCATTATAGATGTAAAAACCTAATTGACTCACATAAGCTTATCCCACTGACTCTTACAGAATTTTTCCTTGCAGTAGATTTTTTCTTTGTGCTTGGTTTTTTCTCTTCTAGTGGCCACGAGCAGGGAAGATGCAGAACTGCAGCTGTAGCCATGGGGGGAGCAAGCTGAGTTAGTGGTATAGTTATTACACACAGTAGTAACAGCTTAAACAGATACTTCATGTAGCAAAAGCAGTTTCAGACTGAGGTGCAAGCTGCAAGTTTGCTATAGTTTTTGCTGTAGTTTTCTTACAGCAGAACATTTAGGTGACTGGCTGTTCTTTTTGTTTTGTTTCTTTCACCCTGTTCATGTCAGAAGAGAGCAGTAAACTTCATTTGCATTATTATGGTCATAAATAGTGGAAATGAGAGCACATTTAACTCTGTTTGAACTATTAACTTTTCTATGTTTTGTTACTTTTTTGTTGACCTGAGCCCACTTCTCCTCTGAATTTGAGAGAGGCCTGGCATAGGTCATCTTCCCTGGTGTTGGCAGATCTTTTAACATTAACATTGTGATGTGCAGTTCTTTTTCTTCTACCAGATACTAAACTCCTGGGTTTGATGGCTGACACAGTACCTACATTAGAGAAAAACAGATAGTGTTGTACACTAGAGATTTCAGCCCTTTATGATAAAGGGCAAAGATTTCTGTATCCTAATCCTAAAAAAAAAAAAGGAATAATAATAGTTCTGCTGTGAGCTTGAAGGGCTTAATGTATGTTTTGTGTTACACATAAACATGTATGTGTTTTTTGAGGTCAAATAAATAAATCACTAATGCATACTTTACAAAAATTACCCTGCAGGTGATGTTGAAACTGCTGTAAAATTTGCAACACAGCTTATTGATTTGGGTGCTGACAGCAGCTTACGCAGCCGCTGGACAAATATGAATGCCTTGCATTATGCTGCCTACTTTGATGTTCCAGAACTGATCAGTGTTATTTTGAAAAATGCAAAGCCAAAAGGTAGGCATTGTGACCTGTGTTTCATGTAGTTGTCCATATTTTGTAGATCCTAAGATGGTGTATAATGGTTTGTAAGTGTGGTGTTCATTTATCCGTTATACATAAATAATTTCTTATTCTTTTATTCAGCCTCATTGGTTCATTTTTCTCTTAACCTATTTTTAGTCGTTTACTGTACTGTTCCCATTGCTGGTTTTTAAACTTGAACTTTGTACAAGACAGTAGAAGTTTCAAATAGACTGGAAAGCAAACAGGTTAATCTTAAGTTATTGAGAACTAAGAGAATGTTTGCAGAAAACCAAAGATACAACTATTCTAGTAATATCTTGTGGTTTTTAAGGTTGCTTAAACATTGAGAAGTATGTTTGAAATGCAGGGAGAAGGTTAAAGGAGTAGTGGGGATTTGGCAATTGCATGTGACAAACCTGTGACTGAGGCAATTTTGACATATTCATTTATTCCATTTCTCAGCTATGTAGAAGGTCCTGCTTAAGGAACAATTTGACATTAGTGTTTGGCATAAATAGATGACACCTTTTGGAATGATACTGTGAAGGATTGGTAATTAGTGCCCTATTTATACTAATGCAAATGGAAATACAGAAATGGTTCTGTTTAGAACTGTTTGTTTCTAATTTGGTCAGGACAGCAAAACCAGTAAGCAACTTTTATCGCTGAAATAGTACAAATGTGAATTTGTTCTACTGAATATCCTTCTGATTGTGCCAATTTGCAAAAGGGTTTTTTTATCTAGGGACTCTGTCTTAGCAGTTTGAAAAGCTGGTAGGCTTTTGGAGTACCCAAGGCTTGCTTACCACATGTTGAATCTCCATGCAGGTAATTGTTGCGCAGTGCTGTTACTGGTGTGGCTTGCTTAGGAGGTGACAAGCGTGGGTTGGTAACAAAAGACAAAATCAGACTGCACAGTAGTTAATTCTGCATCACATTTCGATAGCCTGGTCTCCATAATTTGCATCAGCAGTTCAGGTCTCCTTTCAGACCTTATTTGCATTTGGTGTTCTCCTGTGCAATTCCTACAGAAGGGGTGGGACTTTGCTCAGATTTCCAAGGAAACCACTCCCATTAAATGTCTCGGCAGTTGGCAGTTCTTGGATAAGCAGCTGATGTTTTTTATCTCAGGAAATATATAAAATTATTTGCCCTGTGACATGGAAACAATGGATAGTCTGAATTAATAGAATAATTTTAGCTCCATATTTCATCAGGCAGTTTGCAGAGAAGGAAGAACATACGTAGAAGGCAAACATGCTTTGGATGGATCCATAATGAACTGGAGAAAAAATGATTGTAAATATGTAAATAACTTTTCAAGACAGTGGTGTGCTGAATCTGAGACACCCATTGTGAAGCACAGGTGTTTCCTTTTGATGTACTGCTAAACTACTTTCTTTATGACACTCTGTAGTTAAATTCTTCATAAAGATTTACTCCTCAGTTGTTACAGGAGAGCTAGTTTGATCTTGGATTTTTCGAGGTTTTAAATACAAAAATTGTATATTATTTTCCTCTAGATAGTTTGGGGGTAGTTACCAGGTAACACTGGATATTTGTCTTTCTTTCTGTCACCTCTACTATGCCCACTTAGATTGAAGCTGTAAGATAACTGTTCAGATAATCTAAGCATGAAGCTTGCAAGTCTGAGGAAGTCACACAGTCTAACTCAAAAAACCAAAGCACATATCAGTTGTTTTTCAAAATAGGAATACATTCAGCTGTTGCTGGCTCAGTAGCTGATGCTACTGACCAGTGTTTCTGCAAATCGGTTCCTGTGTGTGCAGAAAATGTTTTGAGAGAATGGCTGTATTCCATGGAAGTTTCAAGGGCTGTATACAGCTCCTCAGCTTCTAGCTGGTTTTAAACTGGTAATGTCTTCTGACCTTTGGTACATAAAGGGAACATCTGCATGTGTAGCTCTCATGACTGAGGCATGTGAATGCAGTCTTCTTTCATGTTTGTGTTCAATCAGTGCAATTGCAAAACTGTTAAATTCTGATTGCAAATCTGTTACCTTTGATCTTTATAAAATTGAGTCAATTTTATTAGGATGTATGACCTTAACATCTCTATACAGACATATATAACTGTGTATCTTCTATACATGTTGATGTTTTATTTGTTCGTTTAGTGTAACTATATAAGGATGTTGGGATATACTTTGTTTATGGGATTGTGAGAAGGGCTAGTGTTTTTTGGGATGGAGACTGATACTGGAAAATATGAGGAGACTCTTCAGCCCTGACGTGGAAAGTTTTGTGTTCCTCACTGATATTTCAAATTGGAACATGATTGCTAATACTTGTGGTCTTTTGGTTTGTGTATTAAATCAGTTGGCATTTTTAATTAACAGTCCTATACCTAATTGACTCAAAATGATATCTCTCTTGTATAATTTAAGAGAGACATTTAAACTCCAGTCTTCTAGAACAGTAAGAACTTCATAGCTTGAAGATATAGATTGAAAGATGTATTGGGAACACCTGATAGAAATATGTATTGTGCTAAATCCCTTCCAGTCAAATGCAGTGCTGCATTTTCCAAACTATCAGTGTGAGACCCTTCAGAGTGCAATTCTTTGAAAACAAAGAAATTATAACCATCACCAGCTCTTACTTCATTCTTGGTCAGTAGTAATTAAACCAGTGTAAAGCAGATGTATAATCAGTTTTCACTTACCCTACTGCCTTCTCACAAAGGAAAACAGCTGGTTGAAGATGCATCTCATTTTAATGTTTGACACCTAGAAGCAATAAAATATAAATGTTTCTGAAACGTTAAAACATTAATTTACTTGCAAACCTGAAGTTACTCACTTGTTAATCTTGTCACAGTAGATTGGGCATCCTGAGTAGCAGCAATTTTGCAGTTAAGTCATCAGTATTAAAAAATGAGTGAAAGTACAAGCTCATCTTCCAGGTTGGCTCGTGGTATGAATAAACAGATGCAAATAAGGTTGATATTCTACGTAGAATTACTACTTCTATGCATTTGGTACATAAATAATGGTGGGTCTGTGTAAATGCTAGCATAAACTGTAAAAATGAATGTCCTCACAAGGAATCTGTAGGGTGAAATGTTCATGTAACCTACTTGCATACCTCACATGTGATGTTTAATTGCAGATGTGGATGCCACCTGTAGTGATTTTGATTTTGGAACAGCTTTGCATATTGCTGCATTTAACCTATGCACAGGAGCTGTCAAGTGTTTACTGGAACATGGAGCAAATCCTGCCTTTAGGGTAAGGAGTTAGGTTGTAGACTCACCAGAAGGTGAAGAAGATACCTGGAAAAACTGAACAGTCTGTCTAGGATTTTGATGAGCTAAAAGTGTACTACATGGAGTGAGAGTGCCTCAGAAAAAGATACTTGCAACTCATAGTGGGTGATTTCTATGCTTTGTCCTACTTGCGTGTTGAAGTTTGTGTTTTTGTGTCATGGTCTAGTTCATTAGTTCAAAGAACTTTCAAGAGGTTTTTGTGTTTGTTGTTTGAGCTTTCATTTATTAATACTCACGGGTGTCTTGCAACAGCTGAGTCTCCATGGCAGTGGGGGATCTTTTCAGAAGTGGAGGAGTGCAATCTCTGCCCTCCAGAAATGCAGTGTTGTGCTTAGCAGTGAGCCTGGTGTTACCAGGAGTAACTGAGGGTGCATAAACATAGCCTGCTCTCCTTAGTAACCTACTAATAGGCATAGGTTATAGTGCAAAGTGTTGCTATATGTGTCTAGCCACAATCTTGGGTTTTCATTGAGTTTTGTGTTTGATTTGAGTGCTTGTTGTTTTGTGTGGGGTTTTTTTGTTGTTTGTTTTTTTGGGGGGAAGAGCTTGGGAGGTTTTGTTATTTTAGCAAAACCAGTATCTCAGTTCTCCATTTTCAAATACAGGGGGTTATTTTAAATGAGAAATCATAGTTGTTTTAAGGGTACTCAAAAGTCATTATTTCCTGTAGCACTGTTGTTGTGAAATCTTCTGGAACACTGTTGTCCATACAGTTCTTCATGGTATTCAATCTAGATCTCTTGAAAAATGGTGGGTTTCTTCTTTGTCCCTTTATTCAGTGTGCATGGATGTGTCTCAGGTTCCCTGGCAGCTGTTATGTTTAGGAGTCTGTTGTCACAGGGAATGCTGCTTTGTAGTTGCACAAGCATTCTGAGCTGGCAGAGGTGGCTTTGCCCTTGAGAAGGGAAATCCTGAGCTTCCCCCGAGCTTTCACTTGGCCTTCTTGCCACTGCTCTGCCCCTGCTTTGTGTTGGCGTAGAGGTTTGCAGGGCACCTGGTGGGCTGAACTGTGGGGCTGATGTGACCAAAATAATCTCTAATGTCATGACTACAAACTCAAACTCCCCACTCAACTTTAACACAGCTATATCCTGTTTTTAAGGTAGTGTGATTTTTACTTACAGAGTGATTGGAGATTTTTAAGGAATGGTGGGTGTTGAATTGCTCAAACCTGCAATAACGTTTTGACTAGAGACAGTGTATAGAATTTGATTATTTGGGAACAGCAGTGTAAATTCTGAGGATTATACTTTTCTGGCTTTGAGATGGATTGAGAGGGGGCTCAGGAAACATTGAACTTCCAGTCTGTTTTGAAGGGACCAAAACAGATACATTCTTACTCTGCATCCTTCCTTCTGGTAGTATCCGAGTCCAGGGGCTCAGTTGAGACTAATTTGGAAGACTGAGATGATTGTTTTGCCGCAAACGTTGTGAAAATGGGCAGACAGCCGAAGCTCCACACCAATGGCTTTGCTAAAGAGTGTAGGTAGAACTGTCCCTGGAGCAGCCTGACAGTACCTGCTGTCTGGGAAACTGGCCTGGAGCTGAGGTTAACTCCAGGGGAGCTGGTGCTCCAACAACTTGTTCTGTCACATAGGACATGCAGGGAATCACAGTCACGGCTCTCTGGGAATGGGATGTGTTTGGAAAGTGTCTGTCCTTAATCCATCTCTCGTAGGACAGTCTGTGTCTAGATAAACCTGAACAGATTTATTCAGGTACTCATGTGAGCCATCACATTTGCATATTCTATACATGCAACATACATTAATTAAATTTCCTCTTACATTTGGAATAAGCCTTGCTAAGGAGCAAGCTATATGCTGGGTAAAGGTAGATTCTTTGGGAGGAGTTGGCATTTTGGTATTGGCATTGCAGACCAAAAGTTTGCCTTGCTTTCTTAACTCTGTGTTCAGGTATACAGATACACACAGGTGTTTTGTTTCAGGTGTTCTGAATCCTAATAATGTTCTTAAATTTGAAAATGTTGGTTACTTTTTGGTTTCAAAAATGAGATGCTGTACATGCTAGCTGATCTATCTAAGGATGTTTTGGCATCCTTATTTGAAAATGTGAATTTTTTCATAGTTATTTATATTCTAGGAAAAATATCTAAAAAAGAGGATTAAACACTTTGTAAAACACTGTGGTTTCGCCTGATTAGATTTGGCTTGTAACAACATCAAATCCTGTGCTATGTTATCTTTCTACAGAATGACAAAGGGCAGATTCCAGCAGATGTGGTTCCTGATCCAGTAGATATGCCACTGGAAATGGCAGACGCAGCAGCCAGTGCAAAGGAAATCAAGCAGATCCTGCTGGATGCAGTGCCTCTCTCGTGTGACATCTCCAAAGCCATGATTCCAACCTATGACCATGTCACAGGCAGGGCCATGCTTTTATCACTTGGCCTGAAGCTGGGAGATCGTGTTGTTATTGCAGGACAGAAGGTATGGCCACCGACCTGGTACTACTCTCATAATTCCTGGAGAGTCCATTTGTCTACCACTGTGGAGACATACCTCAGTTTGAGGGTCTGAAATGCTTCTGGAAGGTGTGATTTCTGGATGGCAGCAAGGAACTGGTTACGGAAAGTAATAAGCTGAAGAGTTGTGTGATAAAGTCATTATTACGAAAAGCAGTTTTGACAGGCTGCATTTTATGGCTTTAAATTATTTTTAACAGTCTCCTATCAGCATGGCTCAGCTTTTATTAACGTTTTTGGTGTCACATCAAAGTGATGGTAAAGTTCGCAAATTACTTTGTGAGTTGCCCAGCTTTGTTAGGAGTGTGCATTTGTGAAGTACTCCTGATAGTTTCCAGAAGGCAGGGGAAAAAACCCTTCAGTTCTGCTTAGCCTATAGTAACCCAGTTTCACTGGTGCAATGCAGCTAAAATCTTTGAAGCAGTGCTGTGCCAACAGGGTTGTTACATGGTTCTGTGGAAGTATAAGGATGTAGCTAATAGAGGTCCAGCTCAAATGTGAATAGCTTTTTAGAAGCTATCACAATAGCCACCTTTCTAAAAATGTATTTGAAAACTGTAATATTAATATTGCATTCAGTATTCAGACTTTTTATTTGCTCTGTTAGAAAGGGATCTAAGTGCTAGAACTCTTTTAGAGAAGTACGTTTTTCCTGGTAAATATTGAAAGCATTTGTGAACAAAATTTTATATTTGAATAGCTTTTGGTTTAATAGCTTTCCTAATATAGCTTCAGATTTGTAGCTGTCACAACTGAAATGTTCTAAAATGATCTCCAGCAAGAGTGCAAAGCAGCTTCCATTGTGTATTTTTATTTGGTGTATTCTTGAAATTGGGTCAAGGAAAGTGAAGGAATCACTAGCTATGCAGAAGGCATTTTAACTGAAGTATGTACAGAAAGCCACTTATTCTTTAAAGACAGAAATTTCTTTATCAGAAATCACAGTGGTAGCAAGGGGAGATAATATAAGTGCAAGCTGATGGAGGCTTTAGAGTAAGAAAGTGATGAAATTGGTGCTCTTAATGTATCTTTCCTGTGAGTAAGGCCCACAGAATGGTTTGTGCTGTAACATGCTCACTGTGCATGGATAGAGCTGCCTGGGTTTGGTTGCTTTTATTCTTCTAATTGATTATGCTGCTGCAGTGTTTTTTAATAAGTTGTTGGAAGCTGTTTTTGTGCTGCCAGAGGCCAGCAGGGCTTTGCAGCTAGCTTGTTTTTCTTTAAGGGAGCCAAATCTGTTCTAGAGCAGGTGGGAAGAAGGAATGTGATTGTGCTTTTTGGACTTCTGTTTCCACGGCAGCTTTCCTCCCTTCCTTCCTTTGTGTGCGAGGAGCTGTTGTGCAGTACTCCCACATTGCTTCCCACCCTTTTCTCCATCTGCCTGAATGGAGAAGTTGTTCTCAGCCCTGCCTTCCCCTCCCCCTCGATACTCCTAAATTCCTGCAGGGTGGAGCAAAAGTGAAAACAGGATGAGGAAAATGGTGCCCCATTTTTAACCTCCTGGAGCAGTTCTCATTCTGGAATATGGAAGCTGGGATGAGGGCACTTAGAACAGCAGCACTTTTTGGAGCTGTATTTATGGGTTCCTGTTGTCTTTCCTGCTTCTGCAGTCTGCTAATATGTCAGCTTTAATGAAGCTTGAAAGCCAAGCACAGTAGATGCCAGAGGGAGAATGGATTCCTCTCTTGGCTCCTACCGTGCCTGTCATTCCAGTGGTCTTGCAGGGTGGGAAGCTGTGTAAGCAGGTGTTCATGTGTACGTGATTTGGGGCCCCACAGCTCCACCAGCTCCTGCTGTGCTAGATTGAGTGTCCATTTGGATCACATCTGATGAAATGGGAGTGCAGGGAGACCAGCAGCTGGGAGAAAACTGCTCCTGCTGTGTCTCATGCGAGAGAGATCCCCTGCTCCTTGCTTGCACTGGTCCTAGGGCAAAATTGGAGCTGCAGTTTTGCCATCTCCCACCTCTAGTTTAAGATACTGGCTGTTCTCTCCTCTCTGCTCAGTAAATGCCCTTTGCTGGTGCCTGGAAAGTAAGTGGAGGAATTGTAGGAATCCCTGGGGCTTCTTGGCCAAACTTCCCCTGGCTGAATTTGATCCCTGTGTCGGTGGCTAAAAGGTCTCAGTCTAGATAATTGTGACATACTGCCTATAACAATCGAGTTTAAAGGGGATCTTCAGCATAAGAGGCTTTGGGTTGTGTTTGTTTCTTTACAGACATTAGGAAAGAGTAGCTGGAAGGTTTTATAGTAGAAAAAAATTATTTCTATTTGTGTACTCTGAGTGTTGGATTAAACAGTGTGGAGTCACGGTGTAAAATGAGCTAATATTAAGGTCACATGAGATGAGGAAAACTGAGCAACTGAAAGATCAAAGTTCTTTATTACTAAAACTAATTTAAAAATCAAATATAGAAAGGAATTTAAATCAATGTTAAATGCATTCTTGTAGTTATTCCTCCCGTTTGGTTGAAGTGTGTGAGCTTATAATGTATATTTGCTGAGAATGAGGTCCACCAGCAAGACTGGTCTGTCTTGATATTCTTCATATGCTTATCTGTTGAGAGTTTATTGAAGCAACAGCAAATGTTTAAAACATTTTAAATGTTTAAAACATTTGCTGGCTTTTAGAATTTTGTTTAATCATAAGGAGGGAATAGAAGACTGTTCTAAAGATACAATCTTTTCCAAAGAAAAAACAAATCATGCTCTGAAGTTTACCCTTGAACCTTTGATATATATATATATATATCTCTATATATACATATATATCTACTTGTATGTATGTATTTATGCACACACGGATTTCTCTAATCTAATATTGCTATGGAATCTCCAGTTCAGGAAGATACCTAGCCCTGATTCTGGAATTCTTGTTGTATAAGCAGTGCAAGTAAAGCCTCTCATTGGGCATGTGCTCCTGTACCTTGCTGACCTAGAGCTGTGTTTACAGTGGTCTTTACTGTCTAAGTCTTGTCTGTTGTGACATCTGTCCATAACCATGGCTGCTGTTTAATGCAAAATATACACAGAAGGACAATGGAAAACGTATTGAGTGGTGTTGAAAGGCAGGAATGTGAATAAGTGAGGGAAATGGTGTTTGCATTTTTTTGTGATGAAAAGCTTGGAGATGACTTGCTGTTTCTTTCGTAAGTGATACTATTTTCTCATGAACAATACTTGTGTAACAAACCCATTCTGTGTTGATGCTTTTTCTCTTAGGTTGGTACCTTAAGATTTTGTGGCACAACGGAATTTGCCAGTGGCCAGTGGGCAGGTGTGGAGCTGGATGAACCAGAAGGAAAGAACAATGGAAGTGTTGGAAAAGTCCAGTACTTTAAGTGTGCACCAAAACGCGGTATAACCTTTATTTTCTTTTTTCTTCAATTTTTAAACCCCCAAATGTTAAAGAGTACTGGAAGGTATGAACTGTTTGGGAGGATGAAAACAGGTAGCAGATTCTGTTGCTTTTCTTTGTAGTGCTTTGTTTGATTTATTGGTTCTTTAGCTGGTCCTAAAGTTTTGGCTGCAACTATTTGCAAAATGACTGAAACAACCAACCAGTCAAAATTTCTGGTTATTTCCTTGAAACTGTGAGGTTTCCTGGTTTTTCTTCTATACTGTTGAAACTACTTGTTTGTACTGTAACAATAATAGCCATGAACTTTCCCTGTGCCCTGGATTCCAACATTTCTTTACCTGCTTTATCTTTCTTGGTAAGACATTCATGCTTGTAGTTGTTTTCTAACTTTGAGCTTGAGGTATTTTAATTGAGGTGCCATGGCCACACAGGACATACAAAGGTGTTGTGTTTTGTAGCAGTGGAGACTGAATGGTACTGTTAGGACAAAAAGGAGATTCTAATTGGTAGTCTTATTGAGTGTTTCCAACTTATTCTGTTCAAGTTGCTTGATAAGGATTTTGGTTTCACTGTTCACTTGAGCTTGTCCTTCCTACCCTGCAAGTGCTTTGTCAACACAGCAAGTTATGATGGTGGCTAAAAAAACCCCTGAGTTAATTGATGTGAGAGAGAGTAGCTGCAAGGTTTTATTATTTTACCATTATCCATGGTTCTTTGTTGGCACATACAATTTTCTCTCCAGGTATCTTTGCACCCCTTTCTAAAATAAGCAAGGCTTTTGATCACAAGAAAAGCTCTGTACGAAGCTCTTCCGTGCGGTCTTCACCTTTGGTCAAATCCAAGAAAGTAGATGTGACACACGTAACTTCCAAAGTGAACTCTGGTGAGTATTTTCTTGCATGTTGACACAGGATGAAGAGATACTAATCATCAAGGATTAGTAAATCTTGGTATTAAAATTCTTGTTTGGAATAAGTTCATAGCCTGGGATGAGGTGATAAGGTTTTCATTAACTCCATGTTGTTGTGGTTGGAAGTTCACTGGCCTGTGGAGTGATACTGGAAGGACGTTGTGTGTAGCTGTGGAGTGATTACAGTGATCTGATGTACTGTGACAGTTTCTACTCTTTACATACTCTATATAGAGAACCCCTCACCACAACATTTGTTCTTGAGCCATTGAAATAATTTCTAATTGGCTGTGATACCAGTTAAGTGTCTCAACTTAATGAGGTTCCATTTACTAAGAGATTCCTGGAGAATTTGAAAGGAATGAAAATCTGGTAAATAATCTATACACCTTTATGCCTAGAAATTGAAGAGATTTATTTTCTGGCAACATGATAAAGGAGCTATTTAACTCATTGCGTCTTATCTGCTAATTAAATTATCTGAGTAAAATCAGTGCCAATTTAGAAAAGAAAGGTTTTCCTTGTAATATGGCCTCAGTCTACTGTTTGGAGTTAAGGGCTCAGTCTCTGGCTCTGGTTTAGTTTCTTAGTAATTTGCTCAAATTACTTAATCCTTCTGTGTAAATTCCCTCCCTGTGGAGTGAATGATCCATGTTTTCTGACTGTTCAGCTTCCAAGTTGTTTGGAGAACAGGCTCATCCCTGCTGTGTGCAGTGCTGGCCGTGCATAATCTGGCCCCCCGTATTTGGCTGCCTATATAATAATGTCAGTAAATACTTTGTTGGCATTTCTTCTGCCTTTTGAGCCCTGTTGAGGTGACTCACACTAAGGCAGCACAGCTTAAGGGGTGCAAGATAACACACATTCTCATCGAATTTACCCAAGCACCCTAAAACACTGCACACTTTACCCGTAATATCCAGAATATAGAAACAATGCAGCAGGCTGGTGCCAGGAAAAGATACATTTTGACAGCTTTTTGATGACTTATGTAACTTTTCTCTGCATAGATTGAGGGGGCACTAAGTGTCTGTATTTACAATTAGCACAGGATTCAAGCTATTTGTTAATGGGCATCTTGCATAAAAAGCTTCTTGGGATAAGCAGTTTGTTAGGAGTATTGCTGAGGAGCAGATCCAAGCTGACTTCTATTAAATATTTTCCAGTGTTTCATTCACTTTGCTGTGAACTGTTTGTAACCCATTATACTGTAATGGGAGGGACTTTTCCTTTGTCACGGACAGCTTCATTCCAGACAGTTCAGTCATAACCCACCTTTTCTGTCCCAAAGGTGCAGTTGTGTCCTTGTCAAATTTAAATATTTGATACCTTGCTTTAAGGTAGAAATCAGAGTGAGTTAAGCATCGTCTACCCAGGAGAGCTTACATCCATTGGATGTGAGTGTCTGGAACTGCTGTGTGCAGGGAGTCCTTGCACAGAATTCCATTGGAATTAATGTGCCTGGCTGACTGGCTGGCAGGAGTGGGGCAAGGGCGAAGCTGCAGAGGCAGAACTTGGGTTTGCAGTCTTTATGTGCATCACCAGCTCACATTTCTTTCCTTTAAACTTCCTCCCTGGATTACATTGGTTTGTAATGATCCAAGAAAAATTAATATGCTTTTTGTAAATAAGGTTATAAGCTGCAAAGTAGAATACACTTATAATATTGTATAGGGGTTTTGAAATTTTATTTGGTTCTACTAGATTTGAATAATCCATCAGATTGATGAGAAAAGATATTTTTCAAGTTTCTAGGAGAAGGATTACTGAGATACAATTAAGAAATGTATTATCAGTCACAAACAACTAGTTTTTTGATCTGATGCCTTAATGGCTATAAAAGTTTGGGAAATACACTACATTTGCAAATTAGTTCAGTCCCTGCAGCTGAATTAGCTGAGAGATGTAGTTAAATAAAATAGATGTGATTTTTCTTTCATGACAAGGAGGGGATAAATCATAGATAAGCTTGTTCTTCATTGAGTTAGGGTAGGAAACTGTCAGAAATGCAAAATGGCTGTTTGCAAATTATAACTTAGGTGAGAGTATGAGTTCCTACACATATCACAACATTGCTGCTCTGAGAGTTAGGCTCTTAAAAATCATATTGACATGCTTACATTATTATTTGTAGTCTGAATATTTGATCTCAAATATCTCTCAAAACCTTGATGTGTAATCTTTAGAGCAGAAATTGTGAAATTAATACTGGTGAATAGTAGATCTTAAGTATTATTAAAGTGAATATTATATATATGAATGTTTGAAAGATTTAAATAAAACTCCTTCAATATAAAAGTTAGTATTTTATAGACTGTTTGTTTATTGTTTGGCAAGATAGTTTGGACTGGTTTAATGTGTTAAGGGGTTTAATATGTGTGCTTATCCATCAAAACAATTCCCATTTATCAAGTGTCTAAGGAATAGTACAATTTTATCCATTTTTCCATGCATCCAGTAATCTGCAAATCTGTCAAATTGTTTTTGTACATGACTTTCCTCTGAAATTATTGTTACTTGTTAGGATGTGTATATTTAATTGTATATATTCTTTTTATAGGCCTAAATATGGCAAAAAGAGACAGTGCTTCTGAAAACAACTTTCTGACTGCTAACAAGGGAAAAACTGTACCTGCAAAAGATGGTAATGAAGTAATTTTGAATTATTTTTTAACATCTTAAGAAAAATTCTGTGTATGGTAGAGGCAGTATTATTGCTGCCCTACCTTTGTAAAAGTCCTGTACACTGTATATAGTGTATTTACACTATAGAAAAAAGTTGCCATGCTTGTTTAATTCAAGTCCCAGGCAGGCTGTAAGTATTTACTTTTCTAGGAATAAAGTAATTTGTGTGGATGTTTGGCTTTCTGTGTTGGTTTGGTAACCACTTCCATCTGAATACTTGGGCAGGAACATAGAAAAGCCCTTAAAACTGGCTCTTAGTAAATGATCTTGCAGAGGATCTGCAGAATTACCAGCTGAGGTTTCTGATGGAGACCTTTTGCCCTGTATTGTTGCTGCCTAGATTTTAATATTCTGTTGGCATTTTTTTTCTCTCCTCTATCTGTATGTTCATGCTTCTGTAATAAAGTGTTACCATCTAACAGTGCTTAACAGTCTTGGCATTGTATCATGGCAGACTCACAGTAACAGGTTTCAAATATGAAAAATGAAACTAGCTTTTAAGGAGTGCCTTTTGCATGTGAACCATTCTCTGCAATTATCTAGTTTCACAATTGGCTAACAACTTCTACCACAGCAGTACTTTGCTGAACTTGAAACACAAAGGGACCTCACGTTCAGCTGTCTTGGACAAACCCTAAAAGTTGTGTCTCCTTCAAGGTTTTGTCTATAAAATCATACTGTAAGTGTTGGTAAAAGCAGTGTTTCTTTGGAAAATTTTGAAGTGTGAATTTGAATATGCCTTCTTTAAGTCATAGGATCACAGAATAGTTTGACTTGGAAGGGACCTTAAAGATCATGGAGGGGCATCCACAGCTTCTCTGGGTAACCTACTCCAGTGTCTCCCACCCTCACAGTAAAGAATTTCTTCCTAATATCTGATCTAAGCCTCCTTTCTGTCAGTCTGAATCCTCTACCCCTTGTCCTGTCACTGCTTCCCCTCATGAAAAGTCTGTCCATCTTTCTTGGAGGCCTCCCTCAGGCACTGAAAGGCCACAATGAGACTTCTCTGGGGCTGACCAACCCCAACTCTCTAAGGCTTTCCACATGGAAGAGAGGTGCTCCATCCCTCTAAACATCTTCATGGCTCTTTTGGACTTGCTCCAGCAGGTCTGTGAAGGAAAGCATCTCTTTAAGCTTCTGTGAGTGAACAGTTGTGAATTCAGACAGAATTCAGAAAAGACAACAACTGGATTTTTAAAACATGACTTAGGAGTAAAGACTTGAAATTTATGATTGTGTGATTAAAAAGACAGATGAAAGGTGTAAAACTGGAAGCTTTGGAATACAAGGGATGGTATAACCCACTCTGCATGTGTTGTGGGAGTAAAAAACCTTGATCTAAACTGGTGGTGATTGAGGTTTTATCTTTAGGGGGGAAAAACCCCTGTAACACTGGGGATAATTATGTTGTGAAATACACTACTGAGGAAGTCTTGTGATCTCCCTGATTGGAGGTTTTTAAGAACAGGCCAAATACTCACCTGTCAGGAGTGTTATAACAAATAATTGTTTTGCCTGAAGGAAAAGGAATCAATTATACAGCCTGCTGAAGTCCTTTCTGCTCTTCCTTCTCCCACCCTGTGATTTCCCACAAAATGAAGTATCTTGATGACAGGATTAGTTGGAGCAGTTTTTGTTGCATCTCTGTAATAAGGGTGGTCTGACCTCCACTGAATCCATCCCTGGACTGGCTTCTAAATAAGGATTTTTAGTGTGTGTTTGCAAATGCACACGTGTGTTTATACCTTGGATGTGGAGCCTCACTATTTAGTCAGCAATTTGCATTTTTTTCATTGTAGCATAGCTGCAGTGAGTATCTCAGAGTCTTCAGCCTTCTGTCCTCAGCTTTTGTTTGGAACCAACCAAACCAACTACAGGCCTTTGCCTTTCCTCAGTTCTTTACTGTTTTGCAAAACTGGAGAATTAAATTACATTGAACAAACTAACCCTGCATTGATACCAAGCTGTTTGCGAAAACAAATGGATTAAGCTTCTCAAAAGTCTGGGAAGTTTGATAAGCAATATTATCTTAATTTTTCACATTGATAAGTTGAGGCACAGATGTGTCTTGCTCTACCCTGCCTCATTCTGGGCAGAAGGGGTTAAGAAAGGGGAGAAGAGGAAGAGCCTTGAAAAGGAAGCAGGAAAGGTGAACATAAGTCTTATTGGACAGTTTGGACTTCAGGGTTTGAAAATGGAAATAAAAGTGATTTATTTCCCATTCTTGTTTTATAGTACAGATTTTAATATTAATACAGTATGTAATGGAATATAGTAGGCTTTAATCCAGGCAATAATTCACTCACGTAATATCACCTTCCTTCCACTTCTCATCAAATCTTCAGTAGGCTGGATGCTGAAAGGCTGGTGGTATGATCTCTTATTACTAAAGCTCATGTATTTTAATAAATATGCTTGGGACTGTTTAGATGAACTTTCATAGAATAATAGAGATGGGCTTTTGGAGACCTCTTCTAGCACTCAGCTATCACCGTGTTCCCAAGGCAGGGTCATGTGCACCCGTGTCATTCCTGACAGGTGTTTGTGCAAATGCTGCATAACAAGTTCTAATTTTGGCTCTTTACTTTGTGTTCTGCCCTCCATGGAGATCAGATAGCTTCCATATTACAAAAGCTTTCCTTTCTGTTTAATCTGTCCTTTTCCAAAATACAATCCCTGAAGGACAACTTTCATTTATGTCTTTAGGTTTTCCTGGGTACAGCAGCTCTTCCTCTTCTACTACCTCCTTGGAAGGCAAACGGAATTACTCCAAGAAGAGGAACTCGACAAGCAGCAGTAAAAAGGCTCTGACTAGAGTGTCTTCTGCCTCACCTAAGATTAGTGCTGGTACAGTCTGTTGTATTGAGGTGTATTTTCACAGGGGGGAGTTCACTGCTGCATTAAGTACTTATGTAGAACTACGTGTATTGTTTCAGAATCTGAGATAGTTCAAGAAAGACACCTGTGAAGTAGTTTTAACCATAAACCTAACTTTTAGAAAGATTTTTGTACCATCTTCAAGATGCAAAGTGTTTTTATAGTTGGTCACTGTACCTTTTCAGTGCAGAGAAAAGGCTGTAGTCCAGTTTTTGTTGTGGCACAAAGCAAAGTTTTGTCTAAGCAAAATTCGTGTTGCCATGTGTTGAAGGTATACTGTGTTAGAGATAAATACTCTGTTCACTAATCAGTGGACTGGCTATTGAAAACTTCCTTAAGGATTTGATTTCACTAATTTCAGATTTTGTTCTTCTCTTGACCAGGGCTGTATAGTTCCCCAACCACAAGGAAAAGTGCTGTTGATGGAGAAATCCAGGTTGGAGACAGAGTACTGGTGGTGGGACAGAGAACGGGCACTGTTAGATTTTGTGGGACAACAAAATTTGCACCAGGTATGTGCAATGCTCTGTGTATCTGTCATATCAGTATGGAATAGCTTATATGTGAGCACATGAATGGAAATCCATCTTTTCCCTCACTCCTTCCAGAAGAATTCTAAATTTAAATTGGTTTGTTGCCAAGTTTGTTCTTTCTCTCTCTTTCTCTCTCTTTCTCTCTCTCCCCTTCTCGCTCTTCTGTTTCACTGAATATTTTTTACTTTAATGCAACTCTCAGGAAAAAATAATGGTTTAAAATGTGACTTTTACTTGTCCACTATCTTGACTTACATAGGAGAGATACTTTGGTGAAGTTGTAGGTATTACAGAATCACAGAATATTCTGAGTTGGAAGGGACCCACAAGGACCATAGGGTCCAACTTCTTAACAAAGCTTCTTGAAAATCCTCAGTTTAGTCTCCAAAGGGGTATATAGTTTATTAAGATCATATGCATTTACTCCTTACTTTTTGTATTAGGGCTTTTTGACACAGCTTGTCTCTTGCAGTAGTGGCACTCTTATGTCATATACCAGTCTCATTTCTTAACATACTGGCATCTTGAGGAGGGTAATTGTGAACATAAAAATTTTAACTAACAAACCTTTAGGTCACAAGATGAATAAAGCTACAAATATTTCAAGAAGCCCCAACCCCTACCACTGTTTTTTTCATCCTTCTCCCTTTCAGCTTCTCCCTTTCCCCTTGCTAAAAAACACTGCAGTAAAGCCAAGTGCTGTCAAAGGCAGCCAGTTGTTCTGCATTGTGGAAATTAGTTTCTGAATCTAATGTTGTCTAAATCTAGACATCTAAATGTCTAACCAAATTTATCTTCTCTATGGCTCTATCTATAATCTTGTTGCAAGAGTAATGCAGAAGCAGTTGCTAAGTATTGGTGTGGATACCTGGTTTGGGTGAGGGCTGTGTGATCGGTAGGTGACTGACCATACTCTGAGGTGACACTGGGTGGCATCAGCATTTAAAGAACCCTGTCAGGATGCAAGGTCATGGTACAAGCTCTGGACTTGTTTCATCCCAGCCCCGTTCTTACTGTAGGCAGCCCTTGCTCAGGTACTGCAGTTACCTGAGGGACACTTCAATGTCATCACTCTTTGTGTTGTTGCTGACAAAGAGATCAGTGAGAAAAGGGCTGTTTCCCACATAGACTGGCACTGTGAAATCAGAAAGCTGCTTGACAATGTTAAGTCTTCTCCCTCTCTGCTTTAAATCAGGAACGTATTTTTTGGAGGAAAACACACTATTGTAAGAAGTGAGGATGAAAAGATGACAAATCATCACCATTTGCTAACCCAGTAATTTACAGAAAGTGTAAACAGATGCATGTTTAAGTGTTTCAGTTCTAATGTGTATCAAAGCTCTGGAAGTTATCCAAGGTTTGTTCCTTTTGCTGCAATGCAGATCTTTTTTTAATTCTAAAAATGGGAAGGGAAGAACTTCTGATATACTGAGCCCTTCTAATTCATAAGCTGTCATTCTTGAGTTTCTTGAGCTGATAATTAGAATTACGGTTTTATCCAGTGCCTTAGTACCAAGTGACTTGAATTAAATTCTGAATCTTCTGGGGATGGATAACATAAGGACTACTAATGGAGTATGAAATTTAGCACCTTTATGTAATTAGCTCACATTTATCACAGGTTATGAATGATCAAGCTCATTAACATCTTACTGCCTATTCAGTGTTCTGTACGAGATTAATTGATGGCCAGTTCCAATTGTTGCACCCTTCTCTTGATATCACACAACCAGCCTTGCAATTTGTATTAATTATCACTTGCTAGATGGTGAGAAAGAACGAATTAATATCAAAACTTTAATTTTACTGTTGATGATCTCAGATGAATCATAAACCATGTGGTCAGAGGACTGAAGAGGAGAATGTGAAACAGCAGTGCTGCTCTTTGCAGCACTGGTTGTCCAATAGCCAGTTATGCTCAGTAACATTCTGTTTACATATATACTTTAGTGTATATATATGTATACACACACACATATATATCCCTCAAATTTTTTACCTTTTTTGTATTAATTAAAATGTCAATAATTTTATTGAAAGCATATAAAAATGCTGAGATAATTAGATTTACTAGGGTATAATTTTTGCATAATTGCACAGATAGCTATTTTGTAATATTCATATTTGCTATTAGCATCTTGACATTTTCTGACTAGAAACTGTTTTCCTTGATGTGCGTGAATGCCAACTGTGCCAGTGGTCTAGATGAAGAAAAGCCTGTAGTGTTTTGTTCAAAATGCCTTGATTTTACTGTTTTGCAATGTAGGGTTCTGGTGTGGAATTGAACTGGACAAGCCCCATGGGAAGAACGACGGCTCCGTGGGAGGAGTGCAGTACTTCAGTTGCCTTCCCAGATATGGAATATTTGCACCCCCATCTCGTGTACAGAGGTGAGCACTGAAGCTCTTGTCATGTTGGGGTTGCCAAATGATTTCTTAACACACTTCCAATGTGGAACAAATTTTTGAACAGATAGAGAAGATACAAATGTTTTCTTCTGTAAATGGAAGTTTGTAACCTCCATTAAAAACCTGGTGGTTTTAGACCAGCTTTTTGAAAGCAGAGTGTTAAACTGGAAATACATCTCCCCCTGTTTCTCTTGCAGCTACCTGAAGTATTTTTATTCCAGGGCCTCTGATACTCTGTGTTAATTAAACCTTACTTTCGTAACCCAATCCTGATGTGTTCTGCTAAATTCAATTACAAAAGGAAATTGCTCTTGGACATGACTGAAAATGCTCTTTTTATCCCAGCTAACTGCACAGAGGATCCAAAGCATGCATGACTTGCTTGTAGTCTCTTCCTTAGGTTCCAGGAAGAGCATCCAAGGAGTTCTGTACTCTTTCCCTCCTGTATTTGTATGTAGTTACTCTGCCAGACATGTTCTTGCTTTTATTTCTCTGAATAAGCCAGCTCAGGCAAACTGTTAGGAACTTGCCTCAGAATCATATCTGCTCATATCAATGAGTGAGAGGCAAGTAACTCATATACACTGACTTGCTCCAGGCACTTCTTGCATAGCAGCCTGAGTGCAGCAGGAATGGTGGTGTCTCTTGGGGGCAGAAGGAGAAGGAAAGAATCAAAACCTCATCAATATTTGACAAGAAGCCAGTAGGTTTGTTCAGAGTTGAGTTGAAATGACCTCCTCATTGTGTTACCGCTTTTCAGACTGACGGGTTCCCTGGATTCTCTCACAGAGACTCCGTGGAGTAAAGTAACTCACACTTTTCCAGGTAGGAGTGGGAGACATTGGAATTTGGGTGAGGCAGCCCCCAGAGGCCCCGCTCTGCAGCCAGAACCACCTGCACAAAGCCAACTTCTCCCAAAGCACAGGAGATTTCCAGGGACCCCAAATGCCAGCCAATAGACTGGCTGCTCTCTTCCTAAAAATGTAGCCTACAGAAGGAACTGTGGAGTATTGTATAGTTCTTAACACTCTTCTGGCAGGATGAATTATGTCAGTTACGATTGTTGGCAGTCTTCCTTTATTGCTAATATTGCATTCTAATCAGGAGAAAGGGGAATGGAGCCTGCTCCTTAATACAAATTGAGATTGATGAAGGGATCAGCAGGGGGATGTCCGTGTGAAATTACTAAAACTTGTGTGAGGTACTTGAAGTAGTTGGTGTTCTTTTCCTCTACTTTAGCTTTTTGTGAAAAGACCTTCAAATTACCCTTGTTTGGTTTGTTTAATTTAATTTCTGTTCCCTCTGAAAAGCTAAAAGTATTACAGGCATATACGTTCATGAGAAGTTTCATCATTTAATTTTCAAATTAGAGGGGAGAATGTGCAGCAAAGGTAGTGGAAGCAGTATAAAAGAAAACACAAAGAATATGTGTTCATAAAGGTTTTTTTTTTCCTTAAGAAGTCCCACACAGCTTATTAATCTTTCCACTCAGGTTTTAGACGCAGTCTAAGCACCACTTCTGCATCTTCACAAAAAGAGATAAACAGAAGGAATGCCTTTGTTAGGTGAGTGTTATGAGTTTCAAGTGCTTGGGTGAGCTGGCTGTCAGCTTTGCTCAAAAAAACTCCTTCATGCATATAGGATATCTAGACCTTTACATGTTCGTTTTTTTTTCTGAAGTGAACCAGTAGTACACAGTTTTTCCATGGGCATCCAGGAGTACAGTCCTAGAATTCAGGTTGGCATTAAAGTTGTTTTCCAGTCATTCATCACTGCATATTCTCCAAATCCTTGTATTTTCACACAGCTGGGTGAAGTTCAGAGGCTCTTGGTAAAGAACTTCGCTTTGTTCTGGTGATCCTGACTGACAGTTGTCTGTTAAAAGTTGTTTCAGTAAACTGTTTTAAGCCCCAAATAAAATGTTTTGTATGGCTTAATTTACCAATACTATCACCTGCTGTAAATATTGTAGATCCTAGCATCGGGTGAAGGAAATTGCTTTTCCAATACTTCAGACTGCTGAGTGTAGCAGCCTCTTACTGTTATTTCATGGTTTGTTAGTGACATGAGATCGAACCCAGTTTTTCTTAAAAGGGATTTGAGGGGGTGTTTTTTCCCCCATGCACTTCCTTGAATTACAGATTTGCCCTGGGTGTTTTATAACAAAAAAAAGACTTTTTTTGTTGCCTTTCCTTCTCACAAGATCCAAGAGCTCCGTGTTGCGGCGCAGCTGGAGCAGCAGCACTGCGGCTCCCTCCGAGGGGCCCGTGAAGCTGCACGAAGGCTCCCAGGTTCTCCTGACCAGCTCCAATGAAATGGGCACCATCAGGTACATCGGCCCCACAGACTTTGCCCCAGGGATCTGGCTGGGGCTGGAGCTCCGCAGTGCCAAGGGAAGGAACGACGGCTCCGTGGGGGAAAAGCGCTACTTCACCTGCAAGCCGAACCACGGCGTCCTGGTGCGACCCAGCAGGGTCACCTACCGTGGCATCAATGGGGCAAAGCTGGTTGATGATATTTGCTGAGCCACAGTGTGCTCACAGAGTGGGGAAGGAGTATTTTAAAGCACAAAACAACCCTGCCTAGAATGCAAACTTATTTTGGGATCTTTAAATCTGCATTTGCATTTTACATATATAAGTATATATGTATGTGTGTGNCCCCCCCCCCCCCCTTTTTCAAACAGTTGTGTGGAGTATTTTTGCATTTTATCGTTCACATCTCTCTTCCTCTTTCCCCCTCCTCTCCTCCTCCTCTCCATAATGCAAAAGGGCTGATAAATACAAGGATTTGCCCCTCTCTAGTGAAGAGCACCAATTAAATAAGAAGCCTTTAAAAAGCACAAATATGCTGCATGTCAGTCTGTACAGTAACAAGCACTTTTTGTTCTGCATTTGTAGAAGGAGCTACATACAAGATGCACTCTAAAATAATGCACTTTGCACTCTCCTGGAGAGCTTTCCCTCATTTTTAGAGACTGTTTTTTTTTGTTTGCTGCAGGCAATGAGTATCACAGTTGTAAAATGCAAATAAACCCAGAGTGGAATACATAATTTCCTTATCATAAATATTAAGTCTATATAAATACAGTAAGGTAATTCCTGCCAATGGTATGGAACAGATACAGGGTTTTCAAGCAAGCTGTTGCTATTATTTGATTAGTTTGTGATACATGTTTCTTTTTGTTTGCTTTGGAACAGTTTCCAGTATAATTTTTTTGTGAGATCTTATGATGGATTAAGGATAATTTCAGGTACAGCACTGTAATGGGCCTTTATGTTGTTTATGTCATTTGTGTATCAGCCTTTTAGAACAGCTAATCTTTTGTCCATGTTTTAAACATAGAATATGTTTTAATTGCTCAGCATATGTAAACGTTATCTTACTGGATGGGCTTGTATTCCAGAACAGTCATTTTACTCTTAAATGATTTACTTGCTCTTGCCTGCTTGAAGAAGTGACACTTTAAATCGTAATATCTTATTTTTGGACAAAATCCTGCTGCTGTAACCATCTTTTAAATGTTGCTGTAGTTATTTTTCCTGATCTTTATTTACAATAATGCATATTGTATTCTAACTCACGGGAATTTTTAATTGAATAGAAAAGCTGTAAATTTTGAATGTAAAAAAAAAAAGTAATGCTTTATATTTAGAGATGCAGATATTTAGTGACATACTGAACTTTACTTTGTCTAGTATCTGTTTCCTGCTGATAGTAATAAAATGAAACCCTGTTAAATAGTAGAACAAAAAGAATTTTCATTGGGTCTTTATGGAATGTACATTTCTACTTCTGTTCTTCTGTACAAATTAAGTGCAGGGAGTTCAGCGTGGAACAGCAGCTGACAAATGTGAACTAGAAGCTTTTCAAACCTCTCCTGGCTGTTCAGCACAGAGCTGCCAGTTCCAAACAAAGCCTTTGCACAGCACATTCTGTCACAGCCTGGTGCTCCTGGGTAAGCAGTGGAGTTTCTGTGAGGAGACACTCATTATCAGGAATGCTCTTTTTCCTGCCTGACCAGATGGAATGGGTGGAACTGCTTTATATGAGGGGTAGCTGGAGTTCTCCAGGAGGTAGGTATGGGAAGAAGTGTGTGGGTGAGGCAGGAAGCTGGGGCAGCTTGTTAGAGTCACAGCATTTCTGTGTGGTCTGTTTTACACAGGTGATTCAGTGGGAGCTTGTTTTTCCTGCAAGGGTGGCAGGCTGCACCTTCCCACAGCTCTGTAGCTCCACACAGTTCAGCTGGAAGCGGTGTCTTGGCCTGGGCCTCACTGAAGCTGCTGATGTGTGCAGGAGAGGGCACAGATACCATCTGGCACTGGTGTATTGTGCTGTACCTTCCATTTCAGCTTCAGCCAGCAGCACATCTCTCCTGGAAGCTCTGTCTGTAATTGGCTTGAGCCCTGTAGCTTAGAGGAGCAAGTCTCACTGTTATCAGGATGGAGCTGTTGCAGTAGCTCTCAGAATCTTCTGCCAGGAAGCAAGAAGCACTGTAAATTTATGCTGTCTGAAACAGAAATAAATCAGTTCATTCCAGAAGGGATTACTGATGGCTCTCTTCAAGGTGATGATGGGAAGGGATTTGTGCTTCCCTAAATCCAAGGTAAGTTGCCATAATCCTTTACTCCAACTCTCCCAGGAGGACACTGTCTCATAAAAAAAAATCTGAAAATAAGTGGCAGTGAAGTTTGAAATTAGGTGCTGTGCAGAGGACTGTACTATTACAGCCCCTGACTGGTTAGAAAAAAAAAGTCAAATGATCCTCAAAGTCCCAAGAAACTACATAAATAAAACATTATCTGTAGTTTATAAATAAATAAACAGATGGTCCCCAGCAATTCTGTGCTCTCTGTGCAGACTCTGAGGCCAGTCCTTGTCCCGCAGCATGTCTCAGGTTCTGATAAAATGTCCTTCCTCAGTGCTCTTAGCAATTAAATCTTTCATGTTTTCTTGAGCACTGGCTGGAAAGGAGAGACCACAGGCGCATGTGGAAGGATGAGAATTTTCTTAAGCTGTCTAAGGATGGGGAATTAATTTCTGGGGAGTTCAGTTCAGCTGGACTCGGTGACTGTTTTGCAGATGGTGACAGTAATGGTTTCCTCAGCAGGGAGCCTGTGCCTTCAGAGTGCTGCTGGTCAGCAACATCTGAGGCACAGGGATCCAAGGCTGGCTCTGCAGGTCTGCAAGACATAGGGTAGTTCCTCTGGCAAGTTAACTCTGTTATCTGTGAGAGGTGGCAAATCCAGCATTTCTGTCATGGCTTTTTCAGAGTTCAGAGTTTGCAGAAGCTTTGTCAAGGGCCAGGTGGAAACTGAAATTGTCCATGAAAGCCACATAGCTGAGTACCCACCTGCATCCTTTTCCCTGCCTGGCTGCAGACTGACAACTCTGGAAGAAAGGGGAATTAGAGCAGAGATTTCCAGCCAGTGCCAGATCCAAACCAGGCTGTGGCTGGCTGCTGATCAGCTCTGTTCCTGGAAGAGCATAGGACAGCTCCTTTTTGAGGTAGGGAAGAAAACGAGGGAGGAGAGAGGTGCCTACTGAAAAAGTCTTGTTAACCAAACTACAGCACTATCCTGCAGCAGAATGAGCATGTGAAGGAGAAAGTTTCTATATTGTAAGTCAGTCCTAATTTCAAGGAGCATTTCATGAGAATGCAACTGCCTGGGCCATAGGAGTGATATGGGATGGGATAAAAAGTGAGTGTTTCAGGGCAGGAGCTACCTCTTCCTAGAGTAGTCACAAGATTCAATAGTGTCATTTCCAATACTGAAAATGTATTAAAATACAGCTTATAGATAGACCTACCCTCAGTCCAGACTCAAAGGACTTATGTATATATATTTCCTAAATGTATATATCTGTCTTAGATATATACATTTAGGAAAACACCCAAATGCTATCTTCAGCCATATCCTTTGTTCTCTTTTTATACTGGCCAGTTTGCTGTAACAAGCCAGCCTTCCTAGTGACAGAGGGAAGGGCACCTTCCCCTGTAAGAAACTTGGTGTGTGACATTTGCAGTGCAAAGAAGTCTGGAACAGCTGCTGCGAGCCCAAAAGGTGGCTTGGGGTACCACCAAACCTACTCCTTAAGGTGATGAACACCCTAATACTTCTGCAACTTTGCCAAGTACAAATGGATGTCCAGAGACCTCCCTCTGACGTTGATCCAATCATTGCACAGCCCAACACGGAGAAATCCAGCTACTGTCACTTTATTTGTCTTCATGCCTTGTGGTTCACTACACTTGTTTACAATACAAATACACTATTCAATACAAAATATTCAATGACCATATATTAGTATTTTTCTTCATAGGATCCCTGAAGTGCACAGGCCCTTCCTTTATAAACAATGTTGCATAAACAGCTGTACATGAGACACTCCTAGAATGAAGCTCGGTACTAAAAAGAAGCCAGGTGCGGGCGCTTGGGACGTTTCCCTGTGATGGGCTTAACTCTGGGACAGATGAACGGCGATGTCTTTGCTGCTGTGGAAGGCTGTTTTATGCTATTCCCATGTCAAGGTTCTCATCCCCAGAAGCCAGGTGCAGTACCAGGAGCAGACATGCAAAGTGGCACCTGTCATTCCCTGTTTCAGCCCTCGTGTGCCGTGCTGCTCCTGCGGAGCCTGTGCAGGGCAGCCGGAGCACCCACGGTGTGACAGCGCTGGCCGAGACCCATTGGGCCAAACTAATGGGGCTGGGACTCCCCACCTGTGCTCCCTGCACCTCCTCCTCCCTGCACCTCCTCCTCCCTGCACCTCACCTCCTCCTCTCGCTCTGGCCCAGCCCCTCTCCCACCCCGCTCCCTCCCTGCGCCTCGGGGGACAAGAACCACCCTCGCTCCTGCCCTTGCTTCGTTCCCAGGCACGTGGTGGAGAAACAAGGTTCAGTGGCACAAAGGGAAGATGATGGGACAACTGGAATGGGACAACTGGAAAGGTAGAGAAACAGGCATCCAAACCCAGTTTACCTCCTGCAGCTCACGGAATCAGAAACCTACTTATCTTCTATAGGAAACCAGGTAACATCCACACGGAAATAAGCCATTTCCAGAGCATAAGAGGGGTAGCACAGGGTTTTTCCCCGGTTATGCTTTACATCCTGTAGATCATACTGCTTCCCGCTTTTCCACTGTAGAATGAAGAAGACATAAATCAGAACATCATTATTACCAACACAAAAGAATAATGGTCTTAAAACAAGTTCCTTAAAAATATAGAGTGTGTCAATAAACGATAATTTAAAAAATAGACAAAAATGGGTAAGAGGGTTAAAATAACCTGAATTTGTTTTTCTCCTAGCATGGAGGAGTTTGATAGAGGAATTTGGGATTTACAGAGTGCTTTGGTCTGGTGAGCCCTTCTGGTTCCTGCAGCTCTGAGTACTGAACAGGTGAATCGTCCTAGAGACAGAAATTAAAATTTCTGGTTCATGCTCATGGCAACTGCAGCCTGAACACGTCACAGAGCATTCTTTGGTCCAAGCAATTAATGGTAGTATTTGTTTTCTTGGAAAGAGGACGGGCAAATGGTCCAGCTCTCATTTCTAAGTGAGAAGATTTGATTAGCACCAATATTTACAGAACAGTTTTTGCAGCCTGGGGTACTGTGCTTGGACAGCACACAGGGACACCAAACTAAATGCTTCCTGTGGAAGAGCTCAGAAATGGTATGGTTTTAACATTAAAATAAACGAAAAAATCCAAACTGGATTTCTGAATTCCAAGAGTTAAAAGAGAGATTAAAAAAACCCCCAATAATACAAACAGACCCCAAAACTCCAACCAACCAAGAAAATCCAAACCATTAAAGAACCCACAACAGAGCATTTTGCATTGAAGACACTAGAGGGAAGCTCACTTAAAACCAGCTGCCAGTGCTGAACAGTATTTGCCTCAATGCACTGTACTGGAGAATTTCAGTAGTAATTCACCATTTCCCCTAATCAGAATTATCTCTTGGCATATTCCATAGGTAAGAAGCAGGACTGTGTTTAGCTCCTTCATTTTTTTTACAACTCCCATTCTGTAAGAAATTCTACAATAAAATAACTGCATAGCACAAGCCTAGAGCAGTAACCACACTCTCACCATGGCTGGGAGAGCCAGCCTTTCACACCTACAGACTTAAAATCATCTCTTGCTGCTTGTGCTTTTTAAGTTTCTTTAGAAATGCCACCTTTAACATCATAACCTGGCAGCTTATCTGCATTTGTGCAGTATCAAACTGCTGCCCCAGATCCAAGAATTAATAATTTCATCTAGTCAAAGATCATTAACTTAGCAACTTTTTGTTCTTGTGCATTCTTTTGAAACCACTCATCAGTAAACAGGTCAGCTTCTGCCCTCAGTAACTTTGTGAGGCAGCAAAAACTCAGAGTGTGCTCCTTTGCAAAGAAAAGCTAAAGAAAACAATGAGGAGCTTCAGCTCTTCTGAAAATGAGAAAGCTGGAATACTTAAATGAAAATTGCTATTATATGTGAATAATGTACTAGTGTAATAAATTGTTCAGATAGTGCTTGCCTCCTGAATTAATCAGCTTTCCTGAGACCCGAGAAACTACCCCACTGAGTTTACTGAGCTAGAGAGAGAGAGACTGGTGTGACACTAACAGTCCTAAGCAAGACAGAATCTCTCCCCAGTGGCTATTTCACAGCAAGAGCTGCGAGCCTAATAACCTTGGAGATGACAAATACCCTCTTAGCTCAACCTAAAGAAGCCTGTAAGTGTAACCCTTGTTATCGCCCCTAACCCATGCAGCAGCAGTGGGATGGATCTCTAGCAGATAAACGTGAAATTCAGAGCAGCCCCTGACCCAAGCTTCCCAGCACACGAGCACAGCCTGTTAACCAGTCACCACATCTGCTTTTTGCTTTGGTCTCAAAAAAGGATTTAATTCTGTGTATTAGAGGCATCAGAAAGGCAGATTAGGAGAGCACACTAGTGCTCTCCCTGCAATGTGTTTTTATGAGGGGGATGGCCCAAGCCATGCCCTCCAACTTCAATCTGCCCATCCCTAAATTTAGGATGTATTGGGATTCTGGTTTGTTCCCTTATGAAGACAGGAAGCTTACCTCAATGTCTGGATCCAGGGCCAGACTCAGGGTCACTTCACTGAAATGAAGAGTCTCAGACTGAAGAACACCTTCCCACTCCTTTGCTGATTCTCCAGTACTCCCATTTCTATGGAAATAAGCACCCCTTTTTTGGATAGCGATCATGCTAAAACAGCTCCTCCCAACTCTAAGCTGAAGTTACTAATGCACATCTTTACACATGAATTATTTCCTACATCTATGTTTTGACAATACACTTAACTGGAATATTTTTCATGCACGGGGTGTACAAAGTGAGTCAATGGAGTGTTTGTCCTTAAACCACTATCATACACGTATTTTGTCGAAGGAAAAAGGGCTCTAAACCCTTCAACACAGACAGTATCTGGCTTCCAGACAGTGGCACGATGTAGTCTTCTGCCTTTATGGTACAGGGTATGTCAAAGGCTATTTCAAACCTTTGAGGTATGTAGGCGGCTGTCCCTTTCCAAGGCATGGTGAAAGTCTCTCTCATGACCATGGTCCTTTACAGCTTCAACTTGATTCCACTTGACACTTCCATGTTCCTGATGAAGGGCATTCCTACTTTTGTAGGACAGAAGGAATTTTAAAGGGCTTTACTTGGTTCTGGTGCTTAAGCATAGGTAAACATAAATAAATCAAAGAAAACCCCAGCCAAACAATGCCCGCCCCCTCAATGCCTCATAGCATCTACACTCATCCTCTGCTTCCTCTCCTCTCCCCTTCAAGTGATGCAGTGTGACCAGGGTTTTTCCAGTGCCCTGCCAGCAGCCCCACAACACTGTGCATTCAAGGACTTTCGAAGACTGGATTGTAGCTGGAACAAGACTTGACAATGTGCCATCGTGTCACNTAGAGGATGCTCTTCCCAAACCCACTACATGCTCTGCCAGCAGTAAGAGACCTCCAGGTCTTCCACAGCAATGACAAGTTTGGCACGGAAAAGCCCAGACATGAAACACTCACGGCAGTGAGCCGCAGCTTGACACGGAAGCAGAGGACGCACAACTGGGAAAAGCTCACAGGAAGGGCATGACGACAACCATGCGGATGAGTTGATGCAACAGCAGCTGGGCCTTGCAGTTAACAGTTCCCTGCATCCTCCCTCCCCCTTGTTCCTTTGACTCTACGGGGGCTCCGGTGGTTTGAAGCCTCTCGGGTTAGTAGAAATTACAGCGTCAAGGGTGGCACTTTTGGAGCAAGTTTGCAAAAATAGGAGGTGATGCTGTCCGATGCCTTGCTCGTGGTGTGTTGGGTACACAGGACATCTCTTCAAGGCTCAGGGGCCACAGGGGGGAAAAGTCAAGAGTGGGTCAAGGGCTCTCAGGGCCCCTGCTGGGTTATGTGGCTCTTGTTTCTAAGGATAGGGTCCTCGTAACTGCTAGCGCAAGGTGGTGTGGAGTTTTCCAAGGGTAAGCCCTGCTGTTGGTATCCGTAGTTGACATTCCCACAGGGGAAGTGGCGGAGCCTAAAGAGAGGCACTTCTTTAACACTTGCGGTGAGGGAAGATGGCTCTAAGAGCAGGGAGGAGCCTGGCAGCCTGCCAGTCACAATGTTGGGCCCCACAGTACAGTTTCCTTCCTGTCCCAAATTCTCCTTCTCGGGTCTCTCCTTCTCCAGCAGAGAACTGTTTTTGCTGGCCTGCTTCTCCGCAAACCAGGAACCATAGGTTGGATTCCAGAGGTTGGTGGGCTTGTTTCTGGAGCCCCGGCTTTTGTGAAGCTCAGAAGGGGGATTGGACTGGGCATAGGCCATGTTGATGTGTCCCCCCCCTGTGGCTGACTGCACCTTCCCCAGTGCTGGCTGTTCCAAGGCTCCTACTTTCCCTAGAGATTTTCCAGCAGTGATGGCTGACGGCAGGGGTGGTGGCGATGGCAGGGTTTGCTTGTCATCCTTTCTGTCTTGGTGTGTTGAGACCAAGAGAGGAGGAATTCCTTCTGGATCATCGGGGCGCATCGCCACCTTCTCCTCCTCCTCAGCCGATGGGCCGTATTCTACTGGCAAGGCGGTGTTGATGACATCAGGATCCTGCCAAAGGGAACGTTGGGAATTTCTCAAAGTCTGCAGCCATCAGACATTGAATGACACATGTAGCAGCTGTCATGCTATGATCTCAACACATCCCACCACCCAGAGCCCACATTCCATGAGGAGGGGATGCAAAGGGGGTTAGGCAAAGAAGATGCAACAGGATATCCTTAAAATCCAGCTCTTTAAAAGAAAGTAACCCTTAAACTCACCATAGAGCAGCAGAGGCACAAAGCCAATGAAAAGCATTTTTTATGTCCCGCAAAATTTCCTGTGGGAATGTTTTTTGGAATCTCTATCATCTCAGAGTTCATAACACTCTCAGATAATATTGAGAAACTTGGAACCATATAAGTATTGCCTCCACACAACAAGGGAGGAATGGGAATGCAGAGTGAAGACAATACTGGCAGACCCCTTGAAGCCCGAATCCATAGGGACTGTGGTTCTTAGCTATTTAAACAGTTTTGAAAATTAAACTGAGAGAAAATGCTGTGATCCTGGCAACCTTACTTATTGCTATATGCCATGGCAAGCTAGATAGCAGAAAAAATTGCCTCCCAATCCCAGGATCCAAACACACATAAAAAACAGATCAAGCTTCCCAAATAGCAAGGGAAAGCAAACTGACTGAAGTCAACAACAGTGAGATCATAAAAGGAGCCTGCACTGATGCAGGCAGGAGACCATTTTCCAAACTGCTCTATTACTCACAAGCTAAACTGGTGGTAAAAAAATAAGTAAATCAGATTTTGGCCTAAAATGCCAACCACACCTTTTCCCTGTTGCCCAGCCTAAGAATCCCGACTCCTTTAGCCTGGCCATCTCTCCACCTGCCTTCTCCAGCACCATCAGATTCAAAAAATTGCCAACAGCTGCTGAAACCACCTGCAAAGGGTGCTCTGAGCTGGGACCATTTCTGTTCAGTGCTGACTATGCCTTAAGGGTAAACACTGGGATGGAGTGGCTGGGATGAGGCATGTGAAAGCAGTGCAGGTGCTGGCCTGTCTTTGCTCTTTTGCTTGTTGGAATCTGTGCCTCTATAAGCAGAAGCAGAGCTACAGGTGTGCTTTTGTAAAGCTGTGTAAGCCTGTGTCAGCCTGTGCCTTTCAGCAGCAGAAGACAAGAAGGATCAAGTGCCTGATGAGGTGAATATCCCAGCCAGAGGTCCCAGGCTGACATCAGTCTCCCTGGACTGCTGACTGCAGTAGTGCAGTGCTGCCTCCTCATCTCGTGTCCTGGCTTGCCTCGACAGCTCCTCAAGAAGAACCCTCTCCACCCCTCTCACCCGAGGTGAATGAGCACCAGTACCTGAGTGCAGTACTCAATCCTCTCCAGGATTATGGCAAAGTTTGGCCGATCTTCAGGCTGGTGCTGCCAACACTGGGTCATAATGCGGTAGCTGGAAGGGCAGACAGGAGACTTTCATGAATGGCAGATCCCGTGTGATGTGACAATTACTCATGGCAGCTTGGGATCATAGACATTCATCACCATTCCTGCTTCTAACAAATGAGAGTTCTCTTCCTTCCCTGGAGTCAGACAACCGATGCACTGGTGACCACTGGAGTGTGACCACCAGTGGGGTGAAATCCAGAGTCTTTCAGAGAAATTACTCATCCACCTGAAATCCCTTGGACAATATACTAAAGGTAGGCAGGGCTACAGATAAAGGAGCCCAGTTTTCCCTGCCTGTGAACAGTCTGATGCACTGACGTTTCACAGCTAACCTAAGATAGAGAAATATTTTGTCATCTTTGACCAAACAAGCAGTGGCCAGGACTTCTCAAATGGGGCCTGAATTATTCTCCAAAACAACAGAAAAATTAAATATTAGAGAAATCACTGGCACTAAAGTTTAATAAGGCAGATTAGCCATGATCAGGTCAATCTTAAAAGTCATTAACTTTTGAGTAGAGGAAAAGTATTTGAAACAGAAACTTAGTTGCATGAAGATATCAAAGTTATAGTCTCATACACAGGGCCAGGGCAGTTTTTAGGTGGATCCATCCTTCCTCCATTGGTGACAAACTCCAGAACCTCCTGGTTGCTTTTGCTGGGGTAGGGCATGTATCCCAAAGAGAATATCTCCCACAGCAATACGCCAAAGGACCTGAGTACAGAAGCAAAGGAAAATAAAGTGAGGCGTACTGGAATGACCATCACCAGAGGGCAATGCCCTTAGGTTCAGTACCATCAGCATTGCTCTTTGCAACATTTGATCAGGCAGCTGGTGGAAATCCTGCTGTAGGATTTGGACATGAATAAGCTGCACAGCTGTAACAGTGAACTTTAAAACTTTTAACAAATACCAGTAGTTGACTGTTAGGTGAGTGAAGCCTATGATGTAGGTAGATAAATATGGTTGCTTTGTGCTTGTACTCAGCACTGCTCAGCTGGAGGTAACAAAAGTGAAAGTCAGGTTATCCTTTTCTGAGACACTGACCACTGCTGGAGACAGGAGTTATGGCAAACTTTTCCTCTAGAATAGCTACCCTGCATGAAATATCATGCTAGTGAATCCCCACTGATGCTCTGAGGCCCACAGGCCCCACATGTCGCTCAGAGTACAATAAAAACGCTCCCTAGCAAACACAGCCCTGGGCCTGGGTGCTGTGGCCTGCAAAGCCCTGGGGACAGTGGCTGGGACAGGACCAAAGCATTCACTGGTCAACAGCTTAGAAACCACAAATTTGGTTAAAATTGTAGAGAGGTGTGCAGCAATGGGAAACTCCTCTGGTTAGTGCTGAGACAGGTAGAGCTTAGCTGTACAAGAGTGTGGACCTCGCCCCCCTGCTGGGGCTTGCTCAGGAGCTGTGTCCTGGCCACCAACCCCTTCCCCCTCCACACACTCCCTGATCTCTTGCCTCCTGTTCACCTGATTTTCCTCTCCACCTCTGGCCACTCAGGAGCTCCAAGTGCTGCTGTAGGCCAGGAGAAAGGCAAAACCCATAATGTAGGGCACCCTTCTCCCTGACTGGCAGGATGGATCATGCCTGCAGCCTCCCATGATGCTTTCCTCAGTGTAGGACTAATGCTTTACTCCCTGGAGTAGCACCTGCATCTGCTTTGATCTCCCTTCCCTGCCCGCTCACCTGCCCTGCAGCACCCACCTCTGCACAGATCTGACCTTTCTGCTCCCTTGTCTCCTCAAACACTGCTGGCTCTGAAAGACCCAGCTTGTCTTTTTAGTATGTGAGAAGTGAACAAGAATGTGTGTTTTTTACAAAATATTCACAGTTTACAAAAGGGGTTACAGCACAGACAGACCGGACAGTAGAGGAAAGGAAGCGCACCATGTGTCTGTTTTTGATGTAAATATCCCTTCCATGAAAGCCTCAGGAGGCATCCATTTGACAGGCAACATTGCACACCCACCCTTACGATAGTAGCTGGCTCTGCAAAGAACAAACAGAACAAAAGAGTCAGCCAAGAATTCAGAAAATGCCATCAATATGGGATTTTTGTAATTACAAATATTAAAATTATGAGCCAGAGGAGACACTAATTTAGGTGGAACAATCTAAGTGCTGAAATGACCTGTTTCTTCTCATAAAAGTAGTGGAAAAGGGCAAACCATGGAAGTGCTGTTTAATCTACCTCACTTCAGGCCTGATCTGGAAAAGTGTTATCCTCATCCTCCTAGGGAATTACTAACACAGTAACTGCTGCTGGCAGGGCTTCCTCCTGCCCTTTTCAACCACAGCAAGATCTCCTTACCTTATCACACACACACACACCGTCATCTTGGGCATACCCAGCAAGAATAAACCAAACCTGTCCCATATGTACCAAGTCTAAAGCACTGTGAGTAAAATCCAAACCCCTTTGTAGGAACAAGGAGCTTGTTGAGGAGGATGTCAGGACATTAGAGCTGGGACAGTAGCACAAAAATGTTCCTGAGACAGGAGTTACAACTAGTCCTTTAGAGTTGCTGTCATTTAAAATAAATCCTGCAAGCCCCAAATCCCATCCTGGCACTTGCAGGAGGCTGCTCATACAAGCTGGTATTGCTGATCATAACTGCACAGCCTGAGCATCCAAAGGATATTCCTGGACAAAGAAACACATGCAGGCTTCTAAGACACCTTTGAAAGCTCAGCACCAAAGTGTTCATCCTGGCAGTCGGTTCTGCTGACTGTGTGAGGGTGGCAGAGCCCCATCTGACAGTGGGGTAGCATGGGGGTCTTTGTGGAGGGAAAAAACCCAAGCAGCTCTGGTACACTTGGGTGTACCAAAGGTAGCACTCTGTTTGCATCACCTCAGGCTGTGATACTGTCAGAGCTCAAGCTAAGCAGAGCCAAACCTGGCTTTGTAATTGCACAGGAGAATTCCTAAGCAGGAAAAAAAGAAAGCAAGGCACTGGAATAAACTGTGCAGGTGACTGAGCACGAGGCATTCCTTCTTCCGAGTCAGGGCAAATCAATTCCTCAGCACAGCAGGATATGGAGCTGCAGTTCTAGAGGTGCTCTATGGAAGATGAGACATCAAACTGCAGCCCTGACTGCTTATGGTCATGAAAGATTTTCTGGCACTTCTTGCAAGAGCAGAGGTAGTTAACCCTGTGTCCTGGCTGAATTCCAGTTTGGGTGATTACATCTTCCTGACCTTCTTCTGGACCTTCCTCCTTTAGCTGCAGTAAATTGAGGAGATTTACTGATGACACCACACCAAAGGTGCAGGAGTAGCATCAAGGAGAGAGATTAAACTCAGAATGATTTGGGATCACAAAACAAAAGGGCACATCAATGCCATTCAGTGTGGAGAATGTAAAGAAAGGAAACTGAGGATAGAGTCTAAGAGGGAGGAAAAACACCTTCTATGACCATTAGATTTCACTGCCCAGGAGGAAACTGTCAGGAATGGGAAAAGTTTCCAGGACAGTTTAAGGCAAACACCAGGAAGGCATCAGCTGGGATTCACCAGGCTGGGATCTCTCCACTCTCACCTCACCAGGATTACACAGAACAGCGCAAGAGCCTGCACAAACACTGCTCCTCCCTCATTTCAATGACTTCCACTTGCAGGTACCCTGTTCTTGGCTCTGCTACCTGTATATATCCCGGGCCATTCCAAAGTCTCCAATCTTAGCCACTCTCCCAGGCCCTCGACAGGTAAGGAGGCAGTTCCTGGCAGCAATATCCCTAAAAGGAAAGGGAAAAAAAGAAACAGAAAGAGAAGAACCACTTAATCATTTGACAGTTTTGCAAGTCAAAAAGAAAACAAAAAATAGTACCTACTTTCCTGAGCTGCAGAGAACCTAAACAGCCAGAAAAGTCAGTGTTTATGGATAACTGCGATGTCCCCAATCTCAAACTATCTCCACAGCAGGAACAGTTTTGTTCTTTAACATTTTCTCTTTAAACTTCACATAACTTCTTCCAGTTGAAAGGGTGGTCCTCCTGTGAGCCTCCCTTCACCCTGGGAGTTATTTTTATGTCTCTAAGGAGTACAAGAAGAGGAGCTGATTTCAGCACTGTACTAGTCCCAACATCAAGCTGCCTGGGGAATGATCCACTGATCTGTTCCTACTGTGCTTGTTCAAGTGTTGTCAAAAGGCTGTTGTACTGTCAGAGACAGGTAAAACAACAGTGTGCAGGTGTTGCTCTGAATACTGAAGCTGTGGGCCTGAATCTGTGTATGCAGGTAAAGCTCCAAGCTCCACCTCTGCTGGGCTTGAGTAAAGCTTGAGGTCTGAATAACACAATGGCAAAACTTGTGGGGGACTCTCAGAACTGCAAGCTGCCACCTCTCTACTCATCTCTACTTGACAGGCAGATTTTAGATGCTTGCCAAATACCCATTTGCAGGAGCAATGGTCACCTGATGTTGCCCTTCTGGCTGTGCTTGTACAGGTGTTCTTTGAGAGGGAGAAGAAAAGGCTTCCAAAATGAGCAGAGAGGCACTAAATAAAATTAAAGACAGGGACAGCTTTAAAGACTTCTGTCACAAGATTGTGTCCATTTTAGAGTAGCCAAATAGGCTGCACAAGTGCAGGCCCTGACACAGGGCTCAGGATCTTTGACAAAACAGAACAGACCTTTGCCACCTTGACTTCTAGTAGCTCCTCTCTTAATTGCTTTTATGATTCTGATTTTGTCTACCTTGTTTAAAGGTATCCAGCCACTAGAGTGCAGCAGGACATAAACATATGGAGCAGGGCAACACGAGCCTGTGCTGGCCTGTCTGCAAGTCCTGCCCAGGCTGTGCTCACCTACCTGTGAATGAAGTGGTTCTCCTCCAGGTACTGACACCCACAAGCAATGTCACGGGCCACGTGGAGCAAGTCCAGCATGGAAAGGGAGGAGGGCTGATTCTGCCAAAAGAAAGGGACACACATGGGTTAACAGCAGAAACACGGTGTGAGGTGTCGCTGATACTGTGCTGGGAGCTCTCCAGCAAGTGACAAAGGGGTTAGGAAAAGGAACAAGAGAGAGTTAATACCCATGAGCAATGAAAGGATGTGCAGACACAATGTTATACAGATCCCAGAGACAGAATCAGAACAGATAGAATCAGCTGGATCTGACTTTCCAGCTCCATTGGGATGCCCCTGTAAGAATTTCCCCCAGTTCTCATGGCAGATTCTTCTAAATTTTCAGCAAGATTTTTGAGATCTGTAGCCTGAACTGTTCTTCACTGAGTTTCTTTGTATTATTGCCAGCTCCTCTCTAAAGTCACCTTGAACCACGGGAATGACATTTTGTATAATGGCATGAGTCACATTTGCTCTTTCCCTCCTCCACATCTGTGTAGGTTTTATCTTGCCCCTTAGAGCACTGACACAGTTTTGTGTGGCCAATGGCTATGGAAGACTAAGGCTGCCAAGTCCTTGTTCCTGCCCCTCTGATGAAGACCACAGCCCTTGCCAGGAGGAGCCAGATGCTTTAGTGGAAAGGACAGGATTCGCACCGCCACTTCTCAGCCCCTGAAGCCAAACCATCAGCTGCTGCTCTGAGGTGTGAATCAGTGATTCCTGTGGTGAGATTCAGTGATCCCTGTGGTGAGATTCAGTGATCCCTGTGGCCAGTCCTGTGGGGGAGGGGGAAAGTGCTGCTGCCAGTGGAGTGATGAGAAACAACCGGGTGGCAGTGACTGCTCATGCCACAGCAACTATTTCATAGCTAAGTGTTTATCAGCCTCAGTTACTGGACCAAACAAGCTCATTACACTCCTTGGCTCTCTCTAAGGACGCCAACCAGTCAGCCTAGTCCCCAAAAGGCACACCTGCCCTTGGGGCCCTCACACCAGTGCACAAATCAGCACAGCTTCTCCAGTGACAAGGACTGCTGGCTCTCCAACCCATCTGTTGTAATGAAACGTGTCTCCATTTGGATGCAATGCTGTGCTGGCCATACCACCTGATCTAAACCACTGCAAACTGGGACTGGAAATAAGTCCAGGCTCTGCAGCAGCCAGTGGTTAAACAGTCATTGGCTGGTTAAACTAAAAAACAAAAACCAACCAAACAAAAAACCACAACCAAAACCAACAACAACAACAAAACCAAAACCAACAAAAAACCCAAACCAAGCCAACAACTTAATGTCCTCTGAAGATATTAGGAAAAAAAAAAACTGGCCTTAATACTTGGGTAATGAAACAATTGAAAAATGGTGCATCTCTGTGTGAACAAAGCCTGTTTTATTCAATGCAGGGCCATAAACCAAAATGTGACCTTGTTCCACCTGCCTATATTTTATTATTTACACAGTATAGTTCATTGCATATATATACTTCGCTGATGTTTTAAAACACTGGACTTCATCTCCCCCTAAACTTTCCTCTTTACAGAATAACTGTGTTCATGCTAACATAAAGCAGCTCTTTCCCTGCCATTTTGTAGGGAAGGGGGAATAATCTGTTTTACCTCTGTGAGTTAAAGTGACTCACCAGCGACACAAGATGGCTACAGTAAGAAAGAATGCACATCTTCTTTTTCCCTTGCAGGGCATAACCAAGGGGAAATTAATATCTCAATCTGCTCATTCCCTGCTCTTCTGAGCAAGGGTCAGAAACCTGAAGTGAAAACTGAGTAAAAAGCCCAATTCTTTACTCTATAATCAATTTCAGACCAAAGCTATACTGCAAAGCAGTCAGTAGGCTGAAGCACAAGCTGATTTGAACTGCATAGCATTTTTTTCTTTTCCCCTTTTTTCTTTTTGCTTTCCTTTGCTTCCTTGGATGAATTTCTTCCACCTTTTATTTGGCTAAATACAATCCTAAAACAGATGTGACTGCCCAGCCAAGGACAGTTTAGCCATGTTATTTGTTTGAAAAATGGAGGTTTGGGATTCATTTTGCAAGGGGGCAGCCTTGAGACACACCAAAGGATTCGCTTTACAGCTTTTGCTCCCCAGATGAATGGATGATGCCAGCTGCAATGCTCCACTGCTCAGGGCAGTGGGCATGCTGGAACCACTGGTGTGACACCTCCCAGGTGAGGCTGAATCTTGCTAAATGTGAATGAAATTCTGTGTATTGTTTAGTGTAATCACTGCTCTGTGCAACAGGCTGCACAGCACAAAGGAGGGGAATCATTTATCCATATATGATTTCTCTCCCAGAGCTGGGCTTTGATTGCTGTGCTGTGTGTGAGAAAGATCAGCACTGAACCTCCCAGAATGGACAATTCTGCAATGCTCACACTGAGCTAAGGCTCTGATTCCAGGTGTCTCTGAATCTACCAGGTTGCCTCTCTGCAGATGAAGGGGGAAGAGGTAATCCTGTCATAGATGTGAAACTCTATTAGAAGGGGAACAGAGAAAGCCTTCAGGGCTGTCAACCGTGGACTCATGGGGAATTATGAATCTGAACGTTATGGAGTGGACCAAGCTGGCATAAATTGACATATTCCATGAGAGTCACTGGTCTTGTATCAGTGATGTTGGATGGAGATATGATCATTCTTGCTTAGAGTCCAGAAAAATCATTACATGTTGGTTGACCTGAAACTTCATTTTTTACATGAAGAACACAGATGAACAACATGCAACAGTGCTGGCAGCATCTCCATCTCTCATTAAGTTGGATCCTGTGTTCTGATACCTCCAGCAGTTGCTATAGCTTTCCATTTCATGTCGCTTGTAATGCCGTAAGTCCCCTCTTCCCTTCGTTCACCTTCTCCTTCACCATTCCCTCTGCTCCCTTTCCCGCTTTTCAGTGTCCAAGTGCACAGCAGCATGCTGCATGTGTCTTGTTCCAAGCCACACAGGTCGTAGCTGGCCAGTGGTAACTGGTGGTCTCCCCAGCATGGTACTTTCTTTTTCCATAAGCCTTGGAATTAGTGCCAAGTTAATGTCTTTCACACCTCTATTAAGTCTATCCAAAACTAGCAAATGAATTTGATGCTACTGGCAAGGCAGTGCAAAGAGCAACTGGGGGATGAAAGTAGAGATGGAATGCATAAATCTCTTTTTTGTAATTAGACTGAAAAGTAGGTGGGAAAGACAAGGTAGTAAAAGAAATTAGCTGGAAAATACAGAAGTGGAAAGAAAAGAAGGGGAAAGGCAGTAATTCATATGGTGCTTACTGCAGAGTAAGAAGTGCACCTCTGCCACCCAGTCAGTCAGATAGGGCTTGTGTTCAATTAATTCCTTTTAGAAGCAAAGCTCATCAAAGCCTCTTTACTCTGCACTGTCCCTTGTCTTTCCTCTCCTTTAATGGCCCTGAAAAGCTAGACATCTAGCCTGGTATGCCTACCTTCTGCCTGTCTTCTCTGAATGAGCAATAGGAGGAACAAAGCAGCTCAGGGTTCATTAAGAGCAATGCAAAGATAGATGCAGTAGCACTGAGCCACAGGTCTTATGTACAGAGATTCTGTCACACCTCGAGTGTGTGCAGAGGGTAAATCCACTTCCAGGGCTGGATCCCATACTTCACAGAGCACAGTGCCCTGCACACACCTAATTTCTCATCAGTCATAGTCTCCTTGCCTCGTAGTTTGTGAGCCAGCAGTCAGAAACGCACCAGAGGCTGATTTCCCAGCACTCACAGGTGCTGTTGGCCACTCAGAAGCTGCCCCAGCAGCCAGATAATGAATTACCCTGTCATTCTTGCCAGGCAGACACCACATGGGATGGTTGCTGAAGCAGGGCAAGGCAAGGGGAAAGAAGGTATTAGAATGGAGCAAAATCGTGTGGATCTGTGTCTGCACAGAGTTAGGCTGTCCACGCTCACCCAGCTGTTAAAGAGGGAGTGGAAGCTGCTTTTCTGAATCAGTTCCAGCTTGCAACTACACATCTGCATTTGAAGCTCAGCTTTCCCAAAGTGTGGAAGATGTGGGACGAAGCAGAAAATAGAGGCATCAATCCAAGATCTGCTTCACTCCTGGGAGCAAGTTAAATGCAGAAACCAGGGAGAATCTTCAAGCTGACAAGAACAGGCCTTGTGCCTAGTAGTTGCTATGGTCGGTCTCAGGTAACCTCAAACAGATTGGGAAAGACAAGCAAAGAAGAGGAATGGAAGGAGTGACTGTGAAAGCAGAAAGAGAAATACTAAGGAAGCAATGGAGTGAACCATCAGCCTCTTCTGACATGGGCTTTCACAGGGGCTGCACAGAGCTACTGCTGACAGGAACACAAGTGGTGGTAAGGAAGAACTCATGACTGAGGTAGGGCCAAACAGAAGAAAACTCCTCAGATCAGAAGGCTCTCATGCCTTCCTCCTGTCAAGACTTAGGGCTGTTTCATCTACAAAAGCAGCTGGCTCATTTTACTGCAAGTAGGTAAAAATTCCTGCTGTGCAGGACTAGTGCTTTTGGTAGTTTCTCACAAGATCTGTACCATCACCAAGCTGGCTTCTCTGATTTAATCAGCCAAACCCCATCCTGTTTCACCTGCCCCTTCACACATCTTGCACAGCCTGGCCTGGCAGTTTTGAACAAAACACTTACCTGGCAGCATATCTTGCCCATGCCATTTTACACTGCACTGGGTGAGAGTGGAGACCCATGTTGCAAAACATGAATTTCCCCATTCCCCTACCACCAAGTTCAGCCTGTTTGTAGGAGCATCTCTGGGTGCTTCAGAAAAACAACCTCTATTTATAAAGTCTGCTGGCAGAGATTTCAGGCTTTCCTTTCTAGCTGTTTAGCCTCCTTATCCAGGAAGGAGGCACTTTATTGCAACCTGTTCAAGACTGCAGTGCTTCTGAGTCTCACAGACCATTTTATATGTCTGAAAACCACACTACATGGAAAAAATAAAAAAGTTGATCTGTTTCCAGATGCCTCAAGGAAGAATCTTATTGATACACGTTAGAGCAAATTTGTGTCTCCCTTGTACTGATAAAATGCAGCATTTTGTCCTCTGTTGAACTTAGAACTCTGTCAACAAAGTATGAAGCTGGGCCCTGTTCTTAAACTTTAGCAATATTTGTGTGACTTTCTGACCCAGGGACTCAGAGAAAACTTTATTCTTCCAAAATACTGAATTCTCTCTAGAAGTCATCATTTATTTCTTCTACATTTCTAGCTGACTGTCTCTTCCTATTGATGCTGATTTCAGTGGGGAAAATCTTTAAAACTCTGGACTAAAGATATTTTCTCTTAAGTTGACAGCTCCAGGCTGGATTGGATCCTTGCCTATACCAAATTTGAACTGACAGATATCCACAGAAATGCATCTGATCAGCAGTTTAAATAATAGATTCATTTTTTTAATGTTACTAGCTCAATATTTTCCCCCAGCCTGCCCCCAACTGGTGAGAAGAAGGGAAGAGTTGAGTTTAACATTTATTTTTTTAGTCTTTGCTTTTGTTCTTTCTTTAGGTAGTATCTGCAATGTTATCTAGCAAAGTCCAGGGTTGAGGCACCTCTGCATAGCCCAGCATCATTTTCCTGGCTCCTGCCTCCACAGTGGTCTTATAGCAACAGAAATTTTGTGACAATCTAAAATGCTGGGAAATAGTATCTGCATAGATCAGCTCTTTTATAGCTAAGTGTTTGCCTTGTGGCAGCAGCTCTCTAAATAAAATACAATTTACTCTTTCCTTACCGGTCTAGGCCGTGTCTCCCTCAGGAAGGATTTCAGGTCTCCTCCAGCCATCAGCTCCAGCAGGATGAAGCGGGGCAGGGCCTGCAAGCTCACCCCGATACAGCGCACGATGTTCTGGTGGTTGAACTTGCTGTGGAGACAGGGACACCCAGTTGTGGAGGAACTTTGACCCAAAAAGCACAGTAGCAGAAAACATTCAAACCTTTTTGCTGCAGGGAATGTTTTGGGGTTGTTTTGTTTTTTTTTTTTCCCCTGAAAATAACAAATCTCAAAGGTAGGGCAACTGGATAAAGCTAAAGCACTACCCCTGCATTCTCATTCTGTGTTTGTCTGGATAGTGCAGGGACAGACAGAGGTGGGGAAGCAGTGGCTTTTGGCTGTTTTTCCTCTCCCTATTTTCTGCATTCCTTTTGGGCTACAGCAAGACTTGTGGGGCATAAGAAGCAGAACATGTCTGATAACAGAGAAAAGTCTGCTCTTAATTTTTTCCATCTAAGATGCAGAAGTTGGGCTAGGGCAATGTTGTTCTAAGTAACACACTGACACAGGGATCTGCTCCTGGGGGATGTTTCTTGAGGTCAAGTCTCTAATACTTCCTTATTTCCTCACCTCAAATGTGATGGGGAAGTATTTCCATGGATTTTGGGATTCAGATACTGACACGTGACATGACAACAGCATAAAATCAATGCCATCTGTTAGTTTTGACTAGTCAAACCCCAAATTCCTAAGGTGTGTTCTTGTCTCTAAGAGAAGTAAAAAAAATCTTCTTATCAATTCTAAAATCTGGGCTTTAAATTTTTCACTTTGAGTAATGAAAATTTAGCCTTTAATCCTTTGGTGCCTCTTCATTTGTAAGAAGAACAGAAAAGGATGGTAATGCCTCTTCTATTTGTGCTAAAACTACTGTATATATGTGGTGAGAGGACACCACCTATGAAGAACGTTTTTTCTTTATTTTGTTGAGCTTTGCAAGCCTACACAAGTGGTGTTCATGTGATTCATACACACCTAATAATGAGAGCTTCCATGAGGAAGTCGAGCTCATCTTGCTCTGAACACACTTCTGGCAATGTCTGGAAAAGGAAGAACAGGTTGACAAGGCGAAGATACTTCAATTTACCGATGAGAACGCCTGGCACTAACATTGTCTGCAGCAATCCTTCTTTCTCCAAAGAAACCTCACTCTAAGACAACCATTAGAGCATTGCTAACCTAGACTGTGAAGCCTGTTGAAAGGTAAATATCAGAACTCCTGGCCCATCAATGACGCTGTCATCCTCCTCCCAGCAAAGGAAACAGCCCAGAGTGCACTGAGAAGTGTTCAACATATGGGACTCTGCTGTACAGAGGATGAGGAATGAGATCACAGTTCCTGAGCGCTCTGCAGTTCAATGATCCTACCTTCCAGCAAGACTGGAATCAGCAGTAGAACTGTGCTGCTATGAAATCTCTAGGAGAAAATAAGCCAGCTAGGCTGCTGAAAGCCTGGAGAACTCTACCAGGGTCTCCAAGGATTTAGCTTCACATCCAATGCATATCCATCCTCTAGGGGAGTGGTGAGATCCCTTGAAAACCAGCCATCTTCTACTTGCAGGGTCTTTGATGTATGTGCCAGCAGCTTTTGGTCCTGTGAAGACTTTTGGCCTCTGGCTCATAAGGCTTTGGACAGATTACCAACCAGGCATGGGTAGGATGCACAGAGGATGGATTTAGTTCTCATTCCTGCAGTCTGCTGTGGCTCTATGGGAAATCTTTGCCTATATACTATTCACAGACCTCTTTTAGTAGTCTCACATACCCATATGCTACAAGCTGTCCCATTGCTGGGATGGATTAAAGTCTTGCAACAGAGCAGCAATATTTTTATCCACGTCCTTTAGGACTTAAAGCAATGCTTCATTCATCTTCATTGTTATAATGCATTAGGACTCTTGGGTGAAAGGTGCATGAAACCATCATGATAACTCATACACTGTCACTTACTTTCACAGCCACCTGCAAGGGAGTGGGGTCGCTGGGGATCCCTGTCACCTGACCTTCATATACCTCACCAAAGGCTCCGTGGCCCAAACCCCTGGACAGACCAGAGAAGACAAAAAGATTTTACTACAGACAACACACATTATAACACTGTGGACACAGCTCACAGAATGGGCTCACAATTTTCATGGCAGTGTAACAGGGAGAACTGGATATTGACAATATGATCTCACCTTGGTGAGATCTTTCATGAACCTACATATTATTTAATTGGAAGGGAAAGCAATCCATGGAAGTGAACATTCCCCAGTGAAATCGAGCTGCTGGCATTGCAGCACGTAACAGAGACCACTCATCTATGGCTTTGGTATCAGTGCTCAGTGGTGGGTGCTCCAAAACAGATCAATAAAGACAGGACTTTAGTCTTGGTGTTTACACACTCCAAATACATTAACAGTTCCCCTGATATTTCTGCATCACCATTAAAAAAACATTGATCAAGAAACTAGGAGGCACAATGATTCTCAAAAGACCTGAATTCTAAACCAAATAACTTTTCCTGATTTATTGTGTGATTCTGGGCAAGTACCTTAGCCAGTAAATGGTGATGACAGTGCTTTGTAAAGCACTCAGCTCTAGGAATTTGTGCTAAGAATTGTTTCTGGCAATGATCATGTTATGAAACTTACAGTTTTATTTTTAATAAGATTACAAGAAAAAGAGAAAGGAATAAGAGTAATAATACAATAGATCCTGTCCCATGTCCTTGTGATACAGATTTTGCATACCTGTCTATTCAGTCCCCACTCTCTTAATGTTAAGTCAACTGGTACAACAATAGCTGTTTCACATTAGTGGCCTGTCATAATGACACGGTGATATAGGGCAGAGGATGAGGCTGCACCCCAAATCCTGAGTCCCTCTTAACCCTGCATGGGCTGCACATTGGGCAGTAGTATTTCCAGCCTCTAAGAGGCATTCCTGCATCTCAGTCTGGGGAAAAGGGTCTCAATAAAGCTCTCTGCTACAGCGTGCACTCTCCTGCTAGAGCCAGGTCTGAGCTGAGAGCTGCATTGATTCTGTTCTCTGCTGTATCAGTGGACTGCTTTTGCATGGGCTGTTGCCCTCCCATCCATATGAACAAGAAGGAACAATCTGCTCTGCTGTTCCATAAACTCTGTCTGTAGTTTTGCCAGGACAGAACCACTCTGGGCAGTGAAACCACACTGAGGACTTGTGTTGCCTGTGACTCAACCGCTTTGTGTAATAACATTTTGTAGGTATCAGCTTGAGACACCATTCTTGGCTCTGCCTGACCAACCTATTACAAAGTGAGGGGATAAACCAGATCTTTACAGCTCATAATTCATCCTCTTTCCCAAAAGTCCACTTTCCCTTTCCTTGTCAATTCCCAGCTGTATCCTCTGCTATCTGCTTGCCACACTTCAAAAATCCTTTCAAAGTCCAAATGAGAAAGGATGCAGCAGCACAGGGTACACTGGAAACCTCCAGGTGCAGTCCAGCAAGATGTGCAGGTAAGGGGGAATGAGATAAGAGACAGCAAAACACTGCAGACTGCATAGACTGCTCTGAGCATAATTCTTTTCAGCACCTCAAGCCTTCCAATTTTCCAAGGACTCCTGCTTCCACTTTTTTTTGTGTGTAACACTGCACTGTCACAATCACAAGTATCCTGCCGTAGAGCAAAGTGTGCAAGAACTCTGAATTTTCAAGTTTTTCTTAGGAGACACTTTAAAGCTTTTCAGAAACTTTCATCTAGACATGATTATCTTGCTGGCTTTATATCCCTGTAGTTTTAATACTGTCTGGCATTTTCAAATCCATTACTTTCCTTGCTATTGCACTTAAGGATGTCATTGTCTTTACCAAAGATCCCATCAAAGATTTAAAGGAGCCACCTACAAGCTTCAGCCATCCTAGAATTTCCTCAGCTCATAGCAATGGGCCATTCACTGCATGGCCTGTAAAAGATGTAACTGATTTACTGGTGATGAATACTGAGCTCTCCTCACAATCCCAGGAGATGAACACTGCACCTGTAGAAGGTCAAGGTGAATGCCAAAATCTAGTTCCCTCCACACAAGCCTAACTACTGCAGCTTTACATTGTATGAAAAGGGGTATGAACCTAAAAGTGCACAAGAATTTGCATGTGCCTGTACCAAGCTGTGCGTTCACACCTCTCTAGGAGAGCCAGGATATGTGGGTGTACAATGTGAAGGATGGGAAAGGCAAAGATGAATTTACCGGATGAGGGAGATGTTTTTTCGAGGCACCTCTTTAAGGTCACTAATGGATGTGGTCTTTCCTGCAAAGCAGTAGTTGGGATTGTAGTCTGTCATGATGGTGGAGGTCCGCAGCTTGCTCAGTTTGTACTCTGGGCTCTGCAGCTCCATCTGCATGGCTTGCAGCTCCTGGTGCTTGCGACGATACACTAAACACGGAGAACACAGTTAAGCATGCCCAGAGACTGGATTTGGGACAGCCCTTCTCACTGGGATTCACTGTGGTGTGGCCAGACTTCAGGGAATCAAACCAGCCAGTGACAATGGCATATTTCTATACATCAAATAATTACAGATAGAAAATGGGATCTGAAAATATCCAGGAACCTTTGATTTACACATCTTATGAAGAAACAGGCTTGCTCATGGACCATCTGGAAAAAGTAAAATTAATTTCACTTGAAGAGATCTCAGAGTTCTGATGTTTTTGTTCTGCTCTATTTAGTTTAACCAGATCTTCCAAATACACGTCCAGTTTGAAACCTGTGGGAGGTGGGGTATAACCGACTTTCCTAAATCACACAGAAGTGACTAAAGTTTGAAATGAATTATTGCATCATACTGTTCAAAATGGATAGCCTAAGCTGTTTCCTCAGAATAACACATTGTACATAAAAAATAGCTAATTTTCCAGAACTTCCTCTGTTTCTAAACAACAGAGTAGGACCACATTTGAAGTCAGTTTATGGTATGTTATATTCCTTGCATCACTTCACTGATACTTCTGCAACGCCATTAAAAACCACACCTTGAAAGAAGACATCCTGAGGATATTCCTTGAAATAGTAACTGATATTGCAGGATTTTTTCCAAAAGAAGACGACAATCATGAGCAGGTTAAATCACTATTGATTTCTGTGGGAGCTGGATTGAGCCCAAAGACTGTGACGGTAATAGTTATTGCATCTTCTCCAGCAGATGTTGCTCAGGGGGAAAATTTAAGGGGTAAACATGTACTTGCAAAGGCAGATGGATGTAATGACCTATCCACAAACCCTTCCTGTCCTCCATTTTCCTCCTCATTGCCTTTGCTTTGAGTTTTTAAATCATTGCCCTTTCCTGAGATGGAAATGATAGGCTTGTTGGATGGAAAGAGGATTACTCTTCCACTCCTGAGAAGTATTTATTCATTGTAAAAAGGTACTGTCAGGACAGAAATCATAGATGTAGGACCATGTGCATGCAATGGATAACTCCTGAAATTCTTAAAACATTCCTGAAACAGCTGTGCAAATCTAATTTCCTGCTCTAGATTCATCCCTCTCCTCTGCCAGACCACACACAGTGTGGACAAAGAAAGGTGGCAAAGCTGTGGTTTGAATCCCTGACTCCTTTTCATTGATTCAAATCTATTCTGCTTGCACCAAATGAAGGTGAGTGATTGTTTAAAATAAGAACATGAAAAGGTGTAAAATACAGTTTAGAATTTCAAATAAAAATGCCAAGAATACCCACATCCTACTAAGCAGCAGTTTGTGAAAGGGGAACCTATGTGAGAGTTTAAGCTTAAATGTCATACATTAAGAGGTGAAATCTGTGCATAGGCACAAAAATAAAGAAGCTTTTAGGCATTAAACAGCAGCAGGTCTCACAAAACCAGAAGCAGCTGCGTTCTGGCAGCTTCACAGTACAACACAAACAATAATGTGTCTTTTGAGATGCAGTCAGTAACTGAAGCCTCCTCGAATTGGTCATTGTGGTTAGAAACAACTACAGAAATCTGAAGATGTGTGTGGGGAGGCGTCATTAAATACAGCAGTAGCTGATAAACCTGAATCCTTTTGCCTCTCAGGGCCCAATTATCCCTGGCTCAGATCCAGCCCTCGTATGAAAATATCTTTTGTAGAGAAACACTCACCTATCATGATTCCCGAAAAAGCCAAAATTAAAGCAGCCACCAATGCTGAAGTCACTACAGATAAGACTAAGGAGAAAGGGAGACGAACCACTGGCTCAGCTGCAACAAAAAGAAGGAATTACATGTTTGAAATTATCTTCCAGGAGCCACTTTTTTGCCATCAATTTTTTTTTCTGCTCTTCTTTCCATTTACTCATCTGCTGCTCCAATAGTGTAGGAGCAACCTCTGGCATGACCAGTTCTCAGGATCTATGACTTCTCATACCTCATTGTTTCACTTTCCTCAATTAATATCAAGCCATTAAAACAGATGGTTCACTATCAATGAATTAACATGTGAACTCCTTGGGTGCCAAAACAAGACCATAAAAAACAGGGGCAGGAGGTTGTGGGGGTGGAAAGGATATTACATTGTTAGGGTTAAAGTGCTGCTATCAATGCCAAATCACAGCAAAAGCAGGAGGAGGACTGCAATATATCATCTCCTAAATGTGTGTAATCCAGGCAGAAAAACCTGACAACAGTGTAGTGAAGCTGCATCCTCATGTGGGATCATGCTGTTAAGGTTTACTTCACCTTGATAAAATGACCATACTTTTCACCCCTTTTACAGGCAGGAGTGGTAAAAACACAACAATTTTCCCATGCCGGTGACAAGGCTGAAAGCAGTATCCCAAACCCCTAGGGCGACCTGCTTTAACTGCTGCACAGAATATGAAGCAAACCTAGTAAGGGAGCTCTGAGCACCTGGTTTTGAAAGAAAGGCAAGTACAGGCAATGTATTTAGTTTTTCTCAGAGAAATCTTGCACAGAATTTCTCACAGCTTCTGAACTTTTACATTAAATGTTCAAATCCACAGGAATCATATTTTCCTTCCCTTCACCTTGCTTTTTTTTTGTTTTGGTTTTTTTTTTTGTTTGTTTGTTTGTTTTTTATTCTTTAGAGAACTGGTCTGGAATTTAAATTCAGCTGGAAAATTCTTTCAGCGAGCAAACTTTCAGGATTACAGAGCAGACCCTGAACAGCAGCACAAGCAGGCACAAAATTTGACTTTGCTCAGATCTGCCCAGGATATATCCATACTGTAGAGCAAAGCAGCACTGCTGCTCAGTGCCCCAGCCCTCAGCATTGATGAGGCTGTATCCTGGCAAAATAGCTCTGCAGCATACACCAGCAGGAAAGAAAGTAACATTCAACTCAGCCAGGTTTAAGAAAGATTAGACAGCACTTTCAGGATGTCTTACAGTCCAAACTACAGCCTTTGGCCACGCATTTTCTGTCCCACATGTTAGCAGTACCCCACACACCTACTTACCTGTGCAAGACACACCATCCTCTGCCAACTCTGTGCCTGGCTCACAAAAGCAAATGACTTTTTGAGTCTCAAGATCAACATGGCACTCGTCCATCTCACAGTGACTGCAGTTAAGGTGCAGCCTAATTTCCACCTCTCCATGCCCCTCTGTCACTAGGGAGTGGATGAAGAAGTTCAGTTAATTACTGTAAAGACCATTCTTATAATTTCCTTGGGCTCACCCTTTTCTTTCCCGGCCTTTATTCCCTCCAAGATCAATCACTGCAATATCTTCAAAACTTTCTGGATGAATCTACCAGGCCAGAGTGCATCTGTATTTGATAATACTTCTGGCTGTTCTAAAGCAAACTTCTAACAAGTAGATTTTTTTGTTGTTTTCTGAACACATTGCAAACATTAAACACACTGACTTCTGGGGAAACACAGGTTGGAGTGGCAGTATTTATCACTCCCATGCACTGCTGGGCAGCACCTGGATGTTTTACCAAGGGATGCTCTAAGGAACTTGCTCGTTAGTGAATAGTTAGGTGTTTAGTCTGTTTCTTTTCTAAAGTGTCTGAGCTATGAGATTCTGTTATCACTTTCCTTGTCCAAAACTATAGGCTGGTAGACTGTACTGCTGGGATTCTTTCCTAATAGGTTTGATATTTCCTCTCCCTGGTTTTTTCCTGCTACTTCTGTCTGTTCTCTGCTGTACTTTATATACCTTTCTGCCTCATCATGTTCATGACACTGAGCTGTGCCCCAAAAGGTTGTAAGGGGTCCTACTGTTTTTAAAATTAAATAAGCCCATGAGAAGACTTCTGACCAGTATGAATACCTTTAAGTGCTGGAGTGTATAAAGTACCAATTGGATTAATAAAGGACACACCATCCTCCCCATCCATCTCTGGGTCATTGTCCACTGCAGCATTACCACCTATGTCAAACCAGAAGTTACCTTAACACACTGAGGCTCATAAAACAATAAAACACAGATAAACATGGCAACATGCATGAATTCAGCATATTTAGGGAGGCATCCAAATGAAAAAAGAGAAAAATTAAAGCATTTACTATATAGGCAATATTTAGCAAAGTTGTGCCATGAACTACTGGACTTCATCTCTAGAACTTCAATTTAATAACAGCAGCTTGTGACAATCAATTAAGTAGCTCTGCTTAGGTAGACTGTTGCAAACTAAGACACAAACTTCATCTTTAACCATTTGGATGCTATGAAACACACAAGCCCTTCTTAAAATTTATGTAGCCAAGAGGCTGGAAAGCACCAGTACTCCAGGGCTTAGTACCCTTGCTGACCAAGGTATGTACTGTGTCAGCAGAGGGAATATCGTTCCTCTCCTTTGCACCCTAAAAGCAGGGTGGTCCACCAGGAGTGGGGACTGAAGGAATTTATGATTTGCTTATTTGTGCTTGAGCATACAGAACATACCAGAAACCAAGTATGGGCAATAGATAACAAATATTAGAAACACAGTATAGGCCATATATTTTGTATTTCAAGCATGCAATGATTCCCCCACCCCACCCAAAAATAGTTTTTTCCCTTTAATTGTCTTCAGTGAAATTAAAAAAAAAACCATCATGTGAGTCATTCTGTTGGAAAAAGAAGCATTACACAGGAACATTGGTACAAAACATGCACTTAATCATTTAAACTCATTACTTCCTCTCAAGATTTCTAGTCTACCATATACTTAATTTAAACTGTGGAGAACCAGGGGTTAAAGTGTCCACCACAGCACAGATGGCTGCAGAAACTATGTGGCCCAAGAGACTATGGGTTAGTAGTGATCTTGAATCTGGCCCACACCAGTTGTAATCAACATAATGCCATCTGACAGCTGCCCTGAGACACAGAAGCACATGAAATTAGCTCCTTGTCGACTGAAGTCATATTAAGAGGGGTGCTGGCTGGCAGCCTGAGCCTGTGCCCCCAGAGACCACCTGTGCAGGTGGCCCACCCACAGCAGGGCAGGGGAGAAGCTGCGTCTTTCCCCCGGCATAAAGCCTGGCTGCCAGTTTCCAGGACCAAAGTCCTCCAAACACAGGTGCTGGCAATGGGAGCACATAGCTGTGGCTCTTCCTTCTCCAGCACTGTCACCCCAACATGAAAGGCTCAGGAATCACAGCAGTATCTTAAATGTCACGTTTTGGAGAGCTCAAAGCCAGAGTAGCAGCTGAAGGACTGGCATCTGGTCTTTGCTCAAAGACTAAATGAGTTCATCTAGTGCTAAAAAGGCAACACACAGACATACTAGTACATGACAGTCAAATATACTAGCTACAGGAGAGTTATCATCAGCCTTTTGCTGATCATTAGCACTAAGGGAGGGGAAGGGACACCTTGAACATGAAGCCACTTTACCTATATATCCTCCGCCTCCTCCACCTGAGGAGCACCCCCCTCCACCCCCTCCGAAACCCCCTCTTGTCTCCCACCCCCACTTCTTCATGGCCTGGGGGCAGGATCTTCCTCCAGTAGCACCTTCCAGCAAGGATTTTCCTGACCACAGGAAGGAAGTGTTATCATTCCAGCCACCTCCACCACCTGAGTTGAGAGAAGAGAAAAGGCATAGCCAGGGGTTACTTTTTGGGTAAAAAACACTGCAGGGACCTGCAGGACAAGCATCCATTCAAAACACCTCAGCTGAAAGTCATCATCTGCACCTTTGTTCACCTACCACACAAGGATGAATATTTTCTATAGAAAATGTAAAAATATATCCCTACCTACTCTCCAACCACTTCTTTCTGGTTTACAGAGCCTTCCCTTCTCTTTGACTAAAACACTTTTGAAAAAAAACCCATGCCAATTCTAAAGTAGAACAAACTGAATTTATTGTAAGGGGTGTGAAAACATGTCCCACTCCTGCTCTCTACACAACATACTTACCAGTGACTCACTTTCAGCTCTGCTGCTTGCCTAGTCCACGGTCTCTTCACAGAGACTTCTAGACATGGTGAATTATGCTCTTTCTGCATAAGCCAGAGAAACTCTGAGTGCGTCCACACAGCACAAAACAGTGCAGGGACCAGGACAGTCACATTGGTGCTGCAAACTCCCACATCCAAAATCAAAACAACTTTGTTTATGAGAGGTACTGCATTATTTTGGGAGAATGTAGCCATTGTTATGGCTATACCATCTCTGATACCCTTATTTACCCCAAGTATCCAGCACTGTGGGTACCTTTTATTTGCATCTGTTATAATCCTCTGTTCCCCCTGAACTGTATTTTCATGAGTTTTGCTTCACCTTCTTGTGAGGAGGAGGAATCTGTGAGTACCACATATTCACAAAGGTTTTCTTAAAAGGAATAAACTTTCCTTACCTGCAGCTCCTGAATTTCCATTCAACCCTGGAATAGAGGAATCATTCTCCAGTCTTTCTGGATGAAATGTGTCCGTTTTGGCCCTGTAGGCCCTGCCACCACCCCCGGCTGCAATTATCAAGGGGATCGGTTCTCCGTTCTCCATCTTAACAAATTCAGAAATAAAGGCAATGTTCAAACATGTAAATGGAAGTTCAGCCACATGATAGTTACTGCATGTTGCATCAAACAGGCATCTAGGGCTGCTCAGCACTGTACACTGTCATTGCATTATTTATGCACCCACACCCAGAAAATTAATGAATAGAAAATAAAAGAATAGCCCTACCAAGTTCTGGTACAGCAAATAGCAGTGTCAGTAGCTCTTTGAATTGCATCTACCATGGTGATGGCTCTTAGAAAGCCTGTAATGTCCCATGATGACTCTTATCAAATGAAACAGCTAAGAAGCATGGCTCTGCAGTGCTCCCCTGGCAAAGGACTGCTTGAAACCAGTGTTTGGAATGGGTACTGTCTCAGCTAGCACAGGACAGGAAACATCAGTGGTCCACGGCTACAGGATTGCCAACAGAAAACATACAGGCTGTCCCCAACTTTCTTTGTCAGGCCAAATGTACAGCTGAAGTCTCACATTCTACAATGACAGAGCTGAATGAAGTCCTGCAGAATTTGCCCTTTGCTGTAGAACTATGGTTCAGCATCTCAATTTTTATTAAAAAAAACCAATCCAGTTCAACCCATTATGTTTGCAGAGGATACTCCAAGCCACTGAAGCAAGTGTGGCCATATTGAACATCAGTTCAAAGAAGTGTGAAGGGCCAACCCAGATTCCTACATCTCTCAAGTGGAAATTAAGGATACCCAGAGGTCACTCTGTGGACCCTCTCCCTGAGCTGCATAAGGGATTTTTCAGAGGCAGGTGGCAGGATGTGTTGGTGCTGAAGGTGCACAGGGACTGTGTTTCTATACCTTAAATATGTAAGTGGCACCACCCCCGCCTCCACCTCCTCCTGCCCATTCATTGACACTTCTGTTCACACGAATCTCTTCTTCGATCACGTTGTTCTCTCCGATGCAGACTTTCTGGATAACGTCATTAGTCTGCAAACAGAAGACCAAGTCTGAATTCAGGTAAGAAACCTCCATTCCCTTGTACACGCAGTGGCCTCATGAACCCTTCACTGTCCCAAAGCAAGAAATTGTCCTCCAGTGAAACTGCATGACCAGAACCAAGTGAATGCTCTTCTAGAAGAATCTGGCTTTTTGCCTCAACCTCCACCAGAAGAATTTATTGCCATTTTTAATTGAATTATTCTGAAGCTAGCTCAGTGCTGATACCTATTACCACATAAAAGAGCTCCATAAACTTTTAATGTACAAAATATAGCAGAATTTGCTGCAAATATTTCCCGGTGCTAACAGGCTGTATTTCATAAGTGGAGGAAGAGAGTAACTCAGCAAGGATGTGCCTTTGTCCCATGTCACACAACAGCCAAATAGCAGAGACAGAGACCCCAAGTTTGTTTACCTCATTTCCAGTCCCCTGTTGGTTGGGCCAAGCAGCCAAAGTGCATCTCTGATGACCTTAGTAGCAATTTTACTGCAACTACCAATGCCCACCAAAAGAGCAGCAATCCCGCCTTTGATTGCAATGTTCCCCTGACGTTAATGACAATACCTCGCTAAAAAGCCTCCACATTTCCTACTTAGCATTTTTACCCTTCCATCAGCTATCATTTAACATAGTGAACTTTCTGCATTAGGCAAATCCCTGAATTCACTAACTGATTTCAATCACAGCATTAAACCAGCATTTATACCTACTCCAGGACTATGACCTAACTATTGTTTTGGTTTAAAATTGGAGCACTAAAGTGGATGACAAGCAGGACCCTGCTGTGAGCATTTTCAAGTTGCAAACTTTGCTTCTAGCTTATTTTTCTTTACAGGTTTTGTTTCAGTAACACTATCTTGTTATATTGCACATATAATGCACACTGAACTTACTAAACAAACAACACTTTTAGGGGAAAATGCACAAACATTTGTTATAGTAGGATTGACCTTCTGCTTCCTTCTACTTTCATGTATCTGTTTTCTTTTGGAAGAAGAACCTGATAAAAGCATACTCAAATTACAAACTATTCTGCTGACCACAAAATATGTTCTAAGTTGTGCCAGAGAATGAGTGGCATCCATTTTGTGTGCAGACTTGCCTAAAGAACTAACAGTCCTCCTTTCCCTGTTTTCTCCCTCTCCTTAATTGATTTGGAGTTGGGTGGGAATGATTAATAAAATGACAAAGTCAATGACCCAAAGGAACCACTAGATTACAAAAAAAATAATCCTTCATGGCAAAGACATAACTGATTACAATCCAATCTAGTAAAAGTCCCCTCTACGAGTCAATGCAATCTCTTTGCCTCAATGAAAGAATTACATTAGCACTCAATAAATTCTCACTAAGATTACAGTGGCCTGCAATTTAATGAGTCCATATATTACCCTCAGCTGGAATGTCTTAGTTAAAGACGTTGGATGGACGTTTGAGTTAGGCCATTTCTCATTTCAAAAAGGCTTTATATTAATGGTTTGTTTGTAGATATGTGTAATTCTAGTTTTAACATTATTTACTTCAGCAGCCAGCCCTGAGAACCCCTTTTACTTGTTTTTATCCTTCAACCTTTCTTTGCTCTAACAGACTGCTAAGCTTTCATCTCTTGGATGCCAGCCATTATCAGCTGAGAAATGCACATCATTTAAATCTCCAGTTCAAACCTGTAGGTGAAATTTCATCAGATAATGCTTAGTTTGCTCCATGAGACTGTCCTATTCCAACATCCTCGTCCAAAGAATACTAAACAATTAATAAACCACTGTGTATGCAGACAGTGCCATCTTTCTGTCAAGACATTTGCAGCAAGGGTTGGTTAGCAACATAAAAATCAGGACTGACCCAACAATGATTGATTTGTCTTTCATATTCCCATATGGAGAATAACAAAGCAGGCCCTGTGACGTGGGTATCTCTAGAGGTGCAGAGTATATGATAATGGCAGGGCTGGGCTCAATAGTGGAACAAGGACAAAACCCTGCAAAATCAGCCTTGAAGACTGATCTCCAGAGGAATGGAAGGCAGGCTTGTCTTTTGTCTCCAAGCCCCCACACAGGTGCTCTGAGATATCATATCAGTCAGGAACCTGTTGTGTATTATCAATGGGGCCCAAATGTTGAAAAGAAGCAAGCACAGGGACATGGTGCTTCATGTTCTCCTGCTCTCCCAGTAAAACTGTACCGATTCCTTGACTCCTATAGCCCCAAACCCCTTAAGGACAACATTTTGCTGTGGCAAAAAACAAAACTCTGTGGACTGGTAGAAGGCATGAAGGCAATACAGAAAGGCAGTCACTTACACTAGGACAAGCATCTTCTCCTTGCTGTCCCACCAAGATATACAGTGTATCATCCTTCTGGAGGTCAAAAATGCCCAGCACAGACACTCCGTGGGACCGCACCATGGTGTTCTTCCCTCCTTTCCCACCTGCAGCTCCATAGCCTGAAATGCTGCAGAAAAAAGAAAACAAGAGGCTGCCACCTGAGTTGTCCCAGGCAGGTGGAAGGAAGCACAAACCACTTCTGAGCACTGAGCATTTTGCACACCTGAACACAGTGTCACAAAACTGTGCTCTGAAGACCTGACATTCTAAATAAATCTAAACCCAAAGCCTGAAGACTGATTTTCTGCTCTGTTTGAATCTGTGAGCTTGGATAGCTACAAAACAGATTCTTTCACATTGATTATTGGGCAAACACTGCTGACAACAGAGTGAGCAAGTCCCTATAGTTTCCAGCTTTAATATATGAAACACATCTTGTTTCCCAGAAGGCACATCCTTGAGAAGTTTGCAGCAAGGAAGAGAAAGAACAGAAGCGGGAGAACTGGTAAAACCAGGACATATGGCTAAAGAGAACATTAAGCATGAGATTGACAGAGGGAGATTTGAGAAAGCAGACAGCATAACTGGTCCTGGTAGCATGGACCAGATGGAAAACAGCTCTCTTATTCCCAGGACCAGAGGAATACAGAAAGAAAAGTAGATGGAGATGACACTACCTGCAGTAAACAAGGAAGACAAAAGCTCCCTGGCCAAACTCATGATCAGGTGATCAGGAACTTCTCTCTGTCTCCAGCCAGGAGTGGGCAGGTTACACGCAGGCTGCTGCAGTCTCAGTTAAGGCTCTGAGGTTTTTATTTCAAGCAGTCAAGATTCAGAGGGGCTTACTGTTGCTGGTGTACCCAAACAAGTGGCTGTAACACTGTATTTCACATCTCCTCCCTCTCCCTTTCTAACAATGGACATACTTAAAGCAGCTTTTTGCAAAGGATTCCAAAGCACTTTATAAAGATTATGCTAAAACACACATTTCTGCTGCAACAAAACACAAAGTTACTCAACTTCCTGAGCAGGTGAATGAGACGGTACAGCAACTCAGTTTAGATCTGAAATAAGCAGGATTATTCTCCACTGACATTAGTAGCTTTCCATCTGTTTCTGTGAGAGCAAAATTCCACCTGGAGCATGTAACCAGAGACTGCAGGACTCAGCACTCAAAAATTGCTCTCGGCTTCCTACCAGGCATAGGTGCTCTGCTTTAACACCTCCTTTCCTCCAGTTCCTGGCTGCTCTCTGCCCAGCATAGTCCTGCCTGCAAACAGGCAGTGTCTCATAAAGCATATTAGATCCTGGCAATATGACATGATTATGTTCATGCCACTGCTGATAACCAAAGCAATCAGTCCTCAGTTAGGCTGTACCAGAGCCAGCAGAAAAAGTGACGGACACAGCATAGGGCCACCCTGAACAGATGCTGCATGAATCTGAAAACTGAGTTGATTTGCTGTAGAATTTTGCAATGGCTAATGAGGTGCACCACCAGGCACAGCAAGCTGGCAGGGCTAATTGGCTGCCAGTAGGGGCCATACTTTTCCATGTAAGAACACATTTTGCATACAAGCAGTGATATCAGAAAGTTCAGGAAACCCAGTCTGGCCTCACTCAAAGGCTGAAGACAAATAAAACCCAGAATATCCAGGTGACAGCCATTCCCTATTCAAAATGGGTGTCACTATTTAAACAGTTATCTTGACTTCAAACTTTAAGAGGATCCCTTTCATTAGGAACACCTTTCTTTTAGAGGAGGAAGGAAGCCATTTAACCATATTGGCCCTGAAGAAAGATTCAGCCCATCCAGAGCAAGAACACAGAGTACCTTCTACTGCCTTCCTTCTTTTCTTTTACTATGATGCTTGTGGGATCTGCAAAAGAAGCCCGCACCTTCAGGACAGGTCAGGATGTGCAGAGTGCAAACCAGGCTGTGCAAACCAGGGGTAGAGAAAAACATGCACCCTAATATCCAGGTGATGCGAGACACTGGAGCTAGACTTAAGAGTATGAGAAAATGCTGTGCCTAGCCTGCACGTCAGAATGACTCAGAATTACACTTTTTTGACACAGAATGACACTGCACTCAGAATGACACTTTTTTGCATACCACTGGGCTGTGTTCTTCTGCCACCTTACACGAAGGAACCATAGAGAAGAGAGGACAGTGGAAGTGACCACAAAAGGGGCACTCAGCAAAATGGACCTAAACCTCTTCCTTTAAAAATGGAAAGAAGTCGGATAAAGGATGGTAATGTGTAATTTATTACAGTCCACTTCTCTCATACTTTGGTTGTAAGATCTCAATAACCAGACCTTCTGAATGCTTAGAAGGAAATCTGAAACAAAGAATATTCTTCTATGATGTTTAACTTCATTGTTACACAATGTGAAGTCCCATGGGAGTGAACCAGAGCATGTAAAAGTCCAGTTTTCAAATGTGGGCACTACAGTGTGTGGCAGCCTACTCAGACCTTTAGAGATGGTGGGGTTTTCTGGGTGTGGTTGGTTTGTGCTGGCAGAGTTTTGTGCAAAATTGAGCTGTCTGTATTTTAATAATGCATATTCTGCCTCATGTTCACAAAATCGATATCCTTCTTGAGCAATTACCAGGAGTGCACATTACATGGTGTAAAACACACTGATATGGCAGAACATCAGCTTTCTCGAGAGCCTAGCAGCCAGCAGGAGGGTTCTCTCCCTGAGTCAGGTGTTCCAGCAGTGCCCACCAGGAAAACTTACAGGACCCACACTGCAGCAGGACCTCAGGGCAGAGCTAAACACAGGCAGTAAGTCCAGACTCTGGGAAACCCTGGAATTGATATTGCAACTTGACATTTTCCTAGGGCTATGCTATGCTGGCGGACTCTGCTGCCCCTTCAGCAGACCAGAATCAGGAAGATGTCAAGTTAATTTAAGCCCACAATTGCCTCCTGCTTTCCCCAGGCTGTGAATTTTCTACTATAGCCTTAAGAGGGGCAGAAGAGAATGTCATCCCTTTATATATATGTTATGCACGACATTATACATCTATTATCTATACAGAACCTAAAAATCTCTTAGGTCATTTATAGGACTTCAATAGACAGGTCGTCCCTGCAGGGCCCAGGGTTTGTATCGTGCAGCAAAAAATCAGCCTACAGTTGCACAGGAATCCTGCCTCTTCTTGGACTCTGATATTAAAGAAATGACAGTGCTGTAAGCTTTTGGGCTGTTTTGCCTCTTCATTTTTGCGCTGTACTTTATAACCATATTTACTGGATGCTGGTTCTGAAAAATTCTATTCACCTCAGGCAACTTCTTGTTGATAGCTGGGTAAAGTATCGTTAATGCTTTTTGCATTACCATCAATCCTTGTAGGAATAGGCACTCAGGCAGAACGTGTGCCTAGCCTAGCCAGTTCTCAAAACTGCTTTGCCCTAGACCTCTATTAGAGACTGACATCTAGCCTCAACATTAGCATTCTTTTTCAATATAAAAGAAAAAAAAAAGATGAGATCAGAAAATCGTAACTGAAATTTGTTCAAAGCCTTCAATGGAATGTTTTGCTTTGAAATCCAAGATACCATCATTGGTTTCAATATGGAATGCTGCATAAAAACCACCACTAGACAGTCACTGGTTCAAACTGACAGTTCTGCTTACAAAATGATGCATGTAATGGCTTCATGTTACCATTCAGATACAGCGAACTACACTTCGATTGTACTTCTTTCCCCAGCAAGAGCAAAAAGAAAAAATGATTGGTAAAAATCTGATTAAGTAGCATTGAACCATATCTGATCACCTCCCTTTGAAAATAACTCCACAGAGGGATTTAAGTGTTAGAACCCTCAGTATCACAGAGCCTATAATTTAGGTGGCTGGCTTCCAAAATCAATTCTACTGTGGTAAGCCAGGCTTACAAGCTCAACTTGCTGTGTCTAGATTCAAAAAAGTGAAGATGCTGAGCAGAGGTTGATGCAAGCTGTCCTGTAAGAAATGCTGACACATGATTGTGCCTTCCACACCAAGTGAAGGGTGGGAAAAACTCATTCTGATCCCAGGGCTCCATGAATGACAAATGGGAAATGCATTCCTCTTGGCCAGGGGAGGTGAAAATGCTTCATTTTCAGCTATTGATAGAGCTCTCCCAACCTGTAACCATTTAGGCTAAAGATTTGCCTGCCTCAGAAAGTTTCTTCTCTTTCACCAAAAAGTTGCATCATCCAGGGAGCAAATCTGAGATGGGAGAGACTGGAAATTGCAGGCTCAGTGATAAGTAAAACCCCAGTAGATGTGGCCAAACTTCTGAATGTAACACTTCAAAAATGCCTAGTGTGTATCTGCAGCTTGGATAGTTGTGAACACAGATACATCACGACAATCAGAGACAGTTCCCTTACCTGTATGTGTTGGTTGCTGGTACTCTCCAGATCTGAATGCCTTGGAGAATCCCTTCAGCTCCCACCACCACTCTGAGCTTGGAGTTCCTGTAGGCATCATTGCACTGGCTCTGTGTGGGGCCATAGGGTCCACTGGCACCACAGGTTGTGAAGAGCCACTGATCTGAAAGGAGGACACATGCAAAGCGTGACCCCAACATCCAAGGACCAAGTAGTTGTTCTGCTCTTTAGCTGCTCTGCTTCTTGGACCAAGAGCAGAACCTGGCCCTGAGGTTTTAACCAGAACAAATACCCCCAGAATTATTTTAAAAGTCTCATACTTCTGTGTTTCTCAGTATTTGACAGCTCTTCATCAACATCTCCAGAAATCTATCACAACAAAAAACATAGTTTTATTTTTCCTAAGGCTCAAAAAGGCAAAGAGCACAGAGTAGAGAAAAATCCAACAGTCTTCCCAGATTCAGGCTCTGCTGTCTGGGCTGTTAAGTGCTCATTCATAATCTCAAGGCTGGTGCATTCTAGCCCTTTCAGTTTCTAGAGACATTTGGTTATTGAATTTATTTTAAAAGGGAAAGTAACTGCTAATTAGATAAAAACCTGTAAATACAACACCATCACAGTGATTAAAACACAACAATAGATTAATTGCATTTTGAATAATTATTTGCTCACAGGAGACTCAAATTAAGCTTCAGAAAGCAAAACACCTGACTGAGGCCTGTAAAATAAGCATCCAGCTCTGCATTTTCTAGGCCAGATCTGTGGGTGTAAATCAATGCCTCCCTATTACAGCCATTTCCATCAACTGGAAGCACCTGTACAAATAGATTTCTTGAACAAGGCTTTGCTAATTTGAATCTTGAATAAATTTAATTTTTAAAATTTGAATACAGGATGGTGACAATTATGTCCTTTTCCTTAAAGATTCATTTTAGGTGCTTTGCAGTACCAAGACCATGAGTGTTTTTCTACAAATTGTGTTGGTCCAGTCAGCCTTCATTATGGCCTTATCAAAGGCAACCATTTCTCCACCATCTTCCACAAATACAATGCCACACATGCAGATTCCTTCAGTGGTGATACTAATTAGTTCAGGCATTAATTGGACTCAATGTCCAGGAGTTGGACTCAATGATCCTTGCAGATCCCTTCCAATTTAGGATGTTCTATGATTAGCTTGACCTGCTCCTTGAAATCCAGAGCTATTGTCTGAGCTGATGTGGTCTAGAAATGATGGTCTGCATGTGTCTGGATGAGCAAGGCTGAAAGTTCTACCACTACTGTTACTGGAGAGGTTCACCCTCCAGAAATACAAGAAAACACATTATCTTAGCCAGAAAAAAAGTCTGAATTACCTTTTCACAAACTAATCCTGAAGATTAGGTAAAGTCCTTCTTACAAAAAAAAGTTCAGTGAATGAATTGGATGAAAGAATTTGACAGAACTTTAAGAAATAAAGTGACCTGTATTTCTGAAAAAAGTTGGAAATACAGTGTTGTGCAAAATTACCACTCTGTAAGAAAATTTCCCAATCTAAGTACTGCTGAGAGAATAATCCTGTCCTTCTGAAAAATCTACACCATCCCTTCTCGAAACTCCCCTGCAAGGGTCTCCTACAGATTTTGTCACTGTTACTTGTTTCATTTACATACCAATTTAACTTATTTCTCCAATCCTTCTGCAGCGGGTGGCAGTATGAAATCTTAGAATTATTAGACAGCAAATGGAAGAATTTCCCTCTCCTCCTTTGCTTCTGATGTACCCCCCAAAAGCCCCAAAACAACAGGTAAGAGGGTAAAGGTGCCTAAGGAAGAAAGGTCTAGAAGTTACTAAAGCAAAATGCTTCAGTAGCTCTGAATAGTCTGGCACCAGAAGTTATTTGTGTTTATTCTTGTAAAACCCACCCCAAACCCAAAGGAAAATCTCATACTAACTGGAAGATGAGAGACTCATTCTGTCAGCTATCACAGTGATTTAACATTGCAATACCCCAGTGGGCTTAGCCACCTGCACTGAAACATATGTTTAGTAAAGCAGGCAGGTAAGTGGAACAATAAGAAGCCACTTGGATGTCTCCAGTGAAATATCAAACATGCTCCCAAAGGTAGATGCGGGTGACCTTCAAGGGGGCAATAAGCCCAAAACATGAGACAATCAAAATGGAAAACTGGAAGTGATAAAACCTAGGACAGACCACAGCATGTGCAGACTGCTGCTATGGTTAAGCTTTACCTTCTGATTTAGTCCCTTGAAATAATACACACTCCTTAGGTATCTGCCTACCTGACCTTGGGAAACTTATCTCTGGACGATTCCACATGTAATACACAGCACAGCTGGACCTGAAACTGGCTGCTCTTGGCTCCCACTGGGTTCCGGGACTGGGGATTAGTGAACTGCATCTTATTCCACCAAAATGCTTTGAAATGTCCCTCTGGTTCCTTAAAAGCCCTGGTTGAACCGAAGGAGAATGTCCTTCTGCTGCAGACCTCATGCCTTCAGACTCTGAACTGAAGCAACCAGAGCAGCCTTTGTATTTTCTGCCTTTAGGGCAGACTAGAGGGGGCTCACTTCCAGTGCAGAGGCAGTATCAGAGTAAAGGCAAATATTGCTGTCAATTTAACAGTAGTCAATCTGCACTGATTTTAGAATCTGGTTTTTCAGAGCTTGAGAGGATGGGGGATGAAAAACCACAGATATGTTATGCCAGGGAGTACGATGTAAGGAACCTGGAGATCACTGAGCACAGGAGGTGGTGTCTTGGATTTCTGAAGTGGTCCTGTTGCAATGGATACAGTGGTGTATACAAGATTGTCTATAAAGCCTCCCAGGTTCTGCACATGCTGCAGTCAGTGCTAGGAAGAATATTTATTTGCTTTATTCAGGTAGATGGTAGACAGGAAGAACAGGAAAAGATATATTTCAGAACTAGCAGAGCTGGGTAGTGATCTTTGCCCAAAGCATTGCAGGAGGGAGTCTGGCCCAAGTGAAGTCCATGGAGAGACTGCACCTGATTTAAACCAGCAGGGATTTTAGTAAAACCTACAGCCAGGTGTTGCACAGTCTCCTCATTTGTCATTGCTGCACTGATGTGCAAACAGCCCTACTGCTGTTTATAAATACTGGAAGCCAGTCCAACATGGAACAGATTTGTCACTGAATTAAATGGGACGTAATACAACACAGGAAGAAGTTGCCCCTCATTTCAAGATAATTATGACAGATGGATCTTAGTTACAATTCTGGATACAGACTAAAACCCCCACACTTCCCCCTCCCCCCCACATTTCACAAAGCCAACTCTCAGTGTGCAGATATAACAACAGCCCAAGATCTGAAACCACTAACCCAGTAGCAAAACAGAGAACTGCCTGCCTTAATAACACAGCACTATTTTTTAAAAGTAAGATTTCAATCCCTGCAAAGTATTGATTTTCTTTTGATTCTAGAAATGACTGCAGCATGTCTTATGAGCTTGGAGAGAGATTTCTACAGGTTGCTGCATGCCACAGCAGTTTACAGTAATTCAGTTTGAAGCGTTAGTTTGATCTCCAAAGACTAAAGCAGCAGCACTGAATTGAAAATCCTTAAGTAGCTTGGTGAGAAGCATAGATTTTTTCCATCTGTGAATAACTGTGGTCTGTTGCATAGTGCACAGCACATCCCTCCTTCCTTCTGCAGTGGGTGGCAGGATAACACTGCCAGCACTTCACACACTGGGGGAAGAACAGCAGGACTCTCCAGGCTAAACCTCCCGCAAAAACTAGTAGATTGTGGAATTCTGCCCAAATTCACACAAGTTACATATACCCAGTGTCCAGAAACAGCTGAGCATTCCCGTGACAAAAAACAACTAGTAGTTTAATGTAGGGTCCCTATAAATTCTGCCATTGGTAGCTGCAAGATGCTACCCAGGTTTAAAAAATGGAAAACTCTGTTTCAGATGGGAGGGAAAAAAAAAAAAAAGAAGTGGAGATCACAGTGAGATTCAGATTGGAGTACTTTGGAGTACTACATTTGAGTGAATAATTTATACATCAGTTCAATTTGATCAAATCTTCCCTTTTAAAAGAAACATGGCAAAGGAAGCATTAAGTTTCTGCCTGTTCACCCACATACCTGTCCTCCTGCTTCCTGGCAAGCTCCCCAGCATATTGGCAAGGTCCCAGATGCAACATTTTGCAAAAAAAAGTCTTTTTGGCTCTATTAAAACAATTGAAAAAAATTTCTTCCTTCATAACTTTTCCGTCCATAATGAATTCATTGACTGACATATTTACACACACAGTCTCTCATCCTTTTGCACAGCAGAAATTCTAGATTTCACACAGTTTGTCTAGATACATGAAATGCACAGCAATCAAGGTGCTGGATTTCAGCCACAGCAAAAGGGGAGTGATGTCCTGCTCTTGGAAAACAAAATGAACAAAACCCCACAAGACTTAAAATGACTGATTTGTTTGAAACTCTGATATTACTTGCAGCCCTAGGCAATGCTGCTGCAGGCACTGTTGCAAATAACAACCAGCAACACTGAAGAGAAAACTGTGGAGCAAAGCCTAAGGCACATTTGTACTTCTAACATAGAAAGCAATTTCATTGGCACACGTACAGCACACAAACTCCATGCCACAAAACAGACAGAGGCATTTTGGCTATACCTCAAGGGTCTAAATGTATTAACTGGCATTTGTCAAATCAAGCTGGTTTGAACCTAGTTGTAACTCATTGCCAACCAAAACTTTAGTGATTTGAGCAAATTGCCAACCAAGCACCATGGTTCTTGGCTTATTTTGGAACCTAGAGTAACATGTTAGTGAAATGCTTTAGAACAATGTGTAGACAGTTTGTGTAACTTGCTGTGACAACCTCTATTCAGACCAAAAGGCTATTGCTACTTCCAATAGAGTAAAAATCCACATTAATAAGGACTATAAATGCTCATGTTCCAGAGGCATAAGAACCCAATGGCTAAACTTCTGGATGCAGTGAATTCTTCTCCATAGAGTCCATCTTACTTCTTCTTCTCAGGCAGATGTCATCAAGCTTGATGCCATGAACAAGTGGAATGTTTGCTTCATCTATTTGTAAAAACTTCCATAAGCTTCCCTTGCCTGGCAATATTTGGCCAATATGGGAAATCTGAGGCTTACAAGAGAATGCCCACCATAATCTTCACTAACAATTGGCTGCCACTGGCATCATGGGTTGTGTGGAGAGCTGTAGATTTTACTCGATGCATGAGGAATCTCAGTTATGCATTACCAATAATTCCAGGGTTGGTCTGTGCTGGAAGCCTGTAGGCAAAATACACTACAAGCATATATAAGAAACATGCTCAGTGAGGTAAGGATTTCAATTTTGCTTTGGGTTCTGCCATTTAACAGTGTTCTGTGAGCAGTAATTGGAGATTATTATCTTTCCCAAGATTAAATTTGCCAGATATTAATGGAGCAGGGGGTTGAAAGATGATGGTAAATGGCAGAACTAGGTTGTGCTCACAATCACAGTCCCATACCTGTTAAGTGTGTCTACAAAATGGTATTAAGGGGATATAAAATGATCATAGAAATTAGTGAGTCTTGCCAGCAATACGAGAACCAGTTACTGATGTATGGCTAGACTAAGAGAGGTCGGCTTTTCCACTCTTTCTGGAGTTACTATTTCTGTCTTTATTTTCTAAATGAGGGCAGCACTGGAAGACTTGGATGTGTCTTTCAGTTCAACAGGATGAGCATCTGCAGTGATGACAAACATACTCCAGATCGATCCTGACTATCATTTCAAAGAAATACTCAAAAGCTTGATTCATGCTTTAGATTTTTCTTAAGTGTTTATAAATAAGGAACACTATCAGGGAATTCTTGTAGGAAATTGTGGCCAATGTAAGAGGGTAAGAGCACTACTGACTCTGGACAGCAGTGAATGCCTTGTTTCTTGCCACCTTCTGAAACTAGGCACTAACAAAGCAACATGAAGAAAACTAATTTCTTTTCCCTTTTATGTTTCACAAAGAGTCTTTCATGAAGCGTGTTAAGTGATACATGCTACCGATTTTTTTGAGTTTCTTTTTGTTCATAATTACAAAGGATGGTAGAAATGCACGTTAGATAACAAAGACCAAGTTGGGTGGAGGTGGAAAAATTATTTAAAAGCATTTTCTGAGATTTACAGCAGTTTCTGTACAATTTAAACTGCTATTCTTAAGAGTGAGCAGCTTTGAAATGTAGGTCTGAAACCTGTGAATTGCCCTGTTTATTTCAAGTGCATGATTAACTCTAGAGAGCAATTATGCCAATTCAACTTTGCGAGGTTGTATCTGGTTGCATGCTGATTTTCAGTATTGCACCATTGCTATTTTCAATCCTACAGAGGAAGCAAGTGTAAACACTGCAATAAAGAAATTCATACCTACATGTTGTGAGATCCCACTGTTGTGTCTGAACATTTCCATCACTGTTCAGAATGTTACTTTTGTTGGGGGGGAGGCACTGAGCTGTTATTCACTGTGTTAATTGATGCATAATACAAAAATACAATTCTGCAGATACCCTTATTGCATTATACCAACAGTTCAGTTAGTATAATTGCACACAAAGAGCAACCAAATGCAATTTTCTTTTACTTAATACTTGCTCCTCTGTCCCTGTCAGCTCCTTCATCTGATTAACTAATGTGACTGAGAGTTCTTCCGAGAAACAGCCATGGAAGTACTCAAAACAGGACTCTCCCTGATGGAAAACACAAAATCTGTGCAACCACTAAATGCTGTGGGGAAGAGACTGGAGGAAAACAGTAACCCAGTCTGGGTGAGAAAATTATTTGATGGCAGCTTCCGTGCAAGAAACCAGGGCTGCTCAATGGCTGGGGGATGTGCAGAGCAGAAGGGACAAAACAATGCAAGATTTGAGGGGAGGAGGAAAGGTTAATATTTTTGCACACTGCACACATGCCATTTTTGTACTGTGTGCCCTGACACAAGTAAGTTGTCAGTGGGACAGAAGAGAAGCTGAAACATCAAAAGAGAGGCTATCCTCATGGTATTTAAAGCCTATTCAGAAGCACCAGAAATCTTTAATTAAAGCTTGATTGCTCTGTGTCTTGTTATCTCCTTTTGCGTACTGAGAATCCTATTTTGTCTCTTTCAGCTTCTGTGATAGTAATTTGTTTACCTCAAGTTCCTCATAATTGCTCACTGTATCTTTATATGCCTGAATTTCCTATATTCTAGCCTTGTGTATAAAAGGAAATTGCATTGGTTTGATATAAATTGACTTTTTAATTGGTAGCTGAATAAAGTATAGTTTGAGAAGCTTTCAGTTTTACTTAAACTAATACCTAACCAATTTAGAACCAAAGCCAAAGTAAGCCTGGGTTTACAACAGAATAAACAGCATTCAGCCTTTTGTACAGATTTAACCATCTCAATGAAAAATCCTGGTTCCATTAAAGCTGATTCAATCTTCTGGCATATGCAGACCTTGTTACAACTGTTTTTCCAGGCTATTTCTAGAATCAAATTTCACCTGCAACCGTTCAGCAAGAAGCCAGTATTCCAGCAAATGACACATCATTAGTTAATTGAAAAGGAAAGCATTTGCACTGCCCTGTGAACATCTCTCTAATGGCCACCTTGCACTGCAAGTAACTGTGTGATTTGAAAACCACAGGAATTTTTCTGTGCTGGTCCTGGTCATCAAGAAACTTGAGAGAGTAACAACATCACATCAGTTGTAGACATTTCAGGTCTTATTCTGCCCAGAGTGTTCATTATCCCGGGTGTGATGCACTACAGTGAGTAACACATTTCTGGAAGCTTTAGGATGTTGGACAGTGTGGCTGTATGGTGTGTTTTGAATCTCCAGTGTGCATGACCTGGAGGCACTCTGAGCCATGACCAACAGTGGCAAGGCTGAAGAAGCAACTCAGTACATACAGGGCCTGAGAACAGAGAGGACAGAGGGGCTGATGCTGCCAACCATCACCCATCACTTCTGCTGAAAATGCATTTCCAAGCACAGGCAAAAGCAGCAGGTGTGTATAAGATGTTGTGCTCAGATACAAAGGAGCAAGTGGAGGGCCCATGCCCTTGAAAACAACTTGGCTTGTTTATATTTAATGTTGTGTAAACAAAGTGCTACCTGTCTTTCAGACTGTAGCTCCTGCGGTGTAGGCTGAGCTGGCCTGGGGACTTAGGGAGGGCATTTTATTATACTGTGCTCTCATCAGCTTTAGGAACAGAATTCTTTGTTTTAGTAAGATTTCTTAAGAGGAAATATTATAGGATGTGATCCATCACACAAGTCAAAGATCCTGTTAACTGTAATTACTTTTAGCTGAGCTCATATTGGTCAGTGCAGCCTTTGGGACTTCAGGGTGGCGCTGATGGTGTTGGTTCACTCACACAACAGTAAATATGTGCCCATCAAAGGAAAGGCCTTCACAGACTCAGCCTGTGGTTTCTTAAATGCATTACAGGATGCAGAAAGAAACAAGATTAAAACCGGGTAAAATACATAGCCCAGGGACCAAACAAGCATCTGCAGTGTTTCCTGACAGCAATCAGAGGCTCAGCAACACAAAGGAAAAAGGGAATTTGGTGCTGCAGAGACCCTCAGAAATGCAATGACTTTCACTGCAAGAAGCTGCCACTCAGCTTCTCTGTTTCTGCCCTGTCCATTCTGAGGGCACAAGGGGAGAAAATTGCTGTAGGAGTAATTTCAAACCCCAAGGGCTAGAGACAATTTTAGACAGAATATGAACAAGACCAAGGATAAAGCCCAGAAAATAGGCAAGCTGTTTTAGGTTGGAATTGCCTTGAATTTTCACCCCAAGGTCATCACAAATTATTTTAATTGCTCAAAGTACCTCAGTGACCTTCTCTTCTAACCTCATGCAATCTGATTCCCTTTATTTCTACTATCCAAGCCTTTCTTTAAATTGAATTCCTGAGACAGGACAGGGAGCAGAAAAGCTAGATGATGTCAAGTCTAGTGAGAAGTAGAAAATAACAAAATTCTCAAAAAAAATTACAGCTACAGGATTTCTAGCCCCCACACACTTTACATTAGCTTTGCACCTAAAATCTAATGTTTTTTTCTGCTGCTAGAACAGCAGGTACCCTGGAAGGAAATGTATAGCTGCCTTAGGAAACTACATCACCACCTACAGAAAGCCAGCCAGAAATCCATAATCTACACCTGCCTACGGATCCTACCATGAGATCACTGACCCAAGAGCAATACTGAGAGCACTTAAAAGACAACTCCACTTACAGGCACGAAACAGAGATACAGATATTGAAGGGAGGACTTCAAAGGATCTTCAAAGAGAACATATAAAGATAGTTTTGTAAATTATACCTTTGTGACTGCCCAAGCTCACACACAACATCTGTAATAGAGCTAAACACAACCTTTACAGCTGAAGTGCAGCTTCACCCAGCCCAGCATCCTCTCATATGGGCTCATTGCCTCTTGTCTCACTCCCTTAGGGCTCCTGACAGTGCTTCCGCACTTTTCTTGCTGTGTGGTGCTCAGGACACAAAATATCAGTAAACTCCATGTGATGGCAACTCAGCCGACCCTGCAGGCTGTCTCTCAGCCTCTGCTGCCAGAGCTTGCTTCACAAGAGAGCTCAGGCAGCAGCAGCTGCCCTGCTGTGGCAGCATCGAGTGGGCTCATGCATCCAGCTTTTCAGGAGGCTTTGAAGGCTGTGTGGGACTTTTGGGCACACTGATCAGAGTGCTGTCAGCATCAGAGCTATCATCATTAGCTCGTGCACCTCAAGAGAACACTGCAGGTAGCAAAGTGAAATACAGCCTAGAAAAGAACAGTTGCATAGAACTCCTCTTAGGTGGAAGAGTGGGAGAGAAGGAGGCAGCAGGAACAAATCCCTAGGCTTACTGACAGAGCAAAGGAGGCATATAACAACCCTGCTCTGCAACTTAAGAGGAGTGGTATTTCAAACTGGCAGGTAAGTAGCTGGCCCTAAGTGAGGAGAAACAGCTGCATATGGTGCTGAGGGTTGCAGCTGTAACAAGCACTTGTCTCTCCTGTAGCTACCCCTCACTTCCATGGTCAGCCCTGCTGCCCCAGCTAGGCTGGATGTTGTGGCTGCTTGAACCAGTTAGGAAGAGAGGCTGGCAAGGAGGAGGGAAGGAAGCAAATTCAAATGGAAATGCACCTTTGAGGCCCAAAACAGATACTGTGGATATGTGGGAAAGCCTGGGAGAGGAGAGAGGGAAACATTTGGGAGACAGCGATGGGAGAGCAAAGGCAGGGAAGGGAACTCTTGCATCTATTTGGCCTACACCATCAGGTTAGGTTGGAAAAAGGAGCTGAAGGGTAGGGGAGAATAAAGTAACATGAACATACAGGACTGACATTTTTGACTAAGTCCAGTGCTGTACTTTTTCAAATGGACAATGAATATTTACTGAAAAAGTGAGGTTATGTCAGTTCAAACCAAGTCTGATCAACTAGAGTTGGGTGTTCAGGTTAACAAATGCTAAACTCAGTCAATTTGGACACTTCACTTTGATTCCTGCCAATTTTTAGATGACCATGACACCAAACACACTTATCTTGCAGTTTAAACCCATGTTTTACTTCAAGAGGCCCCCTCTGGTTCTTTCATCAGCTTGCAGTCTGTTACAGTTAAATCCAAGTTACAGTCAGCAGCTAAAGGTAATTTCTTTTTAGAGCATGTTTTGTTTTATTTGTAAGGGACTTGGGAAAAGGTCTAAACAAAGGCTTTGAGGAAAAAAAATTGCATTTAGCCACATCTAAATGAAATCTGTGCTAGTTAGAAATCTCTCCTATGTGATGATGCTTCTCAGACTCAACAATTACCTGCTGGATCAGAAAAGGGGGCACTGCTGAGCTGGAGATTTCCCAGGAGCTTTTGTTCCCATCCAAATTTCTTCTGGCCACCTCTACTGGTGAGCAAATTGCTTGAGTCTGGAGCGGTACCTCGAGGTGTCTTCTCTCCACTGACTAGAAAACAAGAAATCACAGGTTGGTTTATGGCTGAGGGGGACTGAGTCAGTATGTAATCCAAAACTGAAGCTAAAATAAGGGCTGCAGACTTCTGTGCTGAGAATAAGAGCCTGCAGTCACAGGATATAACATTATTAAAAGAAATGGGCAGATTTACTTTCCATTGTTGTTACGGAACTGAGACAAAAGGAAAATAAACAGGAATGAGTGGTAGGCAAAACATTAAGTGAAAGAAGACACAAAGCAGAAATACAGAATACAATCTTTAGCAACTGTTATAGAATTATTTTAGCCAGTAAAAGTAGGAGGAATTTTCTTTAATTCTATCCTAATTTTAAGATCTTTGAATACTGGAACTTGAGTTATATTGTACTTATGCACAGAAACCAAGAGGTATTACTGCATAAATGGAGAGACTTGTGCCCCAGGCAATGCAGATTAACATAACACAAAGCAGATGAAACATTCTGACTGCAGAAGTGGTTTAGAAGTTTTCAGTCTGAACAGGGCTACAGAGGTTGCAGCTTCAAGCGTAGGAGAAGAAAGGATGCACTTAAGTTCTGTTGCTCAGCCCAAAGCAGAAGTCTAATTTGTTCGGAGCAGCAATTCTCCAGCCCTCATGGAAGTTGTTGGTCTGAGGTACAGAGTGACAGATCATTGAACACATTTACAAATTAAGCAATTCAGTATGCATGAGATTATGAAAGAGAAGTCAGACATAAATGTTTAATAATGTAGTGGTTTTTGGTTTGCCAATTCTAGAATTTCCCAATTTTGAATTTTTTCAATGCACCACTGAATGTGGTGGGTTCAGTGCCAGCAAATTGCCAGTGCACTCATTTTCTGCTGTGAGATAGGATTAGGAAGAAGGCAAAGCAGGCTCAAACCTTCCAGAAGACATAAAGAAAGAGGGGAAAAGAAAAGAAAAAAAAATAAAAAACAAACCCTTCAGAACAAATCTCCTCCCCCCACCAAACCATTTCTTTCCCACTGTCAATGCAAAGAAACAAAACTAAACATTCCAGTCAGTCCACCACCTATAAAATAGTCTTTCCTCAACTCTCTCGGGAGAGAAGTCCCTTTTGTTCATGTTATGGAAAACTTCTCCACAAGGAAAAACAACAGTTCTCTTGTGGCTCTCAATGTCTTCATGAGCACCCGCCCAGGAAAACCTACTTTGTGAAACCCTTCCCATTTCCACAGCCTTCCCAGAGCTGTGTCATGGGCCATGTCCACTTTGGGGTTTCTGGTTTAAAAATGAGCTGTTCAAAAGAGCAAAGGTTCTCATTATCTTCTCAAAGGATCATCCCGGGGGAACAGAGGTCATCTTCTTCTCTCCTGGGGGTGCAGGAGCTCATTTTCTTTTCTCTCCTTCTCTGTTCCAGCTCCTCATGGGATCACAGCTACTTCATCATCTGCTGACTCCAACATGGAGCCTCCTTACTCAAATTGAACTTTTCATCTCCCCGACAGTCCCATGTGTTACATAGAAACAAGAGTCTATTCCATAACTCACAAAAAGTTTTCATCATTCTCCTCCTCCCTCCGATCTGGACTTGCCTTCTTTTCTCATTGACCCCGATGGCTCATTTTGCTCCTTTACATGGCTTCCATTCTGGTCCCTTTCTCTCACTGGAGGGAGGATTGCAGCACTGAAGGGGTTAATATCTCACCCAGGCCCAGTAGATTGTCATGTTGCCCCTGCATGGGAGCTGCAGTGCAGGGAAGCCACTCTCAGCTGATGATTTCTGGCAGCGTCATGGGGTAAAAATCCCCCACGCTGTCCCTGGGCTGCTCCGGGCGGGGGTGGCGGTGACAAACAGCCTGATGTTTGCACAGCTGGCTCCCTCTGGGCCCACAGCTGCCACCCTTTCCCTGCCAATGGAGTGGGGGGGTTGTTTGCAGGCGGTCTGGGGAAAAGCCCCAGCCCCCCACAGCGCTCCCTCCCCACGCAGCTCTCTCTCTCTCACTCTCTCTCTCTCCCTGCCCGGCTACCGATGGGATGGCCAGGTGGCCAGCAGACAGCCCGGGCGGGGGGAAAGGGCCCTACGGGACCTATCTTTCTGTGCCCACAGGTAAAAGACGAAGTTCCTGGGTTTTTTCACAGCTTTAACATGTGTGTTTCACAGAGGCATGTCCATGTTCATCACTTCTGTGAAACACTCCCATTTCAAACCAGGAAATCTACATGTGGCATCAGAGGTATAGACTGGGCATATTCTAGAGGCCAGCAAGGATCAGAATCCAAATTTTTTCCCAGAGCAGTAGAGTGTGAAGATCCTAGTTTCTAATCCAGACTTAAATGCATGTCAGTTTAAATAAAATAACCTTGTTCTAATTTAACTGGAATATTGTGCCCAATGTTATTGCAAAGTTAGTGTCAATCACAGGATGCCTGTCTTTTCCCAGCCAGTGTCCAGCTGTCATTCATTTTGATAACTGTCACACAGCAAACCAGGTCATGTGGAAATCTATAATCACAGACTGGCTTCTGCATCAGCCTGGCTGGACAGGCGATGGTTCTGCCTCAGCTGGAAGCTCGTCTCCCACGCCCTGTGTCTCACTAACCACTCATGCCACACTGGGAACCTGTTCCCTCCTCGGCTCCACCAGTAAGGGGTGCACCTGAACGGGGTCCTCTGCCTAAGCACAGGGATTTCTGACACAGACCTTTACCTTTCAAGAGTCTTTTGAAGATAATGACACCCAGCCCGCTCCCCACAGTTTTCAAATTTCAATTACACGGCAAGTAAAAGACAAGTCACTTGCAGATAAAAGGAAAACTTACTTGTTAAATAACAGTCCAGACTAAGGGAGACATTGTCAAAAGCAATAATGGCATCAGAGCCTTCTTCCCATGAAGCGATGATCTGAAACCAAAACCTGCACAGATTGGAAAAAATGGGATTAAATTCTGCTAAAGAACATGAAATTCAGAGCTCTTCACAATTAAAGCAGCTTTTGAATGACAGAGAAAAACTTTTCACATATAAAAATATTAAACTGATAGAGAAAGTATCCTCACTCCTAACAAGAAAAGATGATTTGAGGAGGGGAGCTATACAGTAATATAGGCGGACAGACTAAGAGAATATTGCCTCTCTTCCCTCCAGACAAACAGCCTGAAGGAAGCAGAAATGTGTGTATGCATGTTCTCAGAAAACAAAGTCCCCTGGATTCTGGCACAAATAAAAAAACAACCAACCAAACAGACCCCTAAGTGGTTTTATTCTCACAAGTGATTTACACTCTAAAGTGTTAAGAAAAATAAGTAGGCAGGGCTCCTGAAGTAATTTGGAGTTCCTAAAAGGAACTGGCAATCAAAGGCTGAAACCATTTCAGAAAGTGTTTGATGGTGTTGATGCGCTCTGTAGGAAGCAAAGGGTATCTAACAGCCCTGGCAGTCACAAAAGAGAGGAACTGACACTGGGTAGTCCACAGGAAGAGCAGAACTCATCATCTCCTTATAGAAGCTGAGGAGGTTTGCCTTAAATCACTTCCTGATTTAAGGAAAGCTGGCTTTTGCCCTGGAGTTATGCCACTCTTACATTACCAGAAGAAAGATCACTGTAAATTCACCCTCAGTTGTATTACAAGTCAACAGGAAGAGCAAAAATTACCCACAACCAAATACTTCAAATCTGACAGTATATTGACCACGCATTAATTTTGTGTACTCATGGATTTAGGTTTTCTCTTAGCTTAGCAAATTCATGTTCTCTCAAAGCATATCTGCCACATAAAATCATAATACTCTGCTTAGGAAAGAGAACAATTTCTGAAACCAGCCAACCATAGCTCAGCAGTCAGATACAATGCTCAGAGGCTGCATCAAGACTATAAAAACATGAAACGATCACATGATGTAGAACAAGCTGCAAGTGAACATGAAATATTATTTAAACCTCATTCTCTGTTGTATCTTGATGTTTTATGCCAGCAGAAGTTAAACCATTCGTGGGTCTCTTTAATGTAGATCTATTGCTGGTGATTTCTGCTCTATCTTTTGGAGATAAATTTTAAGTCAGAATGTGAATTCTTGCAGGTGTTTCAGTTTAGACAAGAAAATGATGACAGAACAAGGTATTTTTGAGGAGCAACCCTATTTATTTTAGAAAGGCTTTAGAAATCCTGTCTCTTCCTTGCAGTAAGGATCTAAACACCGACAGATTTTTTTTTCTTCTCACAGACTCTAGTCCTTACTGCATGGCATTGGGTATAAAATATTTTCTCTCCGCTTTGTGTATGTTATTAGCGTTCTTACATTAGTCTTGGTGATTCCTGTTTTTAAATACTACCTCTCCTTTACCAGCAAGACAGCATCAAAACCAAAATTCCAGTGAAGTTTCCCTGGTCATGTGCATATTTACTGTGGGACAGCATATTCCTGTGTTTTGAATGGGGATTTTGATGGAGCCTCCTGACTCTGTCAGCAAATATAACCAACTTCCAAGTTGCTCTCAAACACAGGGCAGCTTTCCAGAGGGGACAGTGAGGTTTGGCAAAAGCTAAAACAGACCCCAGGGATATTTGTGACTTTGAGGATATGAAGATTAGAGTGTCATCGTCTTCTGCAACTGGTGTTCTTGCTAAGCTACAGCTGGGGACACAGTCAGAAAAGCTGACACAACCAAAGGAAAAACTCAAACCATTAAAAAACTCCCTCCAAAAGATGCAAAGGGTTTAGAACAGACCACAATCCATTCACAACAGAAAAGATTTATATAGTTATGATGTTCCTCCATCTCTATTTCTAGTAAAGTAACGATGTTCCAACACTGAAATTTCTCACTCCTTGAAGATATGCATTGCACATATGGAGAGACTTCTCTAAAACTAACTTTTTATGTTCTAAAGACATGAGCAGCTGCCATGAAAGAGCAGGTGACCAACACAAATAATAGTGGATATGGTGAAGGAAGAGTATCCCTAGCATCAAAGGCAACTCCAAATTGCAAGACAGAATTTTCCTTGCTAAATGATCCATCTTTATCAGCTCAAAAGGTGGCAGCTCCATCCATACAAGCCTGAATATAACAAAAGCATATTTATAGCCCCCAAATTCATAAAAAATGCAACTACAGTCTGATGCTGCCAGCAGTCTCACAGTTCTTATTTGGGACACCTGAAACCCCTTGTGGGTATGTCTAGGAGGAGAACAGAAGGGAACACAAAATCCTTGGATATTAAATTGGCTTCTGTCTGATTTGGCTGCTCTCCCCCTGCCTCCCTCCCTCATTTGCTCTACAGCTGACATCCCACAACACTTCAAATGAAATTACAGGCTCTAGCATAAACATAAGCTGTTCAGTTTGAGACATGCCATACAAGACATAAACAAAAGCTGTTGGACAGACATGGTGGGCTCTGAATCTACTTTTTCCTGCAAGTCACAGTGTCAGCAGCAGAGATGATTGAACTGTGTGTGAAACAGGTCCTAAAGCACTACAGGCCACATTCTGGTGTATTATGGAGAACCAGCACCTACCTCAGGCTGTAAACTACAGACTGTAGCTCAGCAGAAGCTTCTCCTTCCCTGTTGTGTGCTGCTGAAATGCCCAGAAAGAGGTAGGGTGGAGCCTGGTTCAGCTGCACGTCTTTCAGACGGCTCTGTATGAAAATCAGTGGCCTGCACACAGTGACCGTTGGTGATGCATTGAAGGGACAAAGTCTGGTGCATTTGAGCCTCAGCCTATTTCCTCAGGGTGCACACTAAATGCCACTTGGAGTCAGGGACACTTTGACATGAATTTATGTTTGTAAGGTGTTAAACTGAGGCTGCAAAATTAATTACAAAGACAAATAAGCAATTCCTCTCTGTCAGATTTTCCCTCTGGTACTGCAGACTTTAGCTCAGGGAGCATGAGAGACAGATACTTCTGCAAAGACCACAATGCACCTTCTTTCTGCCTCCAGGCAATGAAGCACTTCTAAAAATATCTTCAGGCTATTTCCTAAGGTTCATGCCCCAAGGTGTTACACATGGATGCACTTTTCATGCTGTGCCTCTTCAGTCAATAAAGGGTTGTTCTTATGAGAATTATCAAATGTTCAGCTTCTAAGACCTTGAAGGCATGATACAAACTAGTATTTCTGTTGTTGAAGGGAGTGCCAGGTAGCATGCCCATATCAGAATGCAATAGGTTGCTTTTTACTTCTATTTACAGTTCATTCAAGTTAAGAGACAGCCTTACTGATTTCACCTGCAGGAACACTGGGACCACAACTCTTGAGAAATTCACACAAGTTCATCAGGGATGAAAAAAAATGACAGGAATGCCTCCAAAATACAAAAATTTTGTGAATGCTAAACATTATTAGGACCATCAGTGCTGCTTGGGTTGCCTATTAATCTTATTTTTTGCTAACATGAAAGCAGTTTCAGTACAAACCTTCTCTTGAGACCGGCATTTCTGCAACAAATAGTTCATCATTTTATCTTCTCTAGTTTAATGCCACTATTAATTTAGAAATATGATGTCTTTCAAATTCCATTGAAACAAGATCATCAGTTAACCAACATTTCAATCGTTAGCTTTGGTGGCTTTAGCTTAATGGCTAATTAAGGGAAATTTAATCAAAACTCAGTATGGAAATGTTACACATCAGTGAGATGGAAAAAACCCCACAGACAATCTCATTCCCTTGCTCCCTCTCTTTTTTTTTCCCCCTTTCCGTTTGATCCCTGAAATCAATGAAACAACTCCCTCTGACTTTGGTGGGAGCTGATACTGAAGCAGCAGCAGCACACATTATTTCAGTGACTCAGAACAACGCTGGAGGTGACAATGTCTCACTGGTGTTTGTGCACAGATCAAAGAGGGGTAATGCTGACTGCACACCCAGCATCTCCACTGGCCCCAGCACAGCACAGATACTGGCCCACAGCCATGCACAGACACACCCACTGCAAGCACAGATGCTGCAGTGAATGGCCAGGAAAGAATATTCCTGAAGGCAGTTATACAGGAGCAGCCAAATTGCTGCTGGCAAGTTTGTCATGACTTTGTTGCTTAATAAATCCCAGCAACTTCTTCATATGGAAGACAAATCCTCACCAAATAAGTCTGTCTTTTTAAGGTAGATTTCTTCATAGGAATGAAAGTATGGCAGCTATGAAACACTTTAATGACTTGGATATTAGAAAAATTATGACTTAAGGACTGGTGGAAATTACTTCTTAACTGTCTCCTTGTGCCCTACTCAACCTGGAGCACTAGGTAGAAGGAGGATTCCTTAGATGTATGACAGTTGGGAAGTACAAGTTACACCCTGCAGAGCTGGGTGTTAGCTGAGCTGTGAAAGCAAACACATACAACGGCCTTTTTAAAAGAAATTCTCTTTGAGGCAAATAGGAAATGCTGTACCGGGGGACACCCTCCTCCTCCTCCTTTCAATCTCCTCTCTGGGGAACATCAGCTCCTCTGTTTGAAGGATACAAACTTTACATAAATTCAGAAAACACTTAAGGGTGACCACTGCTCAAATATTTCAGTCACAGGTAAGAAATGGCACAAAATGAGTTTTTTTTTTGTTTGTATCCTTGGCCCCATCTGTGAAATACCAATCCAGATGAACAGTTCTTTGAAAGTGTATTTTAACTGAGTTAAATCTGACCAAAACAGGACAACAGCAAAGCTTCTGGTCTGCAACCTTTCCCATTCCTCAGGTTTTTTGAATCTTGGGTTTTATTTCAGTGTGGTCAGTATTTGAGCTTTGTCACATCACCCTAGGTTTTCTGTTCAGCTCCTCCTTTTGATGATTTATTTTTTCTTGATTCTAACAGAAACTGGTTCTCCCCAAAATATTTGGGGCTTATTAGAGAGGGAAATGCAGAACTAAAAGTGTAAAGATGTATTTATAGCTATGTTGGTATAACCCCTATGAGGACAACTCTTTTGCTCACGTCATCTATCCCTAGATCTTCATTGCACAGAAATGTTGGGTTTTGCATGTATTCTATCTTCCTCTGATGAAAGGGAAATAAAAAAACCCATTTTCACTGCATTGAAGACCTCTGCAAGCTCATTTTGTGCAAATTCTACAGCTCCCTCCCTTCAGTAACTACTCTGAATTTCACCCAAATATTGTCCCTGGCTCATACACACAGTTCAGGTTTTCATTATCCAGATTCAGGCAGCTGCCTTCATGCCATTATTTTAGAAAGCCTCATAATCATTATTTTTTTTCTTTTTATCATAAAAGACAGGGATTATTAACCAAGATTGAGCGTTAATCTCCTCTGTACTCAATCCCCCATGCAGTGACACGCACACAGCGTGTCTGTACGTACAAATCTCATTTCATAACTGGTAATGTTTTTCCTCTGATGGAGCTGGTTTCTCTCTCTACCTAGCTAAAATAATTATGGCTGAACCTGCTTGAGACCAAGATAGTCACAGAATGGAGAAATTTCAGGTCACTAACCCTTATTACATTTGGGTTCCCATTAACTTCTCTGTTACAAATGATGCATTGTTAGCTCACTTCACAAAGGAATACTTAATATTCGGGATAAAAGATGCATTTAGATGAAATAAGATTATTTGGAGAAATATAAGCATGCTAACCAAACTCAGTTACAGCGACAGAATTGCCATGCAGGAAGTCACTTAATAGCTAGTAATAAAGATTGAGATTCAAAGGTGTTATTAAAGACAACTATGCATGTACAAAATCTGTCACAGGTACTCTGCACACACTGTCACCAAAACCCCCTTTTCAGATGCACAGAACAACATTTTCAGAATAACTCTTTCAGAAGGAGGACAGTTGCAGACAGACATAATTAATGCTAGAGAGCAGAAGAGCAGTGATCTGGTTGTTAAGGTCTCACTGCTTTTAACAAAGTAGTGTGTGGCCACCTCAGGGCAACACAGCCTAGGCTTGTTGGGTGGATGTAAGACAGACTGAAAAGATCTGGGTGCAGATGTGACCAATTAATATATACGTGGTAATGTGTAGGCAGACATACGACTAGCTTGTGTGGAGGGTCCTCATTTCTTAGAGAATGGGAAGAATATTTAGGAATAACATGAGATAAACAGGCCCCTGGGTAAAAATTATTGCCAAGAACCTTCCTTTTCCTTTTCTTTCCAAATGGGAAACCTGACACTCAGAAACTTATAAATAAATTTTGAAAGGAGTGAGAGGGAAAGACAGCAATGCAAGAAAAATTACTGGACAAGAAGTGTGCTTAGCCACAGCTGGTGGAAATAGGAGGGTATGAGATGAGACAATTTCTTTTTACTGCTGCAATGAGAGAGAGGTTCCCCAGGTGCTGTGGCTGCCATTGAGACCAGAGCTGCTGAAGGAGCCAGACAAAGCAGACAATCTCACTCCCACGGGCTGAAAGGAAATCCCACAAGGATACAGAAACCAAAACCTAATGTGAGCCACTGTACTTTGTAAAAACCCAGAAAGTCAGCAAAATCGGAATAGGTCATGAAGCCAGTTAAAACAGAATAGCAAGTGCAGTTGCTGGGACATGAATTCTGACTTGTTGTGACAGAATATCACCCTCTGAGGCAACTGCTGTCTGTAGACCTTTCTGCTTTCTTCAGGAAGTTCTCATCCTTACCCAGCCTTCCAGGTAAGTCACCTTACTGATCCCTTCCAACATAATAAAATTCTCAGTCTGCGTTCAGGAGAAGGTCATCAGCAAGAAAATAATTTTGAAGCTCTCCAAGCACATGGGACCAAAAGAAAATTGGTTTTTCACTTTCTGAACATGCTTCCCTGCTAGAAAGGACATGATCTGGCCTTGCTATCAGTGACAAGGCAAATGGTGCTGCTATTCATGACTGAAAATGTAATTTCTAGAGACCTCAAGTAAACTCCTCTTATTCCTTCCTCCATCTGGCCATTACTAATAAAGACTGGCTAAAAATTTAGATGTTGTAATGAAAAAAAAAAAAAGAACTTAAGAAGAAAGGAAACCAAATAAACCTTTCTAACCAGTAAACACGTTTAAATTCCTTTTATATTTCTACACTCTTCTGTCATGAGACTGCGCTGAGGTGGGACAGGTTACTATTAATATTAGCCATTTTTACCAGATTCCCCTTACAGAGGTTACAGTGAAATCTTTCTAAAGAAAAGGACAGGGTTAGTAGAGAATATAGGCCTTAAAAATCCACAGCTGGGCTAGGCTGGGCTGGCTCACGTGGAATCTACTTCCAGGCAACTTCAGCCAGGTGGTAGAGGGACCCAGAGAACATTTAGTCTACATGCTGCTCCACATGGCTGGCCTCAGCTTCATCAAGGGAGCAAAAATCAAGAGATTTAGAATTTGTTTCTTAAAACATTAATTTTCCAGTCAGGCTTCAGCCTACCAGAGTTAATCCTTTTCCACCTCTCACACTGCGTAGCGAGCAGTTGCTAAGTGTTGTGATAATGAGCATCAGCCTAGAGCAAGCTCCAGAGAATCACTTAGTTACATGTGATTGTATTTTATCTATGTGCTGTACCTTGACCACACTGTTTAACTAACAGAATGTCTAATTATTAGCTACACAAATCACTCATCTTCAATTACATCAGGCTTCTGTTTGCTCTTGCTGTCACATTCCCACAACATTATCATTACTAAAATTTAAATTCATATGTACTAACTAAAAGCAAATACATTAAAAAAAAACAAGCCTAAACTACCAGCTACAACACAGTTTTCAAGACTCTTTCCTACATGCATTCCTGTGAAGTTAAAAAAGAACAATCCTTGACAGGCTCATCACTTTTCACTGGAAAACAAATAGTAATTTTCCATCAAGTAAAATAGTCTTGCAGTAAGGTGGTTCTCTATTCTACTCTCAGTCCAAATGTTGTAGTATTGCACTAATGTGCAAACTCCAGTAAGTACAAATAACCATTTCTCTAGCTTTCACTAATCTGTGCAGATTATTTGATTTGCAGATAATACATCCTTTAGAGAGAGGTAAGTGGTTCTACAGGGGATAACAAATCAAGGATTGTTCATTTGAGTATATCTCACTGGCAACTTAAAATGCAGCACCTCTGGAGGTGCTGGCTTTTGCCACTGGTAGGCACAACCTGTTCATCCAACAGCCTAAGGAGCTCTTGCCCACAACTGGCTTCTTTAATTGTAGCTGCTTTATGACACAGCCTGGACCACCCCCTTGGCCCTTCCTCCCCCATGCACAGAGGATACCGAGCATTTGGAATTGTGGTACAACTCTGTTCATCAACTCTGTTGATCAACACAACACACGAGCTCTCAGGATTGTTCTGCTAACATCTTCCAGAACAAAAGCGGGTAGATAACTTCAGGAAGATGTAAAGTGCCAGCACTTCAACTTCTTTCAAGTCCATCCAGAAGAGGTAAGACCTCACACAAGGTGAAATTGTGATAGCATGTGTCCAAGGTTGCCCAGAGCTAGAAATCTACCATCCCACAGTCACAATTTTACTTCTTTGTCTTACTCCTCCCTCTTTTCTGTTATTGCCAATTCACCTGAAATGTTCTAGCTGTGATTTTCTGCCAAAGTATAATTTCTACCAACAGCCTGAGGGATATCAAACATTTAAGAAATGTCTGTTTCTAAAGATAGAGCTGATCTAATTTCTTGGAAGTCTTCCTAATGATTCTTTGAAGTGCTGTAAGCCAAACATGGAAATTATGGCTAAGCAGCTTTTAAACAAGCATGCTTTTGAGCAGTTTTAGAGCATATTATCTTGTTATTAATAACACTTTCCAGTCAGTTTCCCAGTCACAATGGAATGTGTTTTAATTTTGTGTGAAACTGGTGTGCTTTACTCGAGAGCTTTACTTCTGTGAGGTGATTTAAACTTTCAACTCCTCCTGTAGGAATAGCTGTAACATCGTGGTTCTAACACAGACCTTCACAGCTTCTGACACAGGAACCAGTTAGAAAAAGACAGACACAGCTAGCTTTCAGCAGCACCAGCCCTGTGTTCAATTAACTACTTCTTACAGTTCAATAAAACTGTCATTTATCTCCATTTATATACTGGAGTCTCACCAGTACCATTTTGGTGTATACTTCCATAGAATTCCTTCCTAATCTGTACAGCAGTCCAGATTTCCTAAGAAACAGGTTTTGAGATGGTAAGAAAGATGCTTTCAGTATTTCCAAGTCTCACAGGAGCCTTCTTTCCTCCCAGGAAGGATTGGTTTCAATTAAATCAATCTTAGAAGAAAAATTCATTAACATAGTGCAGTTTCTGTGAATAAATAAGGACAAAAACTTTTCAAGAGACACCAAAACTTCAAAGTCTTCCTTGCTTATGTCTCAACCTCCAACAAACTCCCTTCCTTCAGGGAACCCATCTGTCTTTCTCTGTAAGCAATGGGGAAGTAAGCGTGTCAGCACCTTATACATAACAGTCAGGACTGTGTTATCAGCTGAATCCATGATTTCTCATGAACCACTGCTAGCCTGACTCCTAAGATCAAAGGGTTCTCTGGCTGACTGTGCAAGCAGAGAGAATTTAAAGGAAAGCAATAGTACAAGGGTACAGAATAATTCAGGTACAAAACATTCCTCTGGCAACATTAGGAAATAAATCACATAAATAATAATGGCAAAAGAAACCATTCTTCAAAGGAAACACAGCTGAAGGGAAGGAAGTAACCAGGTATTTTTACAAATGGTGCTTTACCAGTGACTGCACAATAAGCTTAATGCTGGCATTTTTAAAATTTTTGACGCACACATATTAATTATACATTCAGGACCAAAGCACTGGCAGTGTCCTTGTTGTATTTGCAGCCTATGTGCATCTCCAAGTGCCAGGAAGATAAAAGACATACTCATATAATGTTTGTTCAAAGTTCTTAGAAGGCAAACTACCCCTTAATGAAATCCATTATTTCTAGGGCACAGGTTTCCAAAAAAAAGAGGGACACCAGTGCTCGTGACACAGATGGCAGATGCATCTTGCAGCCTAAGGGCCAGGGCAGCAGGAGGTGAAGTATGTCTGTGCCTTCTCTAGAAACATCACACATTAAAAGTAAACAGTGAACAAGAGTAATCCCTTAAAGATAACTGGCAAGAAACAGCTAAAACAACACTCTGAATAAGCATATGATACCAGATAAACCTTCTATGCTTAAAGCCAGAATAGAGCCATGACTGGCACAGCCCTTTATCAAGGTGAGCTTCTGCTACGCAAAGGTGTACACAAAGCTTCTGAACACAAAGGTGTTCAGATGGATCCTTGTCTGATTTTGCAGCAGGCTCTTTTCCCACCTCTTCATCCTCAGATCTAGAGACATTGAACACGAGGGGCTTTGATAGCCAGAAAAAATTTCAGCTATGGAGCTCACATCCAACTCTAGCAAAGCATGAGAGAGCACCAAACATGCAACATAGAACAGTATGCAAAGGGAGTGGTTCCCACTCAATGAAATGGAGACACAGAAGTTTAAGCATCTTGCTGTAGAATACCCATGGAATCAGTTTTTGAACCAAAACTTTGACTTGGGAGTTGCAAAATGGTGTGCTTTGCCCAAAATACTCAGTTATTCTCTGCTTCTAACTGAAGATGCCTCACAGAGGACAAAGCACGTCTACCTGAGGGAGCAGGTTCCAGGAGCAATGCTGGCCATTTTCATCTCCAGGTAGCAATTGCTGACAGGATTTATCATCATGCAGGAGAATGAGGAGAAGACTCATACCTATCCAGTATCTCTGGGAGAGGTAAGATCATCCACTGCCATATTCCCAAACCTTCGCTGTTCTCCGAATGCCAGAACGTCCAGCTCTGCTCCTTTCCTGTCTTGTTCTCAACCAGCACCAGGGAAACATTTCCCAACAAGACACCATGGATGAGCCATGACATCCGTAGCTAGAAGAAATAGAACATATGAGATTAAACATCACAAACATTTTTCAAAAGCTAGCAAAGTTCTCAATTCTTCTTTCCTTGCTTTCCAATCACCAAAAGGTTGATTCTCCCATCCTTATATCATCCCTTTAGGAAACCCCACAGATGTGGAAGCCTGTAATACTCAGTACATGCTATTAAACATTGAAACTACTGGCCTTTTCTTTTCTATTTGTAAAGTTGAGTCTAAACAGTTTGTTTTAGCTTTCACATAGGTGGCTAATTTTACAGGGATAAGATTATACCTCTATTTTGAGCAGTACAAAGACTACACTCCCCTAAGATGCCACCTGAGAGATTCAAGTTAAGACTAACAACTTATTCAGTAATAAACTTTTATATTCCAGCAGCAGTAGCAGCAAAAAACACAGGGAGAAGACTGTAATAAGCAGGCATCACTAGTAATCACATCCTCATCCCCCAGATACTCTTTTCAAAAATCAGTTTTTACTTTTCATCCAAGTTTCTACAGATTTTTCAATTAAAGTTCTGTAATAATTTGGTGGGTTTTTTATTAATTAAAATACTTCAGGGAACCATTTTTTTAACATTTTTGTTATGATAATGTAATTGAATCCATTTCTATGCATTTATCCCTGTATGTAAAATTAGTTTTCTCATTTTATGACTTTCTCTCTCTCATTGTATAAAAAGAAAAACAATTCCTTCCACATCAGGCTAGGCTTCACAATCCATAGTATATGAACATAGTCTTCTTATTTTCCTGCAAAAAAGAAGAGGAGCTAGCTCTTTGTTGATAAAGAGCATAAGTAAAATACCCATATATATTGTATTCAGGAGCTGGGTTTCATCTCAATAACCAGTAGAGGTGAGAATGCTGAAAGAATTAGTTTATTAAAGCTACATTAATGATGGATGTTTTGGACACAAGAAAGTGTTCAGTACAGCATCTAGTATCCATACATATTAAATAATGCATTCTATTTTTCACCGCTTCACAGCCACCACCAAATTCAGGAGGCTCAGAATTAAGTTTGTATTTTACAAAGGAACACCTGATAACATTATTTCCTTGCTTTGATAGCACAGAACATCTACATCCATTTCTCAGCCTAAAACAAAACAGCTAAATTTTGCTTGCTGTTCCTATGTCATGGTGTAAGTTTGTTCTGGCAACCAAATCAGATGTAGGCATCAAAATGACAGAAGTGTTGCTATTATTCTTATGATCCCAATTTTGGAGTGGGCAGAACAAAATTCTGGATATCCATTGTATTAATTATCAGTACTGAATTTGGGTAAACACTACAGCTCATCTGCCTGTCTCCAAAGCTACAAAGAAAGAAGTGACTTTATAATGCAAAACTGTGGCAGCGACTGAATAATCTAGATGGGGCTCTTCTCTCTCTCCAGTCCAAAAACCACTGGACTTGCCTGGAATCCATTGTTCTGTATGACCCAAGGATTGATAAATGTACAAACAGATACGCCAGTTTTTGTCTGTGAAACCATTTTGTTCCATTATCTTGGCCATACATCCAAAATTGATGTGTAAGATTTTGAATGGATCAGCAAACCATCACAGGTGCTCACAGCACTTCTGGGGACAAGTTAGTCAAGTATTGGCGCTGGTCAAGTCTAACTTCCAGCTCACTCCCACCCCAGTTCTGGGAAAGGATTCATGGAATCCCATGGGTATTTCCACAGTGTCAGAGAGTGGGAACCACAGCATCAAGAGTGAGGATTTTCACCTCCCAGACACCAGAGAGAAAAAGCAGAGTCAAGCAGGATGGCCAGGAACTATTTCAGATTCACAACATGATGGCCATGGAGGCAGCTGAGGAGGGCTGAGTTCCAGAACCAACACTGGTGAGAGAGGCTGCTGACAAATGTTCATGGTATAGGAGGCTAATGTCTTCAAACTTGGTGTCTGCATGGCTACTCCTAACAGGTGACAAGATGAAAGAACTTGTTGGGTATTCTATATTTTCGAATGCCTACAAAGTGAGGCACTTTTTAGTGTGAATTTAAAGTGAAAATTTGTGCCTTTCCAATCCAATAAAGTAATTTCCCTTGAGAAAACTGATCAGGACTTAACTATTTGTTTTAATAAGTTTGGAATGCCAGTGGACATTTAAAACCCTCCACTTATACCAGAGAAAACAACACCTCTTACTGAGAGTCCACATGTCCACTTTTAGGACCCAAGTGCCTATTCCCTGTGCAGCACACTACATGCCATTTTTAATACAGGTGAGTTGGAGCAACTTCACTGTGCCATTTTGGTAGTTTAAAATGGAGAGGTAAAGCTCCCACTAGGCAGAAGCTTTCAGACCTCTGTCTCTTCTGGAGACCTGCCAGAAGGTAAGAGGCAACATCTACATGGCCAGAAGTGAGAGACGAGCGAGCCTTTGATAGCTGTTAATGTAACACTAGAGCAAAAGCTGAAGCAATTGATGAATTGGAATGAATGCCTTTGCACACATGTCAGCTGTTTGAAGGAAAGAAGTAGCTGGCAATAGATGTGGGAGATCAGCTCATTGGCAAAGTGCAATATGCAAACTCTAATGAACTGGCTCTGCGTGAATTGACTGGCACTGTGTCCAAATGGGCATTTTTGGCTATGATTTCCATGGTTTCTAAGCTTCACAGCAGGGCAGTCCAGGTCTTTTCACACCTGCTGAAGTGAACCAGAGCAGATGATGAGCTGGATACTATAGTAAAGACTTCTGAATGGGGCTGGCATTCATTCTGTAGAATACAACATCAATGATGGCAGATGGCACTACATACACCGCGCGCCCTGCAAGCAGAGCAGTGGCACATTTGGAAGAATCTAAATCTGGGCTGTTGGTGGAATACCCCAACATTATGTATCAAACATCTCCCTCTGTGTTAAACTAGCAGCAAAATATTCAGAAGCTAGAAACATCACTGAGAAATTAATTAAGCATAGAAGGTAGGCAGTGGCTCGCTGGCACCTTGCTTTCTGGCTTTAGAACCCACCAGAGCTGGTGATCAGCTGTTCATAGGCAAACCCACTGACTCAGTAAACGAAATGGTCTAAACTGATCTGGGGAAAATTAATGGGAGGGAGAGCCCATGGTAAATACACAGCATATTGAGGCAAAACTCAGGTCAGATGGCTACATGCACTATACTGTGAACACCATCTGGAAGGATGTCTTCTGAGAATCCCCTTAGCCTCTGAGTTGGTAGAATTTCTGAACTGACAAACAGGAGACTCAATTCATCCCAGAAAGAAAAAAACCCCAAAAACAAATCCTAATCAATATCAACAGGGCTTGGCAGGTGAAGAAAAACAAGGAAGGCAGATTTTCCAGCGTAAGCTGCATGATTTCAAGACCACTTGAGAACTGAGACTTCCATTTTACTTCCTTATGCAAAAAAAGAGAAATAAAATACCAAGAAGCTTCTGGGTGAAGTTTGAACTTGCTGACACCTGTGAATCTACTTTAATGGCTAGAAACATTCCAGCATAAACTATCTCCAAGATGTCTGACTGAGGACCAATGACACACACTTGCAGCAGCATAAATAAAACATTCTGCAATGACACTCTGGAGGGCTGCTGTTTCTTTTTCCTCCCTTTCTGCATGGCAACGATGCTGACTATTAGCATTATGGTCCTACCTGGCAGGAATTGGTCCTTGGCCATCTTTAACACAAGGGAAACAAGAAACTGGAAAAGAAAAGCATACTTCAAATGGCATGGGGTAAAGTATTTTTAAGAAGACAGAGAAGAGTCTACAGGTATTTTGCTCCCAAGGAACTGCAGTAATAGGATCTCACTAGTGGCTCTCTGGCCAGCAACACCTCAACTCCAGACCACAGGTTTTCATCTTGTGAGACAGCACATTACTTAGTTCATGATGCCCCCCAAAGAATTGCTCAAAATTTGCCTGACAAGGAACAGTGGATTCTTGAAATGTAGACATATATTCTCCTAAGAAACATTACTGTTTCCTTGGGTCTTCTTCACTGGAAGGGAAACAGTAGAAATTGTTTTCAGCTGTGAATGCAGTGACCCAGTAAACGTAAGTCAGGTATTAAAGAAGCTTGGAAAACATCTCATTGTTGAGGAGAAACTGAAGCTGCAAGTTGGAATATGATTTGCACAGAATTAGGCAATAGCTGCAGACACCTTCGCCAAATCTCAGTAAGCTTTGCACGTGAATATGGGCTACCTTTGACATGTGAAGTTTGTCATACTGACAATATTTTTTTTCTTGCCAGAAATGAGAAACGGTTGCACACAACAGTACAAGCAAAGACATCTATTACTACTGTTCAGCAATTCAGACTTGGACTCTTATGAATAATAGGATCAAAAGGTCTTGTTCCTGGTTTTTGGCCAGATCTACAACAATGCATGATCAGACTCTGTTGTAGTCTGCAGACACTTCTGCTTTAGATGAGGACTCAGGTGTGCAAGCAAAAACCTTTTGTAAATGATAGAATTCTAAGTAACTGATCTGATTATGTAGCTTTAAAATACCTAGGCAGGCAAGAGAACCTCATGTTTTATATGAACAGATTCTCCCACTATTTATTCTCACATTATTTCTTACTTTATTTCAGAAAACAGACAAAGAGAAAAATAGAAGCAACAACAAAAGAGAAAGTGTTCAGAATTTTGCTGTCAGACTACTGTGGAATGACCAGTATTCAAGAGATTTCAGAAGCTATAGATCCTCTGATCCAATGACACAAAGGCCATATGGGAAAGGGAGCAAGAGAAGACAGATGACAGTGAATAAGCAGTACAGATTTTAAAAACAACATTTTAAACTAAAAAAGTATGCTAAGAATATTCTGCCAAATAAAGCACATGAAGGCTGAGCTAGAGGCATATCTATGTTGCATTTTCCATGCTCGTAAATTTTCAGTGTCAATGTTATTACCATGTACACTTCTAAGTTATTTAAAGCTCAAAGAGTAGAGGAGAAAAGGAGATACACTCTGCAGGTGTAAGCATGGGGCTCAGAATGCACTCAAGGAATGATTTATATTATTGACTTACATGCCTTGAAAAAAAAGCAACACTTCTGCATAGAAAAGAGAACTGAATTAATAAACAGAGAGGATGAAAACATCTTTATATCTGTAAACCTGACTGAGAAGGTAAACTTCAGGTATACTGTTCTACATCAACATGTTATATTTATTTTTGAAAGAGAGTACATTTGCATTCAAATAATAATTTCAGGTGTTAAAGCAATCTGGCCCAGTTTAGTACTAGCTTACATAACATAACGTAATGGTGGCTTTCAAGAAACAGCTAGTTGAAATGTCAAAATAGGATCAGAAAAATTTTTTCATTATTTTAAACACAGCCAAAAGCACAAAGAACATTTACTATCACAGGAATCTCTTTGTATTGTTTTCCAGCACAACTATATCCTTTAAAATGTTTGACCCAGGGACTACCAGGAAAATGAAATAATCTGGTTCCTAATCACAAAGCAGTCCCTCTTGCAGAGTGACCTTACTCTATGGAGGTGCATGCAATAACATTTAAGGCTAATTTCAAATTCACCCCCACGCAGGCAGCAGCAGCTCTGCTGTTCCTCTCCTTCTCTGTGATAGACCACACCAAAGCTGCACCCTCGGCTTTTATTTATCAGGCATGGCACTGAGATTCTGTCACAGATTCCCTCAAGCTGAGCAAAGCACAGCCTTTCTAAAAACCATTCTCCAGACTGCTCAGGTTTCTGGAGTGACTTCCAAGCAGAAGGAGTAGTAACAACCCACCACAAAATGAAATCTTGCAGGATAGATGCAGATGCAAGACTACAGCCCAGGCAGGTACAACTGTACCAGCCTCTAGCACGTCTTTATGAGAGAAATCCATGCACTTTGGGAAGAAAAAGACACGTTTGTTGTGACCTACAGGTACCACAACATCCTTCAAGGCCTGAGGATGCAGACATCAGGGAACATCTCTAAAAAATGGAAATCAGCACATGTGCCTGCACCTGTACCACAATGATGCTGGACTGAGGGAGATGGGATTGCCTTGTTGTCTTAGATATGGGGGGTCAGAACTGAGTCTTCAGCTTCCACACGAAGGTGAGTAATCCCTGGGCACCTGCAAGACTTCTGTCAACTCTCTGACTTCTTTGTGAAGTACTGGGAAGTAAGTGGCCATGACAGTTTGGATACTGTGCACACCTAGGAGCTACTAACTGTGGCAAAGCAATTAGTTTTGCCATGGGTGGTGTCTGAGACAACAGCACTGCCCTTGGATTTAATTGCAATATGGTTTCCTAGGTTCCCAAACATCAGTACAGCTTCTAATGACATGCATATGGATTTCTTCTTCAAAATGAGGAAATGCCTATCCATCCCATGCTCCTCTTTGCCTGTCAGCGTTGTACATGCCAGCTGATTCCCACTCAGAGGAGGGGAATCTCAGTGTAACAGAAAGAGCAAATAATGCTGTGCTTTACTGCTTGAGCTCTAAAAACTCTGCCTTTAAATCAGACCACTGTTTGGCTTAATCCTTTGCACTTCACGTGCATTCCTATGCTCAATTACACGTGCTTTGCTTCCAGTGAACTTTTACATGTGGGTTAAAAGGTTTTCACTCTTCATTACTGTGACTGTTTGGTTCTAGAAGCATTTCCTGAGTTATTTGTTGCATGTCCCCTCTCTGGCTACTTCAGGGTAATGGAGCATCACTTAATGGACTATGTGAACAACTTCCTGCATTCATCCAAGATTTAGTAGAAATGCCAGTTTCCCTCTTCCATACAGAGTAGGTTTTGAACACAGACTTAAAGGGGTCAACAAGCAAAGGGCTCTACCGAAAGTGCAACATGAAAAAGATAACAAAGGCTGTCTGGACTGCAAACAAGAGAGATTCTTTGAAGCCAGGATACTTCAGCCAAGATTTAATAAAACAACAAAAGGAAAGAGAAAAACTAACTGAACCAAGAATAAAGGGCAGCATCACAAACTGACTGCTCTGACCTGCCAAAAGCACTGAAGAACAAAGAAAATGAAAATATAAGGCTGCTCAAAACAAACAGGAGTGAAGTGCAATACAAAGCTATACACGAAAGTGCAAGGCATATTAGGGCCAATCCCAAAAGTGTGGGAAAGTACAGGCTGTGTTTATTACAGTATCTCCTGTGTGCATTTTTATCCTTTTCCCATCTTCTGATGCATGTAAGGCAGTGCAGAGTGGGTGAGGCTGGCTTTCCCTTCCTGAGTTAACAAGGAGCCTCCTGCAGGGCATGGAAAGGGCAGGCAGCCCTGCAGGCTCCTGGTGACTGAGCTCAGGCTGCAGGGAGCACGAAGATGGAGTGTCACACTAGTCCCACACTCAGTGACAGCTCATATGCCAAGCTCATCCATGCTGCGGTGTGTCCAAGTGCTAACACCAACACCACAGCATACAGCTGCCCAGAACCTCAGCAGGGAATGTCTTTGGACCAGGCTGGTCAGTCACCTCCTTCTCCAGTCTGCCACAGCGTAAGATTAGACAGCCAGGCTCAGGGAGGAAAAACAAGCTCAAAGCATTAGAAACTCTTCATGGCTGACACCCACTGTGGACTGCTTGGCTGTTTCCTTATCAGCTTTGAGTCCTGGTTTCATGGGCATCCTGGCCAAACCCCAGAATCCTCCAGCCTGGTAAACAGCACTGTGGCAGGTAATGTTCCTCACGCTGAGGCTGAAGTAATTAATTCCTACGAACACCTCAGGCAAAAAAGCAGGGTGTCAGCTTCTGCTGTGGTCGGTCTAACATGACTGGATAAAAGAAAATTAGGGGATAAGGGGAAAAAATAATAACTTTGTTGAACAGCAGGTGCCTCAGAGCTTCCATGTAGCAGGGGGGAAGAGAGGGGAGTCAAAATTATCAAACTGAACATGTTTGCTAACCTCCTTGTTGCTCTCAGGAGAGCGAGTGGATACATAAAGGATCATGAGAGCTGGATCAACTACAAGAGGAAGGGCAGATTTATGGCTGGACCTGATGGTGGAAGAATAAAGGGGGCTAATTCACACACATGCTTGCTGAGATCCCTTTGAAACATGAATTTTGAGTATTTTCTGTAGGATTTCAGCTGCCAGAGAATCTGTCCCAGCTGTGACACATCAGGTAAAGCTGTCAGCAGTGACAGGTAGAAGAAAACTCATCTTTTAGTGCCTGAACTTGAGCCAGTTCAATCACGAAGTGGTTGAGGGTGAATAAATACAGGACAGCATTATAGTATTTTCACAACCTCTTTTCTGACTATAATTTCACTATTAGGAAGTTTGTTGGCACCTATTGGAGGAATAAGTGCGTAGAGATGGATATCTCCTTTCTCCTCTTCTGCTGTGTTGAGAAGTGGAATTAAATTATTCTGTGCACAGACAGATTGTTCCAGTAAAATAGAATTTGAAGCCACCAGGGACCCACTGAGAAGAGAAGCTTTTACACTATATGAAAAGGCAAGAGACAAAACCCTTGCCAAAACTCCTTCACTCTTTATTACCGACAGCTGCAACGCTGGATGCGTCTGGATGCCTTTTAAGCGCCAAGGGGAGTGACGAAGGTGGGATGGCATGTGAGCAGATGAAATACATGGCAGCTTCTCCCCCGACGGCAAGTTTAATTATTTGCAGTGTTGTATACACAAGAAAAAAATACACAGATATTGGGAAATCATTCACTGTGATTCCTGTGTCAGGTGGATTATGAAAAACACTCGCTCTTGCTGGTCCATGGCAAAACAAGGTCTTAAAATATTCAGAACCTGCATACGCCTTTGTCACAGATGGGAGGAAAAACAAGGTAGAATATATTTCAAAGACGGAGAACATGAATATATCAAGAGAGCAAAACCAGAGGCACTTTGCTGTATGAACTGAGATATCCAACAGAAGTGAACCAAAACAAACTTTAAGGCAAAGAAACACCTTCTTCTGTGTAGTTTCATTCCAGAGAACTTTCGAACACATCCCTTCTTGTCCTTTCTGCATTTTAAGATCACTGGAACAGATTCTTTTGTCTGTTCAGTGCTCAACCAACAAACAGCTGCACTTCGTTAGTATCAGTTTTCCTAAATCCCTTTGCTCCAAGATCCAGAAGCTTATGGGAGATTTTTGAGCGACCATGAAGACATGAAATGCTTTAACTCACTAGGCATGGTTCAAAGTCATAAGTCAGAAGTAAATCTTATCAGTGATTCTACAATCTGTGAAGCTACAGAACAAGATGCAGATAGGTCATCTTTCTGAAGCTGCATTTTAAGGGTTAAATACAACTGACTTAGAAATGACAACCATGAGCAAGGTTGTCTGGAAAGCCTTGATGTACTTGCTTAAGCTGATGTCTTATGACTGTCAATAGCTTTTCTGCTTGAATATGAACCTGGCTCCATTCTGGATGAATTTCTCTCTGCTGCTGCTAACTTCAGCCCTCCTATGAACGAGGCCTACACGAGGACTGGTAGATTTGAAGTGCAGCAGCATGAAGAGCTGCCAACCCAAATGCCAGCTGTGCTAGAGAAAGCATTTACTCCCTTTTCTGAATGGCTCAGGGGCAATCCTGAATTCTGTCTTGGATGTTGCAAATATAATGCTTGTTCACGCAGCAAGATTCTTCCTCTCTGTGTTTATGTAACACTGGCTGCCCGACTCCTACAGCATACACACCTAATTAAAAAGATTGGAATACATCATGTGATGCAATGAGGGCAGGGTATGATAGGTTTTTCAAAGCACATTTTGTGGCATTCAAGCAGATAACCATATCTTTCCCCTGCACAGTGGGCATAAATAAGTATATTATATAGAAAATAAAATCAGAGATAGTGGTTGCCTTGCTACCGACCTATATTTGAAAACCTGAGTCAAACACACAGAGAAAGCTCTGTAAATTGCATGAGAAAAGAAAACATTATGACTTGCCTTGCAGGGGGAGTTCCTCAAAGGAGCTGGAAATGCTGTGCTGGTCATGACAGTCTTTGTTACTGCTGGTGCCTTGCTGGTGTTAAGGAGGAGTGCACAACCTGGGTGAAAGAGAAGGAAGAAAGTCAAACTGCAGCACTCACCTTTGGGTTTCAGGATTTGTGAAACTTGCCCCAAGCCTATGTTAGCTGGCTCCTACCATGGCAGAATTCCAGGGAGCAGAAGGCTTTTTCCGTTTCTTAGGGATGCAGCTTCACTTACCTAACAAACATACTCAGCAACTACACGAGTCTGTCTACCTTCCCCCTACTGCTACCTTCTGCTGCTCCATGACTTCAAATTCATCCTCCTCGCAAGGCAAATAATAAAGTGTATCTTTTATGAACAAAAAGTAACTTGGAAGAAAAGAATTTATCTTGACCAAAACCAAATAAAAATACAGCTACAGTTCTTTGCTACTTGAATAATTTGCTGTAAACAAGAGAAAAAAGGCAGTATTGGGTTTTCTCTGAGCATCTTAAGCCTTCAGCTGTTTGTATGAGAAGGATTAGAAATGATTGGCGTTTAGGTAGGAGAACCAAGTACATAGTAATTGTACATAAAAGTGCAACTCAAAGGATCATGAAGCAGAGAGAAGAAAATTAGGATGTGAGCAGGGGAAAAAACCAGCAGTACAAAAAATTAGAGAAAATAAATAGGAAAATCAGAAAGAAAAAACAGATCAGTATGGTAGAGGGTCAGGCAGATGAACATTTGGTATGAAGTTTTTTAGAAGGGGTCAAGATCTGTATTTGGTGTCAGTGGTGGAGACTGAGGTACCACTTTGTACCCTCGAGACAAAAAGGGATCAGGACAGTGCTCAAAGCACTCAGAGCAGAAAGATGGCGTTTGAGAGTAGAAAGCTGGGATTTGTTTCACTGGAGGCTGAATATGTAAGTACACAGGAAAACTTGCCTTGTGTTTCATTCCCTCTCCTCACCATGTGTGTATTGTTTTTGCTCTACACTTACTGTTTACTCTCACACACCTTCTATCGAAGGGAAACGCTTGTGTTCTGGGCTTCCAATCCGCCATGGAGAAGGATGGGACGCAGAGGAGCCTGGCATCCAGCCACAATCCCCTTCTTCAAAAGAACAGTAGAAGCCAGAGGGAAGCTTTCCTGCAACAGGGAAAGGCACACAGACAGAAGAAGCCAGATGAGCTGAGGAGGAAGCTCTTGGGCTCACACAGGAGCTGCAGTGACTATTCCAACGCGGTTTGCCCAGGGCACGTGGGCACTCCCAGCTCCTCAGTCCTTTTGTGTGGAATGGCACATGTGCCTGACCATGGGGAGGGAGGAGCAGAGGGAAACAACCCCCAGACTGTGGCTGAGTGACTCCCCACACACTTTGACAGACCTGAGTGTGAGGACACATCTCACTACACACCATGGGGTCTCCTAAATACCTGGGCTCTCAGCTCTGCAGGTATCAGCTTGCTCCAGGTTACATCTTGGAGCTGACTTTCCTAAGCACTGCTTCTGCAGCCCCACAGAAGGAAATCTTGGAGAGGGATAAATTCCCTACAAGATTCCCTCCTTTACAGTTCAGGTTTCTACTCAGCCCAGCTCAGCAACATGATCCCTTCTGTCTGTGAGCACTGATGTGGCCTCAGGTAAAGCACTGAATCCTTTTGTACCTCAGTTTTTTCACCTGTGAGTCTTTTCCATGAGATGAAAGAGGATAGCTTATTTTAATCCATACTTTCAGGCTTTGAAGCCTGCTCATTCTGTCACTAGCTTAAGATTTCAGTTTCCAGCTCCAAACAATAGAGCTCCATTAGCTTTTTGCCTTGAAATTTGCCAGTTTTAAAGCAGTAGTAGTCTCATTCAAAGCAGAAGGTAATCTCATGCTTTCCATTTACTTCTCTACCTACAACTGCAAGTTCTGCTTACAGAGGGTGCAAAGTATTGCTCCTTTTGCTCCAAGAAAGGAGAATGATACATGAAATCTGTTTAAAATTGCAAGATAAAAATGAAATTTCATGTGCAAACACATATCCAGGACTTTTTTACTTTTAGCTGCTTGATAAAATCAGAATAAAAATTTCTTCACTTACAAGCAGTAGGATAGACCACAAACTTCTAAAGCAAGAGAATCTTCTGGTCAAGCGATACCAGTAATTTCACTAGCTCCTCTATGAGAAGTGGAGGCTCTTGAACATATAATTTGTTGTGATTATTAATTTCTTTTCCCCCTGAAATTATATATCTATAAAGAGGCTGTGAGACAATGAGGCACCAGTATTCAACCTCCAGATCATTCAAAATGTTTTAAGTACCAGCAGATCCCCCTGGCTGAGATTTCAGATCAATAAAATACCTGCTCACAGGGCCACAGCTTTGACTCACACACCTCAAAAGGCAATTGACTGTCACTGGCACATGCACGTGTTCCTTGGTGTACCCAGAGAAAACAGCAGTGGAACACCACAACTGCAGCATCCAGACCACAAACATTTGATTTTCTGGGACCCTGAATCACAGCTCACTTGTCAGAGGAAAATGAAACAAATCTTCTATCTGTAGCTTTTTAGTAGGGCTAGTTTTGGACCTGGAACCTGACATTGAGGCAAGAGCCACATTTTAGTGGTATTTTGTGCAAACATCTAAACCTGTTATGAAAAAATCAAAACCTGTTCTGAAGTTAGGGCTTTTTCAAGTTTTTCCTTTCAAAAATCTCTTAATTCATTCAGCCTGGTCTTTAAATGTGAATCTGTTAAGCAGAGAGTTACTTCCCTGTGTTTCACCCCTCTGCAGAACTTGATTATATTTCATTGCGCAGCCTGAGGCTGGGATACAAAGAAAATGAGGAATTATAATGTGCCCTGAATTCCCACTGAAACAGCTTGGCTCGGTGTCCAACTGAATTCATGTCATGGCCATTTGCAATCTAGGATGATGTAAACAAGTCAGAGCAGCAGGAGGAGTCATCTAAGTAGCAATCCCTGCCTGAAGGCCAGGAAAAGCTCACTGCCGATGAACAAGTAAGGGCATAAATAAGAAGCTATTACTTTCACAGAATATTTCATTCCCTTTTTCCAAATTAATGTTTTATAAGTTTTCAGATGTCTCATGCCCTGGATGCATTTTCTTTGCTGCTCTTTCTTACCTTGAATATGTGCAGCATCTGTCATTCCATGTGTTGGTACTCCACAGAGATCTCTTTGGGTACCACTTCTCTTCAACCTGTACTTCTCCATTTCATGTGTTTGTGATTGAAATTCACATTAGCACAGACACTGCACTGATGAAGAGAAGCTGATCTAACTTTACTGGAAAATCAAGGAAATGAGGGGGCAGGGTTACTTCTACTGAAACCTGCCATTTTGGATTTTAATACAGTGAGAGAAACCTCAGAAGATTTAGGCTTTAGTAAGATTAAGATACAACTTGTGGGTATGAGATGGAGAACAGAGTAGTCCAATGAAACTGAAGCACTCAGAAAAGCTGTCAGATGCTAAACTTCTTCTTAACCAAATATTTTTAAGCCTTCAGAATTAAACAGCTTTCAAGAAAAATCTAAATAAGTTCTTTTACTTTAACTTGGATTTTTCATCCATTAATAGCAAGAGAATTAGTAACCGATATAATTTGTGAAGCAGATGGAGTCATCTCACTTCAAAACTATGTGCACATCAGCCAGATACTACAGTTTAAACTTTTGGGTGAAATTCCAAACTGGTATTGTAGAGAACAAAATCATTAAAGACTACTCTGTATGTACGGACCTTTACCAAGTTTAGGAGGAAATATCAGAAGCTAAACAGATCAGCTACTCAATTTAAATAATCACACAAATCTTTAACATGAGTTTGTTTCAATGATTGCTTCTATGCTAGCAAATTGGCCAGCCAAATTCTACCAGAAATGAAGCATAAAAAGAGAAAACACTTTTCAACAGTCAGCAGAATTATCCTTTAATGGCAGATGGCTTTGCTGAACTCAAAACTGCCAGAGGTTAGAATTTATTTCTGTAAGTAGAGCTTTTGATAAAGAAAGAAGCAGAAGGATTAGTGTATGCAAGACAGGAACCTTAAGAGCATAGCATGGCATGGCAACAGGTTGCTACTTCATCATTTTGCTTGCAGGAAGACTCTGCTGGGCTGTATCTGGATAAAAATGAATCCCACAATTTCTTCACGCATTTTTGCCTGGAAAGCAAACGACCCCTTTAGAATTGATTATCAATGCTTCTTTGGTCACTCATCCACATTATCAGAAAATCAAACTGTATAGGTTCCTATCCTAGCTGCCATCTGGTCTTTTGACTGATGTGTGCATGCAGTCCTCCAACCACATAGCACAGCCTAAGTCCTTCCTTTCAGGAATCAGACACTTGTCTTCCTTATCTCACCTGCTAAGGTGTTTAACATCTTTAAATATTCAATGAAGCAGAGTGAAAACTACCCTATAACCAGTGATTATGAGATTTATTTGGAAGATAAAGAAGAACTTTAGCTGTTCTGGAACTTCCTGTTCCAGCTAAAATTCATAAAACGTGGAAGTGCAACCTCAGGAGAGACTTGGGTAACCGTTTTCTTCTGAACTAGACCAGAACTCCAGACCACAAGCTTAAAAACTCTCTATGGAAATAAAAAATATGGGTTCAAATTCACAGAAGAACTAGTTCTGGGTAAATTGTATCCTGAGTGAATCCTGTAAGTTCTGGGTCTCTAGATAATACATATACTACTGGCACCTCCATTATTTAAAATTTTACCATTTTAAGAATATATCCATTACTTACCTAACATGCTTGGACTGATTAACCAATATTTTCCAAGGGTGAAATTTTTTTTTGTGTATTTGTCACAGAAAATAAAGTAGTTTTGGACTAGCCAGAATTATATGCATCCCTTTTCAGTAAAGTTTTAACTTTTGCCCTGACTTGCTGCCCTACAATGAAAGATTATTTTACCAAAATCCTAGATACTATTAACTAAAAAGAGAAGTACAAAATTGCTAAAACAAATTCACCCTTTCTGTAAAACAGAGCCCTGCCCATCTGTGTTAGTAAATAATTTAAGTTTTCATGTCTGTCTTGTACCACACAAAGTATATTACATGTGATTACTACAATAAGAGAAAATATGTTGGGTTTTTTTGCAGTAAGTTCTATCCATATGTTGAGCAATTTGGTAAACTACTTATATAGAATTTGTTGCTTAACATTAATAGATAAATTTGCTGAAGCTTAAGGCACAAGCTGTGAACTTTCACCAGATACGCTGAACTTTCCACTCAGTCATATATGAGAAAACCCTACAGCTGGTACAAGACAGAAGATAAGGAATTCATTAACAGAAGCTGCAACCTTGGAAATAAGAAACATCCTACCTAGAGGCAAGCAAGGGACACAATGAAGAATGGGAACAGATCCAGAGCCTCGTATGGGGGACAACTGGTCCAAACAGTCACATGAAAGCTGGAGAATTCAGATTGTTTGACTGTAATCAACCAGGGGCTTGTTCAAGGTTGCTCTTCAGAGGCACCCAGCTCCAGCTATTACACCATCAAAAAAAAAGTACTTTTATAGAGGAATCTATCTTTCAATTTATGAATTCAGCAGAAATCTAGAGTCAAAGCCTGCCATGGTGGTTGGCATGTGTAGTTTCTGTATCTGGAAAGGCATGAATTTACTAGCAGAGACACAACACCAGTGCTATCTGAAGAATTAATGTGTGCCTGCAATGTATGCTCTGCAAAGTAATTTCTAGCGTGGCACTTCCATCAGGCTGGTGAATCTGTATGTCTGATCCCGAGTCAGCACACAGGCGCAGTTCAGCATCTCATCCAGCCTCTTTGAAGCTGTCTTTTACTCCTGCAAGGATATCTGATTATGACTCAAACAGCAACATGCTTTTCTCTAGGGGCCATCCCTCTCTGATTTTACACTTTCTACACAGACTAATTGGTTGCAAAGCAGAACAAGCACCATGATGTTTCATTGGCCATTAATAAGTAAAGAGGTGTTAGCAAACAGTAGGCTACAGAGAGATCTTTTTCAGCTAAGACAGGAACAAAATACAAATTATTAGGCAAAAAAAAAAAAAAATCATAATAAAACCAATCAGTACCTGTAAAGCTAAAAGACTGTAAAAGGCAAAAAACTCCAACACCTCCTTGAAGATCAAAGATAGAAGCCTTTGACAATGGCATTTTTAAAACCTCTCGCCTCAGTTTTGAGCATAGCTCATCTTTTTCTGACAGCTCTTTTGTCTAAGCAGAACCATTTGGGAAACCCTTTTCTCTGCTTGATAAATCTGAATCACTTTTTACCACACTTGCAAAAAGCTGATGAAAATATCCATGTTGCTCAGGAGTAAAATGACAACTAAAATGCTGAAAGATGACATATGTTTTGTGTTAGGCTGCCATGCCGATGTATCTGACACCTCAAACATTAGATCACTTCTCTGTTTTGTGTAAGAAACCTTATGCCAACAATATTCAGCGCTGTAAAGAAGCAAAACCAGAAGGATCAGACATAGGACTGAGCAGGCTTGTAGGATAAGCAGGCATATCCACAGCCCAGGCTCTTGCTCAGGCCATGCTTTTTTGTTCCTTGAGTGGAAGACAGTGCTTTTTGGACTGTTTTGCTGGAAGTCAGAACTCTCATTTCCAGTACCTGTGGGTGAATGTAAGCCATGTGGTCTCCTTGAGCTGGGAGTGATGCTCTGCTAAACAGCTGGCTAAATATTTTCTGCTTTTTATATTTTCTCACCGACATTCTCAGTACATTCCTTTGCCAACACAGCTGCAAGTGCCATATTGCCTTGTGGAAACAGCCACAGATGAATGGAGGCAGAAAAGACAACCAAACCCAGCCCTGTGGGTAACATATGCCAGAGAGGCATTGGCTGCCTTTACACTGGGCTCACCATGGGGGTGAGCAAGGGGCAGAAGCTGAGCCACCCTCCCGATACACGAATATGAACAACAGACCCGCCAAAAGTGCACTCAATGTCTGAAAATAACAGGCAAACGTGTTCCTCTAGGCCTGCCCCATCCCATGGTGGTATTTAGTTTGCATCCATGATTGGTACAACTGCACCTTGTGAACTCCACTCTTCCCCCTGGTACAGACAGGATTACTCCCACAAGGCAGAGCCACTTATGGCACATGGGCACCAAAGCGTGTCTGAACATATAGTTGAGGGTAAATAATGTTTCTCTACTTCCAATGAAATGAAAATGCATTCAACCTTTTTTAAATTATAGAGTAGAACACAACAGAAATGCCATTATGAGGTTTTAGAGTTCTATTTTAAATGCCTTAGATGTAAGTAAGCTTTCAGTTTTACTAATATGAAGCATTATTGGTTCTAAGAAGCTGTAAGTCCACAGTGCTGACACTGTTTCTGTGAATTTAATGTCCACTGACTGTGTCATTAAAGAATATAATTTCAAATTGTAACAGTGTCTAAAATGATAGAGAAGCATGTAATTTCAAGCTTTTAACCAGTTTCCTAGATGATCCCAGGTCAAACCAATGTTCTCCACACCAATAAATTCTGTAACTTTATTTCTTTATTAGCAGAAAGGAAGTGAAAACTGCCAAAAGTTGTATATCACTCATGTTATGTTCTTGCTAGAAACAGCAAACATGTTTTTTACATACGTAATCAACATATTTCTATTGTAACAGCCCACAGGCTACATCAGCTGTGGCACATACACTTTGAATAATAAACTGTCAATATTTATTTTTCTTGATGTATTTTCCCTGTAGACAACCATACAGCTGACAACCCACCACTCCTAACTATTTGTAGGCTGGCAGATGGGAGGATGCTGGAGGTAGAATGTACAGAGGTATAGAAAATGTGATAAGGCACCTTCAAGATAGTCAAAGGAAGGTCCTAAAGTATCTGAGTTCCACAGCACATTTTTGAAAGTACTTAGGCACAGCAAGTTCTTAGAAAACTCAGGCTGCTATCTATCTTCTGCTATATGTTATTGGACTATTGACTCCTGAAGAGAGGGTAGAAAACCAGAGGAATTACAAAGACACAGGGGTTGGTCAAAGACAAGCTACTGGCTCTACTCATTTTTCATCTTAGAAGTTTTCTCCTTCCTCTCCCCCTCTGCCACACGCTGCACTACATTTTGATTAAAGGCTCTAACCAACTACACATTTCATAATTCTGTGAGGCATCCAGCTACTCAGGCTATACTTCCTTTGCATTTTTGATCAGGACACTGGAAGTGATGAAGTACTGAGAGCATGTTAAGAAGCTGCTGCAGAACTGATGTAGGTGAGCCCAGAAATATCAAATGGTGCACTCCAGGCAGACACCCAGGAATGGCATCTGTTATGGGGGATACAGGTCTCTTGATAGCACCAAATGAGTCTGTTAGTGCTAAAGTCTCAGACATTAAAGTTCAAACCAATCAGTGTTTCTGGGAAAGGATGGTACAACCTGGGGGTTAGGATTTACTCACTGCACATATCTCCCTCATCTTCTCCCTCAGCGCAGTCCTGGATGAAGTCACATGCCTGCCCCAGCCTGATTGCTGTTCCATTCCAGCAGCTGAAGGAACCCTCCAGAGCCATTTTTGAGAGAGAGGCAGATCCTAGAGAAAAAGAAAAAAACAACAAAAACACTTCAGATAACCAAACTGACTTCCTTTCAACCAACAGGTCATAGCATCCTGCATAACACTGAAGGGACGAACACCTTGTGAAATCTTCTCAATTCAATACTTACTTGATAATTATTTTTTGACCTATTTAATCTTGTCAAATGTCTAATAGTCCACCTAATAGAGAATTTCAGCTCCCCAGGCCTTTCTGGTGCTATAATATGGAAGGCAGCTTTGACCTCTGGGGGGCTTAAATCCTGCAGCATGCTCTGGTACTTCTCAAGAACAACACAATACACATGATAGGTTTTTAATTGTGTGTGAATTTACTGCTCCACTGACAGTCCTGAAGGCTGATATCCTCTCTGTCTAGCTCAGGAGTAACATGGCTACAGGATTTAGAAACAGCAGAAGCATTCATCATGCTCTCCTGGCAACATGCATTACCTCTGCTTTGGGTGTATTGTGTTGTCTTATTGTCTGCAGGAGAGAAAACAGTTCAATCTCTACTTGTAATCTTCTTTCTCTTCTAGGCCTACTCCTGCTCCTGCATCCTGCACTCCCTTGAGTCAGGGAGCCCACAGCAGACTACATCTACCAAGAGACAGAAGTCACCAGTTCATTTCACCTTTGCTAAGCAGCAAAAGACATCCAGCAATGTGCAAAGGAGACATCTCTTCGGAAATGAGGTCATCAAACATTACAATTAGAGGTCAATATCATCCACTCAGAAATGATCCTGAGTAATTTTCCCTAAGAACCATCCTTTTCTTGAGGCACTTGATTCCCTTGACAGCTGAGAAGTCAGATATCAAGTAGCCTGATAGGTATCATTTTCCTTACTGTAGGAATTCTCTTATCCCAAGTCCTTTGTGATGATACTTAGGACAAGGCCTTCTTTTATTTTTAATCTTTTTTTTTTAAGAGGCCCATGCTCTAGATCAGACACCTGAAGGAGGCAGGAATTAGTTCAGTAATATCCTGAAGTCAGTGTGCATGGAGGAGTCTAAGCTTGAGAAATCTCAGATTTCCTTCCACAAAAATCTGAGTGTGGGTGCAGTTCACTGACACCTTCCTGAATATGCCAAGACATGCTTCCAGTCACTGCTGGAAGACAAGCCTGGAAGAACAAAGAGATCTGTGCTGGGAATTCCCCAATGAAGCTGTAACTGCCCTGTCTCATTTTAAATGGGTAAATGCTCCAGATTAAACCAAAGCCTCTGGGCAGAGCAAGCCATTGTTTGCCTAACTCATCCATGCTCACTAAACAGTGCAGCTACATCATGTTCTCTGGTACTACAGGGAGCTGGAAATCACTGGCGATTCAATTAGATATGCACTTGATATTTTTATTTATATTGCCTGCCAAAACTAAAAATTAATGAAGCATGTAGGAAAACAACCACTATTTCTCTTCCAGCTTATTTTATGGTGCAAATCATTCAGGAGTGGGGGGAATACATGCCAAACATTGTTAATAAAGGACGATAGATCCTGAGAAGGGTGCCCTGTGTTATTGTTAGGTCAATTTTTTTCCCTTCCTTAGAGCAATTCTGGCTTGCCACATACAGGCTTCACAATGCCCTTGTATTCCAGTCTGGGTCAAGGCATGACTACAGAGGAGAAGCTTTGCAGGAAAAACAGACCAAGTAACTTGGAGCTGGCTACTGACAATTTCTGTGGGCTCCTTGGTGAGGGTTTAAGGCAGTGAGATGGTATCTCCCTTGGCTTGCTGAACTTCCTACAAAAAATGCACCCTCAGAGACACCACTGAGAGCCTTCTCTATGCGAGGTGCAAAGCTCTTCACATGCCACAAGCCAGACACTTGGGGCTCGGGTCAGTGTGCAAATGGACACTATAAAGCTGTAAGAAGGGACTCTGGTAACTCAGTAGGTGATCCCTTCTCCTAGGGGCGTGCAATGAGCCTGAATAGCACCCTGTTGTTGGAAGTACCACCCAAAGAAAAGTTAGGAGACATGTCTTAGAGCACTTCCATGAGTCAGCAACATCATGACACTCAAAAGATCCTTAAGTTCTACTGAAATTCAGAAGTACTCTTGTCTCTCTGAATTACCCCACAGATGGTTTTGAACCCTATGTTTAGTACCAGCTTTCATGTCCCACTCAGTGTATCTGCAATCTTTTCAGCAATGTCCATGTTTTACTTCAGCAGCTGCAGAGATAGACAGAGATTCAGAGGAGTGAGTGGTAACTGTAGGCAATGGGGTTGTTCTGTTTACTTAATTAATTATAACTTTTTAAAGGCACTCACTTTTCCAAGCACACAACTGCAGTAACACTAATTATAATGGAACCAAGGCATTCAAGAGAACCTACTTGTCTTCCCAGGTGTTATTTGTGCAGCCTGGGGGCACAAATCTCCTGAAGCAAACTGACTGTAGTATTTGAAATATGTCAGTTGCAACTGGGAATCAGGCAATTCCAGGAGCTATTCCTCCAAAACAAAGCAGCAGATTTACATGCTCATTCATCTCTGTGGAGACGGGGCTTGAATTAGCTCAGATTTGCATTAGACCAATATATACATGCTGCTTGTATAGGTTAGAAAACACAAATAGCAAAGCTGCAGCTCGGGGAATGGCTGGGCTCTGTTATAGTGCATGATTTATTCCCATCTTGTTTGCTTGCCTACTGTGAGCACAAAGGCAAAATGAATTGGAGAAAGGAGATGATTAACTAGTAAAACAAATAGATAACCAAAAAAAGCCAAAATACAAATAATCCTTTTAATGGGCCACTTAATGCAGATGTTTGCATCCAAGCTCAAGGAAACTCAAATTTTAATTAAAAAAATCTGTAAGAAAAACAGACGTTTGATCTTTTCAGTTCCCAGACCCAATTACTCCTGGCAAAGTGAACCAGAATGACCTGGATCGCTGAAGTGGCCTCAACTCACACACAGAAGGTGTGTTAGGAAAGGAAAATGAATGGTATCAAATAAGTATCAGAGTAAAATTTGTGGGAGACATCCTTTATATTTACAGCAGTGTTTATGTAGCCAGTGGCATCCATAAATTACAGCAGTAATTAAGCTGTACCACGGCTGGCTTGGAGGCTTATAAATCATTATTTAAACAGCAGTGTTAAATAAATGGCATTTCAGGCTCTAAACTGAAAGTAGAAACAACTCCTTGGGGAACAAGAGCTGACTTTGTACCTCACAGGTCCTGCTTCTCAACACAGTCCAGCCCTGGCAGTGTTCAAATCCAATACCAGAGCATGGACACCAGAGCCTGGGATCTTTACTGCCCATGCTTTTGGACTTGCTTTCCATTTCCTCTGTCAGGATGGAAAGAGGAAAATCATGTGGCTTAGCTTATGCAGGATCAGCAACTTACTGCTTGCACTGTGGGACCCAAGGGGATATATTTCAATTCTCAACAGATTTTCTCTGACTTGGATCTCCTCTCCTTCCCTGTCCCTTGACCAGCAGAGAAGTCACAGTGTGCTGGCAGGCTCTGGTGAGTCTGTCTCTGAGGAACCTGGCCAGAGAGATCGTGGCGTTTGATCACTGCAAAACGGGAAACTTCGCCTTCCTGCCACCACACTTGGCCAGGTGGGATGGAAGAAATTCTTGCAGTCATCCACAAAAACATCACTTATCTGGCAAACTGGCTACACTGCTAATTAGCATGCAGGGTTTAATGAAGCTGAACATAATTATACCTTCACATGCTACATTCAACTTCTTAGACCATAATTTTTAATTCTATGGAAAGCTTTTGGGACAAACACAGTCAGGTGAAGCACTCCTGCTGAGCACACATTAAAACAGAAGAGCTTAATAGGACAGTACTTGGTTGCTGTTTAAAAATTGTCTTGTTTGTACTCTGCAAAAATTCCAAGGGATAAATGTACAGTCTTGTCACCTTTTACCAATGAGCAACTATTGCCGTGGTCCATGCATTGACAAAGGACTCTTGACAATAATTTCAGAAGGCTAAATATGATTTATTGAAATGACTCCATAATCAGAGGATTTGGGCTATAATGTGCCCAGGTACAGAGCTCAGATGCTTCATCTTCACTGCCCTGTACAAGAATCCTAGAATGCTTACAATATCAGAGATATAGCAGTCCTTCAGCTCATAGGTTAAAAGAGAACCCATATCTCCCATTGCTAGGAGACAGCCAGAGGAATCTAAAAACAGCCTTGAAGAACAACACAGAGATTTTGTTTATAGAAAACTTATCCAGAGTAAAAAGACAGCAAAAGATGTTCTCCCATGGGAAATTTCCTCCTGCAGGCTGCACACAGAGAAACTTATAATGTTCTTGCAACAAGCAACTTCTCTCTGGGCTATGCTTGAGGAACCCCATTGTACAGAGTTGAGTTTATTTCAATGGTTCTCAAGGCAAGACCCTATATGCCTACAATGTGAAAAATTCCCATTTTTAATTGCATATATGTAGCAAAAGATACCTACCCATGGAAGTCCAACATGTTTATCTAACCATATGCATTACCTCTCAAAGCAGAAAGTTTCCTACTATTTGATTAAATCTCTTAAAAAATGTTTTCCGATGGGCTAGTGCTGCAGCTTAGTGCCTCCACTAAATGTCACTAAAAATCTGGGATTGTACAACCTTGTTGATGATGTGTCTCTGTCACAAGTATTTGTCATTAACTTTTCAATTTCACCTGCCCCTCCTTTGGCTTGAATTCAAAGCTTTGACTCAGATATTTACAAAAAAATTATTTGGGGGATTGAAAGGTTGTGTGGAAACAAAAAATCTGCTGTCTAGCTATAAAAGGATAGTGAGAATTTGAGGGAGTTTCTGATTATTGATTCTTCTGTGACTTGTCATTTCTGATGGCTACATATTTCCTCACTCTTTATCTCCAGTCCTCCAGCAGCACAGACGTTCAAAGGCTGCTCTCTCGCTTTGTGCTGAGGATAGCCATATTGCAGGACAAAGTAAATCTGCTATTGATACAAGTCACTAATACCCATGCTTTCATCATTAGAGAAGTTGGAAGGCATGAAATAAAGGAGGAAAGGAAGTGAGAGAAGTGAAAGATAAGTTCATGTTTGAGGGGAGCGAAGCCATCCTTGGCAAATGGCCATTGAACTCCACATGATACAGGGTAGATCACATAAATCAGAACTTTCACAGCAAGCTACACTGCTCTCATTTTCTAGCCACTCACCCCAGGACACCTGTATCCAGATCAGCAAGGAACCTGAATAGTTGCAGCTGCAAATGAGACCAGTGAGAGAAATACTTGGAAAATACACTGTCCTCAAAAATTTGAAAAAAAGACTGGATTCCATGTTTTTCACACCAGGCAGTCAAAATTGGTCAACACTTCGTAATTTCTGACTTTAATATTTGTAACAACATTGTTACTATTACTGTCATTGCCTAAGGGTGCATTTGTAGGAGGAAGTGCTCTCTTTTTTATTAGACTGCCTGCTACAGGCAGAAAAAACAGCCTGTGTTTGTAAATGCCCAAAAGCTTACCCATTTTTCCAGTTACATAAACTGCCTTTAATCTTCTTACTTCACTTCCTAAACATAAATGGGAATAGAGCTCTGTGATGTTCATTTCATTAACATTTGTAAGGAACTGAGATGCTATGATAACAGGCACGAAAAACCTGTAAGGAAATTATTTACTCTGTCTTCACAGTGCAGCTTGAATAATTTACAGTATAAAATGAACACACCTTTGATGAAAGCAGGACAGAGGGCAGCAAATAACTTCCCATTGAGAGAGCACACCCTGACCTGCAGACAGGGTTCAGCATTCCCACAGTGAGCTACTACAAGAAGAGAAAACTTTCTCATTAGAGCCATGTAGAGACAGAATTTTCATCTCAAAGACAATGTCAACATTTCAAAATGTATCTAACCAGAAAATAAAAATGCCCAAAGTTCTCACAGAACAAAAAATTCAAATCAGTTCTAGGTTAGAAAACTGACTTTAGAGGTTTCAACACATGAGTAATACTGTCATAAACTCCAGAAATTTGAAAACACTTGAATTAAGACAAAAATAAAATGTTGGGCAGGAGACTCAAGAGGGAACTTACTGGTTAGGAATACACTCATGCCAATAATTCAGCCAGCTCAGTTCTAATGTGCTTTCCCTCTCTGCTGCTTCAAAGTAGGGATGCTGTGTTTAGTATACAGATTTTAAACATCTGCTCCTTCAGCATTGCCTAATGCCAGCAGGATTGCTTACACAGAAGAGAGCTCTCAGCACACCTGAGGAGCTGGCACTTGTTCACTGCCACATTTTCAGTAGCAACAACTCTCTCCAGAGTTGTGCAACATTCAGATTATCCAGGCCTTCTGTGCTCTTTCAGAAATGTTTTCAACTAGGTCTAGTTGCTTTTCCTACCTTTTGACAGACTCACTTCCCAACAATAGTGTTGGTGTGATGCATATTCCTTGACTTTACACAGAAAAATAGCTTCCTTAAAAAATTATAATGGAATAAGAATGTGGAAGGAGAAAGTTAGATGGATTTCACGCTTTCTCAATTTTCAATTAGGAAAGTTGGCTGAGGGTTTTCACAGTTCCGGAGACAACAAAAAATCATTGAGTGCAGTAAATGACATGATAATGTTTTCCCCTAAAACTTAATCCTGCACAAAATCTAGTTGCTTCTTTTGTTTTTTTTTTTGCTAGGGCTCATGGTAACATATATTTTTCTGGTGATTTGTTACCAGTCAATAAGCAGCTCCAACTGCATATCCAAAAATTAACAGTAAACAAGTAAACAGCAGCAGTGAACTTTATAATGAAAGTGTGATTTTCCATCCTACAGTGATACCTACGTATTCTGTGGCATCTACTAAACTGAAAAGGGCCAAAAGAGATGGAGAATACTTATTGTATGAAATACTGTGCATACATAGTCATTGGACCTTTTTAAAATTTAATCTAACACAGTAGATCTTTAAGGCTTCATCCATAAATATGAACATTCTGACTTAGAATAATCCAGTGGGATAGAGTAATTTTATTAAGATCCCAAATCTCATTTCTTTTGGTTGCTTTTCATTGCCCTTGTTTCAATCTCAGGCTGCATTTGCTGTTCGTTTCCCTTTTCTCTCGGTACAATTGCATCTTTCTAGGTACCACTGCATCTTTGTGAGATTAAGAAAACACCTACAAAAAACCCTCTCCCCTAGGTTTCATGTTTCTCCTAAAACAAGTGAACACTATATATTTGTAACAGTAAGCAGCTGGTTAAAAAAAATCCCCACAAAAACAAAGCCAAAAAACCATTTTTCTGTGACTGCCTGTGAATTTTTTCAAATTCAAACCTTGTAGAGGGAAAATAAAAAGGTCCAACTTCTATTATTAGCTGTACTATACCCATCAAACTTTTCTGGATCTGAATAGGCTTGGAGAACTGCTCTTACCAGGGAGCAATCTTCTCCATGGGAAACACCAGCAGACTGATTGCTGGCTCACTGAAAGATGAATGCTGCTTGCCACATGTGGCAGGTGCTGACAAAATCACGAGGTGGTTAAGATCTCTAAGCTTATTTATAGACAACAGGAGCAGATTTAGCACAGGTCCTACCTCAGGATCAGACATGGAACTGAATGTGAAATAAAACAAGGCTGCTGGAGAAAAGACATGAAAATTGTGCTTCTAAACCTCATGTGTGTCTCTTGGGGAAACTGTAAGAGCTGATTAGATAGGTGTCCTGGATTGTAAGATAAGCATGTATTCTATTTGCCATCTGTTAAAGATGGGGCAGTTATCTTCTGTTAATTGGGCAGTTTTCTTATCTCTTCCATAAACAATCTCTCCCTCTGGGGAGATATTTTCTGTTAATGAGCCATTGAACCTCACTGCATGACTGATAAAAATTAAATCATCCCCCTGTGAGATGCTCCGCCCAAGGAGGCGGAGCCAAGCATTCCTACCTGCATATAATCAGAGATTGTGGGACAGCAGAGCAGTGTCTTCTCCAAGAGCAGCAGCCTCTTCTCCACTGGATTCCCAGAGGAAGACCAGGCCCATCTACACCACCACCAGACTTTCAGAGGAAACCCACACCCTTCTACAGGATCACCGCTTCAGCAGAACCACATCTGCCACTTCAGGAGGAGCAGCCACCATTCAACTGGACTGTCACCAACACCCTGACCCACAGAGTCAGTATTCTGACTCTGTCAGTGGTTTTGTTTGTACTAATTACATTTGTATTTTTCAGTTTCCCTAGTAAAGAACTGTTATTCCTATTCCCATATCTTTGCCTGAGAGCCTTTTAATTTCAAAATTGTGGTAATTCGGAGGGAGGGGGTTCACCTTTTCCATGTCAGGGGAGGCTCCTGCCTTCCTTAGCAGACACCTCTCTTTTCAAACTGACACAATAGGAAATACATGTAATTTTCCACCTTTTGCTTCTTAGGAGGCTTAGTTCAAATCCACTTTCAATTATTAAAGTAACTGTTATCTTTGCTTCTTCCAGTTCTGCAGTTCCAAGCACAAGCAACACTGACACTACACACAGCAGATTTCTTTAAATTCTTGGTTCTTAAAAACAGCCCAGCAAGAAGACCATAAACATCAATAACATTTTAAAGATAAGGAAACTGAGGTACTTGTCAACCAATTTCAATCACATAAATGAGCCTGTAAATTGCCCAAATCAGACAATCTCTCTGACTCCTGCTGCTTCCTGTACCAGTTGGACTGAAGATGCCCAGATTCAAGGAAAAATAAGAGACTGGAGAATATTTTCATAGCTCAAGAAGAGCTGATTCCACACAGGTGAGATATAACCTCTCTTTCAACCTGCAATAGCAGCATCTCAGCAAGCTCTCTTTTAGCATTGCCAATCCAGTTAACAAGAGAGGTATATTCATATGCCTGGTCATTAAATGGTCACACAAATGAAGGTACAAGATTTAACTGTATTCAAACAGTATTTTAGATAGGAATGAGATTTTTCATTTCTAAAATGCAATTCTCTTTCTGTAACTGTTTCAAGCAGTCTCTCTGCTTTAACTGTCAGCAGTATTAAGGTTTTTGGCCTTATTACAGATGGGTTGCTGGGGGTGGCAAGTGGAGTATCACAGACCAGCACAGCCCTGAGCATGCACATGTGGTCCCTCCCAGCAGAGTGCAGGGACTCATCCTCGCACCACAGCCAATCCCTTACTGTGCAGAGCAGTGGCCCCACAGTGGAAGAGCCATTATTGTTCCAGGTGGAAGCAGAAGCTTGCTTGGGGAAGAAAGTTTCCTGTTGTGCCCCTTTCTGCTGTGCCAACTTCTGCGGTTGTGTGAAGGTAACAAGTTGTCATCAAGCAGCTGATTTCCACTTTGTTTGAAAAGTGAGCAACAACACCTCAAACCCACAAATAATGAGCAAAAAGAAACTGCACCTGAACCCTTGCTGTGAGGGACAGCAGATTTGCCACAGGGAGGGACTTCATGTGCATGGATGCTTCCAGCTTTTAGTTCTGGGGAAGCAAAAGGAAACTCTCAGTGTCACCCTATCTCCATACATCGCTGAACACCAGGAAGTTATGGATGCAGTGACTCATGGGTGACTCTTCCAGCTGGATGCACCAACAAACCGCCAACATCTCAGTGCTCTGAAGCTAGTCCAGAGGGACAGAGGGCCAGCACAGTTCTGTGTGCTTGTGTTCCAGGCTGTGCTTCAAGGCCTTGCTACGCCTGGATGACATTATCCCAGGAGCAAAGCTGCTGAAGGTCAATGCCCCACAACATCAGAAAAAGCCTGGAGAATACTCCTTCCTAGAGTCCACATCTCTGCCCAAGGACCTCTATTAATGTTTGAGTGTGCACAAAACTTATGAAAATTGGGAACGCTTACTGAAAAAAAATGAGATGTCAGTGATGTCAGATGTCAGCTCTGTGTAAGCCAAGGTACTGAAGATATCAGGGAAAAATGGAAGAAGGGATAACATTACAATTCAAACACTACCACCCTGGTTTCAGGCAGACTCTCTTGTGGCATGCTGAAAGACTCTTGCATTAATGTGAGATCACTTTCCAAAAGTATAGCGAGATGCTGAGAGGACTGCAAGAGTTGACCAATATCAGTACAGAGAATAACCATGCCCTGAGGTTGAGGTGCCTGTGGGCTGCCAGCTGCAGTAGAGCAGCTGGGCTAAGAGTGGAGTAGTTAAATAATATTAAAATGGCTCTTGAACTTATTTTAAATACAGTGATAGGAATTTTAACAAACTGTTGCTATGAGTAAAGACAGATCAAAGAGACAAACCATGTTCTTCTCTTTCTCTCCCTGACTCTAGGTTTTCTCTAAGACCTTTACCCTTCAATGAATAAATTGTACAATCAACTTTCAGGAGATTTTGTACAATTACTCAGAATGAGCAGTCATTTTCTTAGCAGTTCTCATCTTTAAATTTGGCACCATAAAGCCTATGTCTACCCGAAATATCCCTTTATATCCTCTTTGTCAATAAGATTTCTGTTTAGTGTGAGCTCCCCTTCAAGATTTTTCCATCTTGTTTTCCCCCCATTTTGCTAACTTATTCAGTTGACCATTAATTAATCACTTAATTACTGTCAGCTGTAATATTAAATTCTTGCAAACTTGCTACTGCTGTTATTATGTAAAATGCTCCTCCCAGCTGGGTAGGTTTCAGCAAAGCATAACACCTTGTTGACTTTAGATAAATCTATTTATAAAATGCAAATGTACCTCTTCCTGGCAGGCAAATCCTTTATAACTGCTCAACGATTTGTTATACAAAATAAAGAATTAGGAAGAAACACAGCTCTTCATCAGGTCCTAGCAAACATAAACATTTTAGTAACAAACAAATGACAAAAAGAGAATATGAAATGGTAGCCCCACAGCAAAGGAAATGGGGTTAGTCTGGTCTTGTCGCAGGCAGGAGTAGTAGAGTACCCTCAAATACCCAGCCATACATGCACAGTATTCCAAATGACTGGCAATCAAAAAATAATGAGGTGTACCAGGAATTAAGAAAAGAGAAATATAAACCAATTTACCAGCCACAGGAAGCAATGAAATTATGTATACACTCCACCAAACATCTACTGGATCATGGTGCAGTTTTAAAGAAGGTATTGGCAAAAAAACCCACCAGTTTAGGAGAGGGTTACAGTAAGCAAGCTGTACTGGACAGGACTCACTTGACAGTACAAAGTGCACAAACACACTGAATAATAAAAAAAGAACCACCAAACTTTCTTTTGGCCATAAAATAGACTAGGGGAGACCTCAAAGCTACTTTGCATGTGTCTACATTTGATCATCAAGTATCAATTTAAAAGACCAAGTAATCGTTGATACCAATTTTTGTACACATTTCATTAGGAATTCTCTCTGGCAGTGGCTATCTGGACAAGGGCACAGACACTCTTCCTGTCTCTTACTCTGCCCCACTGGCCACTATATTTGTACTTCCATTCACCTTAAGCTGCCCATGGTCCTCTCTGTGCTATAGTAAAGTTATACCGAGTGCAAAGGTTTTATATGTCCACAATATATTTTTTATAAAGAGAATAGTTAAAATACCTGACTTCCAGCTCTCCCAGGGCTTTAACTTAATGGGACGTGGATGCAGTTCACCAGCCATAAAGAATGTCACTGGCTTACATCACCGCTGTGTGTCAAAGCCAGGAAGGCAACCCGTAGGACACAGGGAATCTTCATACAGAAAGTTTACTGAAATACCAGCAACAAAATCAACTGCCCCACTCCTTACGCCAAGAAAAATGCCTTGCCTCCTTTTCCAGAATCTCTTGAGAGACAGCAGTAGGACTCTTATGCAGCTGGACTTACACCAAAGGCTCTCAACTCCACTTGGACCGTGCCCTTCCTTCCCATCCCACAGGTCATTACTGCTGCTTTTTAGTGAGCAATATAATTTTAAACAGTCTGTCAATGAGGTATCACAAAGATGATAAAAGTACCTTGCCCTAGCATCTAATGTGGATAAAATCAATGATCCAAGGTCCCATGGGTGGTGACAGGGTTAGAAAGCTCAGAGGCCTCTGGGCCCACAGCAGCAGCTGCATTCTCTGTTCAGCAGAGCAGTGGGGCAGCTGGGGGAACTAAGACCTGGCAAAGACAGGGTGCCAAATCCAAGTTATTGGTCATCCAGGGTATTCTTGGAAATAAAAGACTTGGTATCCTTTCCCCAGTACTCAGTGAAATGAAGAAAGAATTAAATAATCAAGGACTGAACGCAAAACAGCTCAAACACAGCAGCCCAGCATAATTTCCTGGGGTCCTTCAAACCAGACTCCATCTATGTGTGCAGGGGCCTTGCACTGCTAGCAAATCACCTCCAGAAATGCTGCCTATCAAGTCAGGAATCTGATGGTCAGGATTTCCAAAATGGTTCTTCTGTTGTGACCTTGGATGAGCCTCTTTGCTTGACAAAGACTTTGGATAAGTCTCTTTTTGCTGTGACAGGAAAAAAACCCCTAAAAAACCATTTTGTGGGGAATATATGGCCTCGCTACTTTTTAGAATAGCATAATTTTTTTTCACAGAAAAAAAAAATCTCATTTTTAAGAGCTATCTAAAATGAAAATATCCCCTGTAGATGAAAATGTTTGCTCAGCAGTACTTCAAAAGATTTTATTTGACCTGAAATAAAACATTAGTTAGCTTCAGGAAACTTGCTATTCTTCAAAATTTTTTTTCAGTTCATATATTTAGTGCTTTCTTTGTGCCTTTTAACATATTTTCCAATAAAAAAACCCCTCCTAAAGTCCAGGGGAGAGGCGTGAAAACTTGTTTTCTTCCATTAGTTTTTTTGTTTTGTTTTGCCAAGACACATATTAAGTTTGCACTTTGAATAGCTTTGTCCCACCAGGTTGCTTTTTTAACAAGCCAGAATAAAAATGAACACTCTGCTTGCGCCATGTAACACCACGGAGGCTCTCAAGCGGAAGGCGATACCGAACGTGTCACCAAATGCTAATCACAAGCACGGAGGGTGACAGAATCACTGGAGTCATTGCCACATGCTAATGCAGCATCCGTCTGAGAGAGCTCTGGGTCATTTCAACTCGGTCCTGTCCCCTGAAATCTCCTCCCCAGGCCACCAAAGAGACAACTTTTACCATAATAGCACTGACAGGACTGACAACGTTCTCTCCATTTGGCACACATCAAACCATGCAAATATTAGCAAAACTCAGGTTTAGCTGAGGGAACCTCAGATGTGGAAAGCAGCAAAAAACCCAGCCATGAGGCCTGCTCAGTCTCACGTGGGCAACATAGAGTTATTACACTGCTATTTCCATCTCAGTGAGAAGCAGCGTGGAAAACAGTTAAAGTAAACTCAACATTAAAAAATTCACTGACAATTAAGATGACAGATTAAACTGATCTACATGCAATCTGCAAACTGATCTGGCATTCACTGATTAATGCAGTAAATTAGATACTAACATCTCTCATGCAATGTTATAAATCACTACCTTCACTCATCAATGTATATTTGGTGTCAAACAATTTTTGATGCTGGCTAAGTTATTAAATTTTCTGTAGATGAAGCACTGAATATCTGTTACAGTTTTAGGATGAGATTATGAAAAGACACTTTCATTTTCTGATCAAAGTTACTTGATACTATTAGAACTGCTCAGATTTCCAAAATTCAAGTGGAAATTGCTTTTCATTGTAGTGGAAAACAGCAAAAGAAACCAAGGACCAAGTCTGTACCCAAACATCAAGTGGACACACACATTTGAAGGTAGAGAGATGCTTTACAAATATGATGTATTTCTCAAAAACGGTGCTTTCATGAAACACCCATCTCTGAGCCTTACAGATACTTGGTAAAATACAGAGCTCCTTCTTGAAGAAATTGCAGCAAGATATGTCCCAGAAGGGCCCTGAGATCTGAGTATTTGGCCCAACTACTGCAAGCAAGGCAGGGTCTGTCTCTCATGCTTTTCTATGGATGTTGCTCACTGTGAGTCAACAGACCCCAGGTACTTTCAACTACACTGTCACAAATTCACACGGTGAGGGTATCCCCCTCCACAGATTCCTGGCAGTGCAAGGCTCCAGCCTTAGCAACAACACTTCAGCTCACAGCTGTCAGCACTAATGAGTTAAAGCAGACCATGGTGAGATCCTGGAGTTATTTGTAGCTGTGGAACAGGTAAGTCCGTCTGGCTGCAGGTAGGCATCCTTCCCCAGCTGCAGGAGAGGTTATTGCCTCCATCTGTTCACCACTGCTTTCCCTCCTGATCTGCTGATCAAGCAGCATGTGCAAGTACTCCCTAATTTATTTCGGGCAAAGTCAGACAGGTGACACCAGTACAACAATTCTTACCTACTCAAGGATTTTATGTGACCCTCTCTCATTTCCAACTGACAGCTGCTCTCTGGGCTGTGTTGAAGCATCTCCCAGACTCATGTGACCTGCTGAAAGGCTATTCTCTGGTCCCTTTTAAAAACCATCATTCTAATATGTGAGATAATTCTGATACATGATAATGTTCTTACTAGCTCATGCAAAGCACTTTGTGGAAGAGAGAGTATTTCCCTTTCCCTTTTTCAAAGAGGGCATACTGTGGAACATCAGGCTGCTAACTCCCATTATCTTTGCAGCTTTGGGAAAACTCAAACACAGCTTGATTTTATCTGAGATATTCAGATCAAGTCTGCTTCTAAACCACGGGGAATGAGAAAAAAGAAACTGCAAGTATGGCCAAGCTCTGAGGAAATTGTGTCTCAATTTAGAACTGCACAAGAGGGACCTCTCTTTAAATCAAAGATGGAAATAAAGAGATTGGGTTATGTACAGGAAATTATTAAAGCTTTTTTTTTTTAAATAGTATTTTATGTTATTACAACCGAATGGTCATGTAACAGAAAGCCCCAAAGAACATCACACTTGGTACAATTTTCTCTTCGGTAAAAAACTTTGGTTTAAATTTTTCTGGTAAAGAAGAAACATTGGTTCCATTAATATAACGGAATAGAAATTCCCTGACATGCATCTTAACAGTGCATCATGCCTAAGAAGTCCCATCAGTTGAAATTTAGTCTAGAACTCAATGATCACCAGGAACTGGATCTGAAATTACTTACTCCTGAATGTAACAAAATATCCTTTCAGAAGCAGGCTGAATTAAGGTTCAAGACAAATGCTGCATATAATATAGATCTTAACCTCATTTAGTAGCAATGTTGTTTAAGGCTGTATTAAGGGATTGAGTTACCACTTCTGCTTAAACAGAAGTGACAGAGTCATTCACAAGGGTAATAAAAAGAAACAAGATAATGCAATAGAAGGAATTGCACCTCCTGGTAAGGAAGTAAGTGAAAAATTAATGTAGATCTTCTATTACCACTATTTGGTAAGCAGCATGGAATCCAATCTCCAATTGCAATTCAATTTAAGTAGATTTTTCAAAAAGCCTGATTTGGGGTCTCAAATACGATCTACAGGACTCCATTAGAAGGCTCTGGGTTTTAGCTCTGCTGCTACCAACAACCACCTCACTGTTCACAAACCACTTCTGTATCTGAATGTTCTTCCCTGTGAAAGACCTGTGTTTATTGTTTTTTTCTAGACCCATTCATGTTTATTCTTCTCTTCTAGACCCATTCATAAAATATCTAGAGAGGCTAAAAAACACAGGGCTGATTTCTGGTTTATAATTCACACAGGTTTCCCAGTGCAGAGAAGTTTCTAGGTCTGACTGGAAGCACCCTGTAAAAGCTGCACAAATGAAGCTTGCTTTGGTAATGCTGGTTTTGTAAAGTATGCCTGGATAGCACCATTAATCTTGCATTCAACAGTAATTTAATTTTTTTCAGGGTTTATTCTAAGAGACTCTGAATAAACTCCTGCAAAATAATTACTCTAAAATGATTGATCTGGCATGGTAACCAGTGAGTATTGAGAATGTTCAATAGAGAACCTGTTTGTTAAAGATTCCTTGCCTGACCCTATTCATTCACAAGTGAGGAATTGGTGGGCAGACCTTATAGATTACAGTTATTAAAGCACCCACTGGCTTTAAAAGGATAGTGCTGTTAGAAATCCCAGACAACAATTCTTCAACCAAAGCATTGTCCCCTTTCTGACACTCTGATGATGTGATGATGTTAAAGGTGGAATGAATTGCCCTCTGAAGTGCCTCTTTTTCTCTCTGTTGACTACAGAGGGACCCTAGAGACCAGCTTTGACATGATGCCTAACGTTCAGATAGCTGAAGTCACAAAAGATGAATACCATCTTGTCTAACTTCATACAACAAAGCACCTGAATGTCTGAACTAAATCTTGCCCAGGGAGATTGAATCTTGCCATATTGTGAATTAGATGACTGGTTTATTATACAGATTTTATTCCCAGACAGTTCAGTTGAGGTCTAGACTGAGAATTGCAAACTGAATTAGCTTTGCAAGTTAAGTTTAGGGGAATTTTTTTTTCATTCTATCCACTGTAAATATTTTCTGGCCTTTGTTCAAACATTGAAAAAAGCAGGCAGCATCAGCAGAACATAGAGGTGCTAAAAAGAGGTCACCTATATGCTATTAAAATAAAGAAATTGGGAGAAAAGGGCAAGTCCATTGCTTGGCTCTGTAAACTGGAAAAGAAACTGTCTTCATTTCATCTGAGACTACTGTTTTGAGATGATATAGCAATATGAATAAATGGAAACCATAATAAACTTCTCTGCAGTCTTTACAGAACAGTATCATGGTGGGCTTGCACTGTAGGAAGAGTTATTTTGTATGACTGATTAACATTTGGTGGCATCTGCCTTGTCAGGACACTTTAGTTTCATTTAAGCAATTACCCTAATTGTCCAGGAAAGGAAGACACTGTTTACTTGAAAATCAAAAAAAAATTAATATGAACCAGGGAGAAATATTCTGAGAAAGACAACTGTAATGCACTACTGCTGGTGCCTGGTACTGCTAGGAACAGAAGCAGCAAGAAGAAGCACATTTATTATAATTTGAAGGGAGCTACATGAATCCACAAATTAGTCCACATTCTACAAATCAACAATTAAGATGAAGACTACTTGCTACAATATAAACTTATAATGGAATAAAAATTGCCCTAAAGGTTTTGTGATTAGATTAGACAGGCAGGAATGTTTTATGACTAAAGGGAAAGAGGAGAAGTAGGCTTGTGCAAATGAGAGGAATTGCCTGATTTCACTTGGGAACAGAGAAAGCTAGAGGTGCTCCAAAGAAGGAGTTAGAAGAAAACAGAAGATAAACACCATAAACATGGAAGGCCATGGCAAAGCACTCTGTGCAAACATGGGCAGTGCAAACATCTCTTGGAGTAGAACTTTTCCAACACAGAACAGAAAAGGTTATTTCCATTTCTCAGTTGTCTTAGCCAGCTGTTAATTAAAAAAAAAAATTATATAACGGTGCAGTAATATGTATAATTGCAAATCCTGTGTCAGCTTCAGCCTCCTCTATCTGCAGTGAAAGAACAGCTGTAACTTAAATCTAACTCTTCTCTTGGCCATGAAGAGATGAGCAATGATGAAGTAAGTGAAGTCCAAATCAGCAATGTTGCTATCGAACCTTTTGTTAGGCTCCTCCTTTTTCAAAAGCTTTGATAAATATATAGGGGCAGATCTTCAGCTGATGCAAACAGTTGAGACTCCAGCAATTATTGGGGTGACGTGCAATGTGCTTTAGTAATTTCACTGGCAGAAACTCCTCACAAGTAACTGCATAGTTACTCACTTCCTTTGCTTTGGGAAATAGCTCCCATGGCTGTCCAAGCCACTTGGCAATTTTTGCAGACAGGTGAATCATTCTGCTACTGTTTTGTTACTGATGTGTACAACAAGAGTACACAGGAGGGCTGAGTTAACACTGTTGCCAAAACTTTGCACTTAATGCTTCTGATCTTTTAGCAATTGCTTTCTTTTTGTTATGGTTTCATTAACTGATGTTCATGGACATGTCTACATACGCTGTTATTCCATGAGGTGCTTAAAGAGACAACAGTGTCTTTGTGTCTGTTTAGAAATCAATAGCAACTCTGATAATACTACAGAAATATTGAAATTTCCTAATTTTCTTTTTTATTTTGTTTTTTTTTTTTTTTTTTGTACCGCGTAAGTTAATGCTGGATATATGCAGTTGTTGCTTTCGGCTCTAAATGATGCTTTAAAAATCCAGTCCATCATTTGGGCTTAAGTGCAAGGAATATTCTGTAGTCTCCAAGAAATCATTTACTCTGGATTGTGGTGCACCCAATTCCACCAAAATAGCTTAGATCCCAGTATGGCACAACCCATCATCTCACAGAACCAGACAAATTGCTTCTCAGCTCTCAAAGTTTTTAGGTATCCAAAGAGCTGCATTGTTCATCTGTATTCACATCAAATGAAAGACCTACCACTGATGGTATTTTTGGAACATGATAAATGTTTCTTACAGAGTTGACTAAATTATATTTATATTTCCTTGTAGATCTGAAAAACATTTCCAAACCGCTGCCTATGCTTACAAATTCACTGATACTCCATCAATCATGTTCCATGAACAGTACACTTCAGTCTGGAATTGGACCCAGGGTCCTGCTGACTCATTTAATTGCTTGCAACCTCCTAGTTATAGAAAACTTCAGCAGGCAGTAATTTTAAAAAGGGAGGGAGGGGAAAAGGTATGTTCTTAAAATTTCTTTCATGTAATAAAAACTGACTGCAGTTTAAGATCTTGCCATCCATGTGTGACTTCTGGATCAATAAGCCTTGCTAGCAGGACTTTCAAAGGCTCAATTCATAAAAGCCCTGTACACCTCATTTATGGAGGCACTTGGTAAAGCTGCCTCCCTTCTCATCCTCAGGATGGAAGGCATGCCTCAATGCCAGGCAGTAATGATGGCATTTTTGAGAACTCCTAGGGGACTAAGGAGTGTGGTTCCCATTAATTTGTGCTCCAAAGTCACTTGGCAGCTTTTAAACATTCCTCTCTATCCCCACGTTTTTCACAACTTCAGAGTAAAAGAATTGCAACATACAGGCTTAATGATACTGCTTGAGACTCTGATGGGCAGCCACTGGTTGCGAATTTCCAAATACAGCATAAAGGACTTTCATTTGTTAAAAGGGCACACCCTGCTTTTCAGAAAGCTTCAGTCCCCCTTTACAGACTCTTAAACTTTTCAGGGGGCTAAAACCCCAATGCAGTAGTTTTATTCAGTTGTCATTTCTATTTAGGGATTATGGATTTGATTTGGAATTACAAGGTCGAGGCTTTTTGGCTTCAGTTGTTCTATTGCAGGCTGTCACTGTATCCATCAGTGTTGGCACCAAGGTGCCACACCTCTCTCATGCTGGATACAGTGCAGGATTGTAAAAAAATTGTCCTGAATGTGGGTTGATTTAGGAATTGGTTTGCTCAGAAAGCTGACTGCAGTAGACCTGGCAGAAACGGAACAGCAGGACAAAGCAAGCAGGGCTCCTGAGCCAGAAAGAGGAAGGCTTTGGACAAAAAGAGGGAAGAGCTGGACAGGGTCTTAGAGCACAACTGGGACAGATTTAGAGTGAGACCTCTCAGACACAGAAACCAAGCTGGACTTGAACATTTCAGAGGATAAGCCCTGAGGTATAGAAGTGCCCTGAGCCAAAACCTAAAGGTCTCTAACCTGTGAAGAAAGAGGAAGAATTACACCTTTTTTTCAATCTTGTATGCACTGCACTACTACAGAGAAACGGTGACCACCTCAGTAGCCACCATTTGTATGTGCGACACTTAAGCAGGCTTTAAAAAAAATAAGATTCTTGCTGTTGGCATTATTTAATCTTCAAGCAAACACAGAATATCGTCTTTCCTTATTGTGGCATCTTCTCCTCATTCTTGTTCTTCATCTTCCAAAACCTATTTTGCTCTTTAATGCCTCTGAGGCTCTGGTGAGATGTGCCACAAAAAGGGCCTAGTTTCCATCTGAACATCTCACATATTTATCTTTGATTTTGATAATTTTAAATGTTAATGGATTAATTCTTGTGCATTTCATTAAATTTTGACAATTCACTGCATTTCCCTCACTTGGTTTCTTTGCCAGTTCGACAGATTATCCACTTAGTTAGTTCAGTCTGGTTGACTGAGTGACTATCTGATTAAACTTGATTGCTCTAGTTAATTAATTGGATTGTAAATGTTTCTTCCAATCACTTTCTAACTGGTCAAACTTTTTAATCATTTCCACCATCTAGACCAATTATTCCTGCCTGATATCCTGTAGTTTATTCTCAGCATTAGTGGTTTGTCACCATCTCTCCCTTCCTCATCTCTCCTTCTCTCTATTACCTGAAGGGATCCTACAAGAAAGGTGGACAGACGCTTTTCACAGGGGTATGTAGTGACAGGACAAGAGGGAATGGCTTCAAACTGAGAGAGAGGATGTTCAGATCAGATATTAGGAAGAAATTCTTCACTGTGGTGAGGCACTGGAACAGGTTGCCCACAGAAGCTGTGGTTGCCCCATCCCTGGAAGTGTTCAAGGCCAGGTTGGATGGGGCTCTGAGTAACGTGGTCTAGTGGGAAGTGTTCCTCTCCATGGCAGAGGGGTTGGAATTAGATGATCTTTAAGGTCCCTTCCAACCTGAACCATTCTGGGATTCTCTATTTCTCTTTTGCTGGCTCAGTCTGACTCATTTCCTTTCTGCTCGATCATCTCCCTCTTCCGTTCTGACTTTGTAAGCTTCCCCACTGTATCTCAGCTCTTCACAAAGACCACTGCAATTCTTCACAAACATGAATCAAGTTGCATAACCAGGTCTTAACAACTCCGAACACCAGTCCTATTTGAACCAATAAAACTTTCTTACAACTAGTAGGGAACTTCATGGATATAAAACAAAACTCAGAGCAAAACTATCCCTGACTCTTTTCCAAAATCAAGGATCTCTATGCCCTCTGTTACAGGCTAGCAGTCTTTTGGGGTTTATTATGGAGAGAAAAAGGGAGAGTGAGACTGTCATCTACTTACACAGTGGAGTCAGATTGCATAAATCTTTGAATCTGGAGTAATACCAGCTTAAAATCGTTGGGTCATCTGTAAATCATCATTTTCCTTCCCATTTCTCAAGTGATAATAGCAAATCCTATGATTGTTTTAATAAATCCAAGCAGTTAAAACATCACAAGTAGTAAGTGGCAGCAATTAATAGTAATAAAAATAAGTTCAATTTGGGGAAAGCAGATTACAGAGTTCATTTTCTTTCACTGAATCAATGGCTCCCCTGTTGAAATAAGCCTTAATTAAAGGAGAAGGTCAGGATAAAAATCATATACAGCATTAAAAAGTTAATGTATTGGCCAATTCTTCAAGGTGTTAAAAAGTACTTAAGACCCACAAGTGCCAACATTTGCAATGTCTCTTGAGCAGTTCTTAGTACTTATGAGCAGGTCCTTCTCTTCAGACTGTTAAGGCTTTGGATTTTAAAGGCTGAGATTTCTCAATTCTGTTTCTTAACCCAAGCCACCAAACCTTTTCTGAGTTAGAGAGAATAAACCTGTTCGCTCTGGTAAGGCACACCTACTTGGAGCTGATGCAGCAGATTCAAGCCTTTCCACCTTCTGCATGGAAACATCTATTTTAAAGATGAGTTTTAAGTGCATTATAAAACATTTCTTTATATCACCCTCCTCCATATCTTAAAACCCCAAATACATGGCCAGTTGATTACAAAATAAAACAATAGGACACTCTGTCCCATTTATCACCAAGCTGGCATGGCAGACCTATGAAACCCAAATTCTCTACATTTTCAGGTTTCCTTCCCCTCGCTGCCCTTTTGATGAGCACATGAAGGTTCTAAATAGATTAAATTATTCAACTTAACCACCACTGTCTAAATCTGTCTCTGCAAGAAGTAGGTGTTCACAGCCAGTAAGAGAAATGCATAATCACTAATTCATTACTGCAAGAAGCTACTCTACCACTAATTGAGTTACTGTGCCTCTTCTGGAAGCAATATTAAAACTAAATTTGCTTAATTTTTTTATTCCTAGCCTTACAATAACTTCATTTTAAAAAGATGAAAGTGAAAACAAAGATAAACCCTATGACAAGTTAATTAAATTTATTTTACTTAAATTGGCACAAACCACAAGTGAAATAACTTTCACTTTAGAATGACTTTAAAATGATTTAACTTCACTACAGCCACCACCCTCATTTGCAAAGCAGTATTTTCTCGGACACAAGATCCCTACAGGATTAAAACACAAGCAGGTTAGAGATAGTTTTTGGCACACAAGCTGAAGTCAGAATAATCAGTCATAGCTCATGAGAGAGCAGAGGTGAATGGGGAAGAAGGTGGTCGCCAAAGCATTTGGAAGCAAATATTCTTAAAAGAGTAAGGCTTTTCCAAATGCCTACTTAGTGAAATTAGACCCACAGGAAAACCAGACCAGTTGAACTGTATAAATAGCATAGGCCACTCGACAGAAAATGCAGCCAATCTGCCTAATTTTATTTTTTTAAATGAAGAAGCATAATACCAACATACTGAATAATCCTGCTGGTTTCAATTATCTCTGGACTTTTTCTCTGGCTTGGTAACTTTCTTAACCATGGCATTAATACCAAAGGAAGTTATCCAGCTTCTTTTACACAAAAATTACCTGGGCAGGCCAAGTAATATAATGGTAAATATTAATCCTGTCCTCAGATAGAGACAGCTACTTCTGAAATTCTGACTACTTTTCTTTTTTAAATCATGTTTATTTTTCAGTTTTATAACAATGACAAAATACTGACTGCTCATTGTTCTGTTCACCTGTTCCCCTGAATTTCTGGACAGAGGTGGATCTCCAGACCACATAAGATTACATGGTTGATTCTACTGAAGGTTCATACCTTCTCTCCTCCATCCCATAAATACAACCAAGCAAATAATGGAACATAAACTCTTGTCACAATTAATCTAGTGGTTTAACAAAACTTCCGTAAATATCTTGCAATTCTACCTGAAAGAAAACTACTTAAGTGTTATACAATTTTTTTTCAATTAATTATTAGCATCTAAATGAGCTGTGTGTCATGTGGGGCTTCAATTTGAAATGTATGTTCAATTATTTTTACAGTGAGAAGACGCAGTTGCTGGAGCAACTCCCCAGGGATGTGGTAGAGTCCCCAAAACCGGAGGTTTTCAAGATGCAACTGGTCAGGCTTCTAGATAACCTCACCTAGGCTCCCTTTTACACAAAATGTTATGCCAGATTCTCTTTTGAGGTTCCTTCCAACATGGCCTGTTCTGTGATTCTCTCTAATATACTGATATAATCTCGATTTTCTGTTGGGAAGAGGTTAACTTTTCTAGGCAATTTTCCAATAGGAAGCATCAGGAACTCATTTTGAAAAGGGGCTCACTGGTATTTCATTAAGTTCAGTTAACCACAACATTCTGTCATTGAATTAATTTATAAGACAAACTGCAAAAAGAGAGCATGTGGGAAAACTGAAATGATACATATCCAGGTTTTGTCCGAATGCACAGAAACATCATTTTAGTAATGATTCAGATGCATAAGCAATCCTGTCTGGAGAAAGCCCTTATTGATCTCCTGCAGCCGATTCATAAATCTGTTGCTAGAATATTTATCAAGTGGAATAATGAAAAACTCTATCTGGCAGTTGGTCATATTTCTTCAGACATGTTAGAAGTCTGTATTTTTACTCTTCCTTTGCTATCTCTTCTTTCAGTAAAATCACCTCCTGATCTTCACATTTTTTCCTTTTCTGAAAGGTCCTGTGCTTTAGATCAAGGATTTTGCCTTTAGTACAACCTTAAATCCAACTTTCAGAAATTTGCATACATATTACAGCCATCAGATCATTACAGAACTAACTGCCTACCAGCTCCAAAGGTAATGTGTGTTTCTGTGTACTTTCAGTATCTACTGAAAAAAGGCTATTGCTGAGTGGACAGAAGCATTGACTTAATCAACAGCACACGGTCTCTCCCCTCTCCAAAATAAATGGTTTTTATGTTGCTTACTGAGCTTGAAAACTTGAAAGCTAAGTGCTTCCTCTTGGACAGGCTGAGTGTCTGAAATAACTGCTTTTAACAGCCCTGGAGCATCATTAAGCCTTCAAGACATTTCAGAAGCATTTGGTCTCCACGCCCCTTAGGTAAAAATTTACTTAGAATTGGTAAATCGAACATTGCTAAGTAAAACAATGTCTTGTCATTTACTTGTGCCGACTAATAAGTATTTTAATTAAGACTTGTGGAAATAAGTTAGCAAATTAATTAATTTATAATTGCAATAAAAAATCAGTAAGAAAGCCATTAAATATCATAAATAAGTCAATACATTACTTAGGAAATGAACTCTATTTTTATTACTAGAAATTACCATCAACTATAAAATGGCACTGTACCAATTACTTTGCTTGTATAAGTAACAAATTTCTTAACTGATGTTATTAAATTAATATATTACTTCTCTGCAATTTGGTTTTTTTTTTTTTTTTTGCTTTGGCTACTGCACTTATTTAAATAGTAAGTTGTAAGAAAGAGAATTAGGCAATCAATAGCTTAGGTTTTACACACTGACAAACACAATTTGCTTCACAATTTGAGTCAGTAATTGAAAGTCAATTGGTTGTAGCAGCCCAGGCAATGCTACCTGTTAGCTGTCCTGAGACAAAAACTATAGAAGTACAAGCAGTCTTTCTATTGACTGTGGGGGGTCTTTGATCAGATTTGAACCCTAAGGTTGAGAAAAAAATGTAAGAGCTTTTCTTCTATTATGGGAATTGGAAAATGTGAAGATATTCAAGTGACAATTAACTAGAATTTTTAAATTTTGAGTTTTTTAAAAATTCAGAATTTTATCAGCATCAGAATCTCGTTAAGTTTTTTATTTCCCATTCCATCCTATATAAACTGCTATTTTTAAGTTCAGAAGAAATATTTTTTTTTCTATGCAAAGTCCTTTCTGTGATTAAGGAACTCAAAAAAAATGGAATCACCAACATGAAAAAGCAAATTCCAACCTCAGACTTTGACCTTCTTCAAGGCCTTGTTGTTTTTCACACAGAGGGCACTGGAACAGGCTCCCCAGGGCAGTGGTCACAGCACCAAGGCTGGCAGAGTTCCAGAAGGGTTTGGACAACGCTCTCAGGCACATGTGTGACTCTTGGGGTGTCCTGTGCTGGGCAGGGATTTGGACTCAATGGTCCTCATGAGCCCCTTCCAGCTCAGCATATTCTGTGATTCTTTCTATATCTGCACCTATAGAAATGGTAGCCTCACTTCCTAAGATTGTACGTACACCTTAATTTATTTTAAAATTGTGTTTATGGTCTTCAAAAGGCTTAGAAAATCAAGCTGAAGGCATGTTTCCATTTCTTAGATGTTTCGTTCTCAAATTCACCCATGTTTTATGGGCTTCAGTGGCATTAAGGTGTCCAAGTAGCTAAGCTGCCCAAAGGCTTCTAACAGCTGCAGAAAAATTAGATTTAGATTAATCTTTTCTTATTGCGTTCCCTATTTTCTCCAAGCTTTAGGTGTCACCCTCAGCTGCTCCTCACCACCTCTTTTGTCATAAAAGTACACTGCCACATCTTCAGCTGTGCACAAAAGGCTTAGCGACCTAAACCAACTGAAAACAGGAGAACAAGTGGTTTTGTTCTCTGGTGGTATTGTTCTTACACTGTGTCCTATAGGCAGGGCAGAGGAGTAGCTGTTTGTTACAAATCTGCAGGCAAAATGGGGGATTTGTTCCTTCTTTTGCTCAGAATGGATCTTAACAGCCTCAGCACTTGACATCCGTCATCTGCACGGCAGCACTTGCTGTGGGTAAGAACTCCCAGTCTGGCACCTCGGGCTGGCCCCTGAGTGCTCCCAAGAGAGGAGCTCCTGTGCCCCTGAATTCCCAAAGCACAGTGGATGACTCGTGTCCTTACACCAGCAGCAGAACAGGCACCTTCTGTCTGAACATGCCTCTGCTTCCAGCACAATGTCAGGCTGCTCCTTGTTGCAGCTCAGAGAGCACCTTTATGTACACACAGTGCAATAAATCCCTTAATACAACTGGCCTTTGTGGAGAGCAAGGTAAATGACCAAAATAATGTATGTTCTGCAGCACATTTCCCTGTCCTAGGGAGGCTGAAAAGAAGGACATGCAGCTCAACTCAATACTACTCCAAATAAATAAAATGGACGAAAAGTAATGTGTTAAGAGCTATAAGTAGTAATATTCTTCACTGACATGCCACCTAAAGATTTCAGTATGATTCACAGAGTCCATAAAACTGGTAGAACTAATATGCAGCCGCTTCTGGCACAGAGCACTGAATTTACATACTTGGATTGATTACATAGCTTGTATTTAAAAAAGTAACCCCCATTTAGGTTGCCCATTATTAAAATTCCACACATTACATGAAGCTATTAGGGGCTGCTCAGCAGTAACTGCTTTGGAACATTGCCAAAGAGAGGCATACTTTATTAGAATCAAGTTTTCCACAGTTGTTTGAAAAAAAACCCCGAAATTTGTAACCATGAACATAAAAAAAAATGGCTTGCAAGATGTCTGTCTAGGAACCCCTCATCTGCTCTACTTTCTGCTGCAGAAAAGTAAAGTTGTCAGGATATGCATCTGGCAAGCCAGGATGCATACTGGTTTTTTTCTCCCAAAATTAAATTTTCATAGCTATTCTTTCCAAATGGGGAAAAAAACCACACAAAACAAAAACCAAACCAAAACAACAAACTTGCTTTTAACTTCTTGAAGGAAACTTTTGAGGCAACATTAAAAAACCTTCCCTGAGAGGGATCCTATTTTATTTTTTAAAATTTAAATTATTTATCTGACAAGAACCTTTCTTTCTGTGGCGTCTGCAGCAGTCAGAAATCATGCTTATCTCTGAAAAGGCATCAAAGTACTATGAGCTAGAAACAATAACATACTCTGTTACCTGAACTGCAGTTCTTCATGGCGAAGGAATCCACGGCCGCCACACTCTTGTTCCCATTCGGAATATATTCCAGTGAGATCCGAAATGGCTTCTCCAGGTGTCCAACTCTCCTTTGAAGCAACACCCATCTGGTGTCATCGTATAGCAAGAGGAAAGATCAAAGGAGAAGAACTGTAAGAAAGGCTACTTTACAAATACCAAATCCCCCAAAGGAGCAGCTCCACTTACAGCTGGTCACGTTGTGCCTCCTACCCCAGTCCTCACTTCCTTCACAGTGCCCCATGGTCAGGGCCTTTCCCTTCCACAGGTTTTGGAAAAGCAAGATTCTAAGCACCAAGGTTTTCCACCTAGCCAAGATGTGGAAACCCAACTAAACAGTAGCTTATTACTCTCTTCTGTCACACTTCTGTGCCCCCAGATGTCTGCCTGCTGTTTAAAGGAAGCTTAGCTCTCTGTGCAAAGCAAGCTGTGAAATCTGTAGCACACGTGCACACCGCCTTTAAATATCATTCCTGAGTCTCACCAAAAAGTCTCTTAGTCACTCAGGAAATAAGGGAGTCTCCAGGGCTGTACAATAGCTGTAATTCCCAGCACTGCATCACTGTTTGAGGTAACATGCTTTGCTTCTAAAGCAGTTGGCCAGAACATCTACCTGTGCATGAAGCGCCACATCTAAAACATGCCATTTCTCATCCTTCAATTCCTGTCCCTCTTTTCCTACTTCCCTCTCTCCCAAATGACAAAAATTCCCAGCAAGTAAATCAAGGAAGTGAATTAGCAGCCCTGGAGATTAGAGTGCTTCAACTTAGTCTGCTTGTTGCCAAGAGTAAATGAGAACAAAAAGCCTATATGAGCTTAATTTATTCCCTGAGATGCTAGAAGACATCAGTGCCTGGCTGTCTTTAATGTCTACCTCCTCCCCTTTGATCAGCTGGGTCTGCTGCTTTACCTGATATAACTTCCAGCCAGAGAGCACAAGAACTACTCCTAGACCCCTGATTCCAATTCTGTATCCTGCAAGACACGTCTAAAGGTAGACAGCAAAAAATACAAGTAACTGTCTTTTTGCCAATATACTGAAATTCTGCAAGGAAAATGTTAAGGAATTAAATACTTGTACAATAACATGGTCTGGCCCATCTCTCTTTTCATCCTTGGGCACAGGCTGCCAATAAAACCACTTGACACCATTTGTGGAGGGTTGCTTCCCAAGAGGCACATATTACCTCAGCAGTGATATGGATCCCATCCCCTGTTTCACTCCAGCTTATCAGGGCCTGCTTACTAACCATAAACATGATCAGAGACAAGAGATTCTGTAAAGTCACTCAGCCACTAGGAATTAATTTTTTTCACATTTCTCTTCTGCTACAGGAAGAATTCGGCACCAAGGAAAACGTCTCTTTGTAGCATACTGTAAGTGGTCAGCTGGAGTCTAACAAACCAACAGGGCCTAACAAAGCCTATTAGGAAATGCAGCTCCAGCTGCAACTTTTGAAAGATGAGACAAAAATCTTACTGTGTTTCCTTAAGTTGTTTTTAAACACCAGTATTAAGCATTTTAGGGGAAGACTGTAAGTATTTCTAGTTGTCAGAAATTTTTCATTGCCCTTTGACAAAACCCCACATTTTTTATTGCTCTTACAAAAAGATTTCCTTGTCAAGTACCCCCACCACCTCCCTGTATATGTGTTTGTGCTTGTCCATGAGCTGTGAAAAAGAACATATTTTTGGGGGAAGGCAACCTTCTGGGACAGATCTTCTGAGCACAAGAAGCTACAAATTTTAGCTGGCATCCATTACAAGGATCTCTTTCTCCAGAAGCATGCCAAAGTTTGGATGTTATGAAGTTAAGACACCCTTCTGAAAGGAAATATAACAACATGCGTATATGACATTTGCACCAATTTACCGTCATTTGTGCCTGCTATGAGCATGAATTAATCCCAAATTGCAGACCCTACACTGTGACAAAAGCTAGAAGACTTTTCTTGGTTCCAGAGGCAGACATGTTGTTTGTCTCCTCAGGGACACAGTGGTGTCATTATGCTCCACTGAACTAATCAAAATTCCCAACAGGCAAGGAAGCTATTGACAGGTATGTGAAGGACCTAAAGAAAGGGCTGCAGAAGGACCCTGCTGGCAGCTATTGCAGTTCAGTGTGCAACTCATAAAGGCAAACACAGCTTTTTAATGATTTACTAGGTGTCCTCCTCCCACTTTTTCCGTTGAGAAGAGTGAAAATAGACTGCTAAATTTCATTTTTTGTTTACAGTTATTTTCATTTCCACATCTCATCTTCCACCTTCTGTGCTCTAGGCTCCCACTTGAGAGGAGAATGTTGGCATCCTCGCTCCTTTTCTGTCCCACTCCCCCAAGAGATAAATATGCTTTTGCTGAAATTAAATAGAATAAAGCATTGAGAGTATTTTAAATGCCTAGATTCTGTGTGAGTTATTTCTTCTGATGTCATCTCAATTTAGGTATATTATAAGGATTAGAGGATACAAATTTCCCTACAAATAGAGCCCAAACCAACCCTAGATTAAATTTGATTATGAAATACAAAAGCATCTGTATGTCATGAAAATTGTTTTCCTCAGCTTCAGAAGACTGATGGATTTTAATTCCAAGTACGCAGTGGCTCTCAACAATGATTTCCATTTTTGTGCTACTGCTAACCCTCTGGATAAATGTGCCAGGAGTTTTAGGAATTGCTTTTTTGAGTTACTGGTGCAATAACTTTAGTTTGAGATTCTCAGGCCTCTCATAGTTTACCACAGAAACTTTATTAACTCCCAGAGCTGTTGCCAAGCAGGTGTTTTATATCACCATGACACAAGACTAGAAAAGGCAGACTCACTCAAGCCCAGATTCATTAGAAAATATATTCATACTTCATGGTACAAATTCCTACAATAGGTTCCTTGAGATTCAGAGATTCATGTGAAAAGAAATACCAAGTATCAGCCTCTTACTTTGGAGATAAAGATGACATTAACTGGTGCATTTATCGGGGATGCTAAAAATAGCTCCAGGGTCAGCAGAGGCACCTGTGAGCAAATTCAGATAGGAATCGGTTCTGCCATCATTCTGTGGCAGATTTGGGACCCTGATCTCCAGACCTTCTATATAACACACTGTATTACACAGGCCCATACTCATTTGCATGTCCTGTACTATATATAGGCTGCCTGGGAGCAGCATCAGCAAGATCTACTTCAGCATAACCAATATGTATTAGATGTTAATTAGTGGTAGCTTTATTAAATTTCTATCAGTGGCCTACATGTTATGAATCTAATTTTAGAAAGCATTTTAGCACGGTAACAGAAAGCTACTTCAGTCATCTTTTGGGACCAATTGGGAAACACTGTGTATGGAACCTCCTCATACTGGAGTCATACTTCACCAACCTGACAGGTTTCTGTGCCTAGATGATAGGCTTGCTTGAGGAAGAGAGCAGTGAATGTTGCTTGACTTTGATAAGGTTTCCAGTCTCCCATCCCATCGTCACTGACTGATGGAAGCACAGACTGTGAGTGGGCAGTGAGGTGGACTGAGGGTTATCATCAGTGCACCAAGTCCAGCTGGAAGCCAGTCCCTAGTAGTACACCTCTGGTTTTATAGTGTTTTTTGTCTTCAGTGATGACCTGGATCATGGGATAGGCTGCACTAGCAATAAGCTTCCAGCAAGACTGGGAGAAACAGCTGATACACAGGACAGCTGGGCTGCCACAGAGAGAGGCTGGAAATTTGGGTCAACAGGAACCTCATGAAGCTGAAGAAAAATACATGCAAAATGCTGCCTCTGTGGAGCACCATGCACCAGCCACAAGAAAGGCCAATAGTTTCCCAGGCTGCACTGGGAAACACAGATCAAAGGGGTGATTCCTTCTCACTACTCAGCACTGGAGAGACACTTCTGGAGGGCCAGCTCCAGTGCAGCACTTTCCAGCACAAGACAGACATGAGCTGCAGAAGTGAGTCCAGCGAACAGCCACAGAGATGATTTAGGTACTGGAGCATTTGACATACAAGAGGAGGCTGGGACAATTTGGATTGCTTAGCCTGGAGAAGAGGAGGCTCAGGAAGGATCTTATCAGTGTTGATATGTTATGGGTGAATGAAAAGGAGACAAATTTGGACAGGGGTATCCAATGAAAGGACAACAGGCAAGCACAAGGCACTTTTCTTGGACTGAAAGACCAGAAATTCCATTAAAACACAAGAGAAAGCTTACTTGCTTTAACGGTTACTGAACACTGGAACAAGTTGCCCAAAAATCTTACGTAGTCTCTATTTCCAGATGTTTAAAATGGGAGTGGATATAGCTCTGGGTAACCTGCTTTAGCTCACCCTGCATCAAGAAGGGAAGTTAGGCTACTCAATCTCAGGGGTTCCTTCCAACCTCAACCATTCTGCATTTGTGAAACACAGGACCCAAAAGCAAACAACAGCAGGTAACAGAATATTCCTGTTATCCTCTGCATGACCTCCAAGCACTCTGCAGAGTGATGAATCAGCCCAGTAAGCTGACAACTGCAAGGACAAAGGCATCACTTACTGTACCCAGAGCTATCATCACACAGCCTTCAGCATGGCCTATTTCGACCACAACAGTGGCCATAATAGCCATGATGATCTCTCTGGATACTGTCTCAAGCAATAAAAAATTCTGCAGTTTAACATTTTAATTTAAACTTTTATGCTGCAAAGCCACACACTGTGTTGTGTTGTTTAGGCACTGCTCAGGGTCTTGTTACAAGTCAGATCCATTAGGTCTTCCACTGAAGCTGCATTAAGAAAGAAATTGGCTCAGATACCTAGAATCTGCAAGATTTATCAGTTTAGACAGAAACTAATAACACTCTGCTCTTCACTGATAGATTAACCCAAAATCCTAGGTACAAATATTTTCAGACTTTAGAGAAGTTCAGACCTGGATATGTCACCTAGAAAGAATTAGTTGCTTAAAGAAAGCCTGGGGAATACCCAGAGTTTCTCACAGAAGGCTCTTCTCCAAACCAGAAAATGCTGCTGACAGAACTTGAGCCCAGGTTTACACAGGAGAGCAAGGGCTAAATTTTCAAATGGCTTGTTCACGCTCAGTCCTTAATGTGAAGGCGTGCTGGACACAACTTTTGGCCTCTCCCAGCCCTGCAAGGGTGGGTGCTAGATCCTGAACAAGCCAAAGTACTTCTCTGTAACCTAACTTTTCTTAAGCCCCCATCCATGACTCAGTTGGCCAGGCTCTAGGTTTCAGAAGCCACAATCCAGTTGTCATGGAAACTTAAGAGTGGTAGTTTAGACACTCTGGTTGTTCATGCAGCATGTAGCTTCAGAAGGAACACTTTCCTGATTAATTCTAATCGATACACTAATGCTGTGGATGCCATTTTGCATGCTCCTCTGGGTAATGCCAGCACTGATTAATTGCAAGTGCAAGTCACGATGATCTCTTAGAGGCAGTACACTAAAAAAAAAAGGGCTAGAACTCAAGTAAAGTTTCAAGCCAGAATACTGGCAATCCTGCATTTGTCTGCCTTCATGGCTAAATGATTTTGGATCCAATTAACACTCACATACTCTTTTACCCGGTTAAAGAGGGGTTTCAAAATGCTTGACTGCAGCAAGCTTTGGGACTCTGGTTTACTCCCATGTACAACAACCATCTTTGTGATCATTCCCCAGACTTCCAACTAATTCTGGAAGGCAGAATTAATTTCTGTGCTGTCAGCCAGCCTGACACCTGTGCTGCCACCTGTGTCACCACCTATGTCTTCAGTGGAGTGCAGTTTGCACTGGCCCAAAGGCCGAAGTTTCACCCAGAATACTGTCCTAGCTTTGACAGACCCACTGCTTTCTCGCTTTTAGAGAAAATTTGAAAGCAAGTTTTCAACTTACAAGAAAAATATGGAAATTATTAGCAAAAAGCCCTAAAGAACCAATGCTTAAATCATAATATATCAGGGGTAACTGCACTTGAACTGTGTTGTGGGGAATAAAGAGCTGCATGGGCCCTCCAAGGGTCATGAATCAGCTCATGTGCTCCTAGCAACAATTAATAGCAGGTTGAGGGAACACAAGAACTTCCAACTATCTCCTCTCCTTGAGAAAAATGTTCTGTGAATTCAAGCTGTATTCTGATCTCTCACCTCCACCTTCCCAGAACAAAACCTGTGTAATTTAACAGACTCCTCACAGCTAAATTGAGTGACAGTGTGATTTTATTTCTTCAGGTCCAGGCTCTCTAAAATAGTCCTGTTGCTACCAGCGCTTATCATGGTATGGGTGTGAGGAAAATACAGTGTATCTTGGCAAGGGTTTAGATTTTATCTCTTTGGTAAAAAGTTCTGCAGACTTTTGAGAATTACAAAATTAAATAGAGATAATAGCAGCCGTGTCAGAGTATTTCACATCAAAATCCACCTGCAGCAGCAAAAATACTAGAAGCTGATTTTTGAGAATGAAACCTTGTTAAGGGTGGAATTAAAATTAGCACTAGGAGTCCAAAAGAGAATTTTTTCTCTTTAATGGATAAATAGGGGAAAGAACATAACTTTTTTCATCCTGCATGCTCCTGCATAATTATGCAGAAGTTTATAATATGTTTTAATCTTGCCTCCATACTCCTTCAGACTTTCCTTTACTTCAATAATTAATGGGCACTGCAAAACGGAAGAACCAGATTAGACCTTTTCAGGCTCCAGCCAACAGAAAACTAGAAAATGCTTTCAAGAGGAAGCCAATAAAATTTATAGAGACAGAGGATTAAAAATAAAATCACCTATAGGAGTCTGGGGAAACTATTTTTCAAACAATACAATATATTGTCTTGTAATTCTTTTTAATTATCAACTTTAAAGTAATTTTAGTTTACTGACCTTAAAATTACTTAAACAACACCAGGTCCAGAATTTGAAGCATGATGATATAGCCTTGAAAAATGGCAGCAAATAAAAATACTGTACAATAATGAAAGAAATTATTTAACATTAAAGGAGGAAACTCTTGATGTGCAACACTAAGTTTGCAATGTTAATTCCTCTGCTCATTGATAATTTTACTTTATAAGAGCAAGAAAAATGGGAAAACTTTACTTTTTAAAGGAAAGAAAAATGGTATCCCTTTTCCTCTATTGATTTAATGCCGATTGTCTTTCTACCCTTTTCTTTGGCCTTTTGCATAAGCAAGACATAACTGTAACTGGTAGGTTAAATACAGTTGAGACCTTTATTGGTGTCATTGTATCAGACCTTTAACATCTCTGTGAGTGGTTTCAAGAATGCTTACCCTCCCTTTCCTCAAAATGCCTTTAGAAGATGCTTTCATTAAAGTTTTGCCATTAAAAAACCATCCAAACAAAAAAAATTGCAATTATTTTCTTTCCTGTTACTCTTTTAGTGCTTTTAAGATTAAACTAAAAACACTGCAACCTCCCCCCAAGAAAATGTGCTGTAACTGTGCTTGGTTTGACCACTAAGTCAGGTATTGAGTAATTACCTTGCCCAGAACAGGAGTCCAACAAGATTTTGACTCTGAAATGCAATGATACCCCCTCATGAGTGCTGGGGAGGAGGTTAAATCTACTCTCTTTCTAAAATTGCAGTGCTGGGCTCCTTTGTACAGCTGCTCTACTGAGAATTGTACAGTTCTCTACTGGGAAGATATCGCAATATGGAAGAAACTGCTTTAGGTTTCAGTGAAACACAAATTGCCCACAAAGGATAGTTTCTTATGTTCTACTTATTCCTGGCCAACAATGGAAATTTGCAATTAGGCCACTACAGTTTCTTTGGTAGTGGACTCTTCTGTGCAGAGAGCATGCTACAGAACCACAACACATAGGAAAACACTCTACATGGGAAAAATTATTCAAATGGCAGAAGATAAAAGCTATAGAAAAAATATCTGTCCTTGTTAACTTCCACAGAGTTAAAATATTATTTTTAACTGCTTTCCTGAATGTCTCTTAGAAAACTCACTGTTACAAAGATTTTGCCTTCCTAAACTGTTTAAAGAAAATTCCCTGCTCTGAAAATGTGAAGACTTATATTTGAGCCCTGTGAAGAACTGAAAAGGTAACTGACTGAAGAACTGCAAACTCATAATTAAATCTTATTCTTGTGATTACAAATGAGAAACTTTTAATGGGATTTAATACTGACTCAGCCCTGGAACAAAGAGTAGAGGAACTGCAGAGGGATTCAAAGTCAGATGATGAATTTATGCTGTATGGTGGAGGGCAAACCTCTTTCCAAGAGAGTAATCACCTTTCCCCTGGAAGGTAACTCACTAAATAAATAGCAGGGTTACTATTAATTCAGCTAATATTTTCAAGAAGTCTGTGGAATGAGTAATTCAGGTTTTTACAGGACAATTTTTGTTACTGACCATTCCAAAACATAAACTTAGTGCTCCAGACATGCTAAGAAACTCATCGAATAAAAACTCTACCGGACAAGAGTGGTTGAGACATGAGAAGGCATTGTTGGTTTTTAAAATGACAGAACCAATTATTTTAATTAGCTACTTCATCACATCCAATAAACAGTCCTGATGTTTTTTGTGGAAGCTCCTCATGGACATGACATGGCTAATCACTCCAGGAAGAGGCTTCTGCAATTGCAAGTACAGTAGAGCTCAACAACTTGCTCAGAGGAATGTGTTCATCTGGCCCTGAACTTTCCTTTACATTCCCCAGTTAAACCATGCACAATGGAATTTTCTTCTGCCTCTTAAGCAGTACATAGTTGGAGGCACTCCTGGGATGCTAAAATTAGTTATCACATCCAAGATGTAGTACCAGTTTCAATGTGAAAAGAATAGCTCAGCAGACTTTTCTGGTGCACAATAGCTCTTTAGTGTCACCCCCTCTTGTAGCCCTCTCCCTATTTGCATATCAGCTTGATTACACCTACTTTAACAAAACTAACACTGCCAGAAAATGAAATTTCCTCGTATGAAACCAAGTTGCAATAACTGTTGGCAACATGTAAGCCCAGGCAATCCCAGGAACACTGAGCATTCATACAAACATTCATATCTTTAGGTGGTTATACAGACCTCACAGCACCTTAACAAAGAAATCAAACACTTCATTTTTCAGATGGGTGAAATGGAGGCACAGCAAGGTTATGTGATTAATTTAGTCAGTAGCTAGATAGAACCAGGATCAGAGATAAAAGTTTCTCATTCTTATTCCTATGTCCTAATCCACTGCATCATGCTGCTTCTGATGAGGGTAATTAAATTTCATGCTTCAGGGAGTAACTTAATTGTCTTTGAGGATCAGAAGCAAACTCCATCCTTTCAACACAATGTACAACACTGCTCAGGTGTGCCAAAGAGTAGTTTTCATTTTTTATTTAAATATTGAAAGTAAAACAATCTAATCCTAATTACAGCCAAATACAGTCAAGGCTTCAGAAAGACAGAATGGCTTTTCAAATGAAAGAGTAGTGGCAAACTACTCTGAAATTATTTAGTTCTCAACAGCTGTGTTTGGGAGACCAATTAAACCAGGATTTTTACCTCCCCTCTGGGCAATGGCTTTTCATGGCACAGGTAAAGGGAAGTAGGAATATTGTATCTGCTCACGACCTATCTGGTGGAAATAAAGCCATGAAAAATTTTAGCTTCAAAGTTAGGTTCAAAGAGCGAGTGACAGAGATTTCCCTGAAGAGAACAGCTGTGGTTACTGTGTATCCTTTACGAATATGTTGCAATTAACTAGCAGCTGTAATAACCTAAACTTGAAAATCAGCTATCAATACAGCTAAAGAAAGATGAAGAACCGTTTGAATCATTAGGCTCAGAAGGATTTAAGGAACATCTACTCCAGGCACTCCTGCCCACTACAAGACAGTCCTCCAAGATGGTCCTAAAACCCATTTCATCAGGTCAAGCCCCATAAAATGCTGTCTGGTTAGAAAGAAAAAAATAGCCTGACTGGGTATTAGAGATTCCCAGAAACAAAAAAGGCTGGCAGATAATCCTCAGCAAATACCACGTTTCCCATAACTTCAGCTGTTTCCAGTCATTGCCTGCAGCACAAAGGTAGCATATGATTGCACTGGGCAGAGCGTGTGCCATATGAGATGCAAAACAGATAAGTAAATAAGAATAAAACATGGTGCAGAACAAAGAGAACTGAAATGCTGTATATATAACTGTACAATACAGAGGCTATCTATGCACAAGCTATGTGAGGGGTAACATGAAAGAAAATTGCAGGTGTGAAAATAAAAGATGCATTTCTTGATGAAAAATTTCCTCTTCCCATTTAATTTACTTCATTCAAACACAGTCGTTTGAAAGAAATTATTCATTAGGAAGGATGTGAATTGGGAAATATGAGGCTTGGAATGCAGAAAAGTTTTGTCCATTACCGCTTGTGCAGCAGGTATTGTAAGAATTACCCTGTTGGGGAAGGGGCCTTTGAATTGTATGACTCAATTTTGAATGGAGAAGGAAGTTAAAATAAAAAAAGAGAGTGACTAAAACAGTCACTTTGTCAGTGTCCTCAAAGAGAAGGAACTTGGGAGGCTGGTGTCTGCTCTTCAGAGCAAATGACACTTCAGAAGTCAGACAGATCATACCACTTAACGATTGAAATGTCAACTTGAAAGAGACAGAAATGCCACCCAAGTGAGGTTTGCACAGCTTTCAACAAGGCAGCAGTCACAGCAATGTCCAGCGCTGACAACAATGTCTGCCCCATCCTACTACGTTTGCAACATACACACCAGTAACATCTGCTGGGTAGGTCCAAAAATGCTACCAGCAGTCAAGTCTAGTTTCTCCACACATGTTGAGACTGTTTCTGTCCCACTGATCTAAATCTCCTGGATTTAGTATTAGGTATTGCTGGAAGAGAATCGGAGCAAGCCGTGCTGAACATCCAGAAGGGAAGTCAGGAGTAGCCAACTGCATCTGCCACTGCCTGCAGATACGAGTTTAAGACACTGTCTGGTTTCTCAGCTTCCCAGAACCTGGAGCATGGAGATGTTTTATTTAGCTCAGCATACATTTGCCTGTTAGTCTCAACATTTGGCACACACAATTCCTTTGAGCATAAATAAGAAAAGTCTTGACAAGGAAACAGACTCCACAAGATGTTCCAGTATAATATACTAGTTCCTCACAATCAAATAAAAAGGTTCCTAAACCAAAAAGCTCATTTCCTTGGGTTAATATTTCCAATGAAATTGAAGGTATTTCTGAACAGTGACTTTAAAAGCACACGAAAACATGATGACTGTCTTTAGTATTTACTGATAAAGAAAACACCTAGGCCTTTTCATGCATTCCCAAAATAGCAGTCCTGACAATGCTGCTCATCTCAGTATTACATTAAGTTGTTTTTCAAATTCAAGTAGTCCTTTTTTCTAACAACATCAGTAATTGCAATTCAATAATATTTTCTGAGATAGCTCTTGCCTTTAGACACCTTTCTGGGAAGAAGACCATGCACTGCAGCATCCTGGAAAGCTCAGAAGCACAGAAATATGAGCTTAGCCTCAAAGAGCAAGTCTCACTTACAAGCTCACTTGTGTTGGGCAAAGGCTGGAAAGAAAACCATTCCACAATTCCCTCACAGGGCAAAAATGAGGAAAAAGGTCCTTGCCATGATATTTCAGTGTGACTTTAGAAACACTGTGACATTTCTATGAACATCAGTATAAAAAGTACTTGGTACCTGAGGGTATTGTAAGGCTTGATTAACTTAATACCCTGCTCAGTGAAAAAGGCCAAACAAATTCAGGCACTAATCCTACCCTCTGGTTTAAACCCTTTTTTCAATATAACATCTAAATTATACTCTGAAAAAAGATGAGCTTTTCTATATGAACCTGCAACAACCTTCCAGCACTTCAGACAAATAAGGCTGCAGGTATGCAAAATATCCACATGTAAGGGTACATACTGTCAGGTCACTTAAAGGTAGCAAAAACTAGGGAGCAACACCAAGACTGCATTTCTTGACATTAATTATCTGTTTCATGCCACATCAAGCGGGTTTTTCAATGTACTCTTTTTTTGAGCTATCTCCTTGCTTCTTCTCCTGAGCAGAATACAACCATAACCCAAGATCTGTAGATTGATACGAAATAAAGTAAAATTTCCAATCTTTCTTTCCTCCCTCACTGCTTTTCTACGTAGATTGCCTACTTCAAAGTAGGGTTTTGCCTTTTTCATCAAAATTCAGTTTTATTTACTCTCAAAATCTCACGATGTCCTCTAATTTTCCCTAACAGGCATAACCACAAGGCTCTCCAGCTCCATATCTGCCAAGAACAATCAATACTGTTACATAAAAAACAATACAGCAGCCCCTACCTCTGCTTAGCTCAAAGACTTTATGCAGTTTCAGCTTGTTCTTGGGTGAATCAGCTCCTGAGGAATTAAAGAATTCAAATCCAAATGTTCCTGCACCCTTTTTTCTTGGGTAAATTGCCTCAGGATATACTGAATTCTGGTCACAAGGAGGTTAAAGTTATCTCAGTCCATAGGATGTGCTAAGCAGTGGGCTGAAGGAAGATGAATTATGCTAAAGCTCCATCAGAGCAGTCAAGTGATTGTGTTCTAGTCTATAACTCCATTTCTGCCACATCCATCCCATTTCTGCTACAATCCTACTGAATATATCCATGTTAGCCACTGTCAGCCTCATACCAGCTTTGCCATTAGCCCACACTGAGATGACTTTCCACTAAGTAAGTGGAATTAATCTGACATGATGACTAAACTGTCCTTTTCTAGACAGCAATTTGGAGTTGAGCTGAATACAAGGATAAGGAAAAACAGCGGGTAAAGGAAGGTGTATAGAGAAAGACCATGGGTATGCTTCAGCTTCTACTGGCTGCATGAAGTTTTCAAACTTTATCAAGGACTTCAGCAGCAACTTAGCCTGGTCACTGCTGTCCCAAGGTAAGAGAGAAAGGAAGGACTGCAGAGCAACCCCTGGCCTGGGGTGAATTAGTGCCAGGCCCTCCCCGTGCTCTGTTCATTTACAACACAATTTCAGGAGGTATTTCTCTGTGTGAGCTAATTTAAAAATAAGTGCAGAATGTAAAAATATTCACCTTTTGGTCTAGTAATATGTTACATTCACTTTCAGTTTAAGTCACTGAGAATAACAGAGAATTAGGACGTCTGGTCTTACAGGTGAAGCGAATTCAGTCCAGAGACCACTGTGGCCTCAGAACAGCCTTCTTGTCACCTCCTCCCATTTTCTTCCTCTTTGAAAACTGAGACAGCACACTAAAAGCTGTGGCAAATGAGACAGCACACTAAAAGCTGTGGCAAATGCTCTTCAGTAGTTCTATCTAGCAAGTGGCTGTGTTTGAGATTCATATCTACAGAAAAGGCCCGGAACATGCCACAGATCCATCAGCATTTTAGAAGGTGAATGAATAAAGCACTTAGAAAGCAGAGCAGCTGTTTCAATTATAGCATTAGTAGCCCAAGCCCTAAGCACTCAGTGCTCCTGGAAGCCTAAGGGTGGGTAGGGAACAGAGCCATCTCTATGGATTGTAATTAAAAGACCAAGGCCAATTGCACATTCAGAACAAACAGGCAGCAAATGCTTTGGTTGCAGTTGGTCATTTTCTGTTTCAGCCTTCCAGATTTTTGTTTTTGGTTTGCAAATGTGAACAAACCCCTTTCAGAGTATGCCAAGTACAAGTAACTCCAACAATCCCATCCTGCTGTTTATATGTCACGCAGTTTCTACTGCATGGCGGGGGGCGGGGGGGAAATAAAAAATTCAGGCATCTCCTTTCCCCTTCTACTTTCACAGGGACAAGTTTATATCCTGAGGCCCTTAGTGGCTGCAAAATATTCATTTCCAAGCAGGTAATGTCCCATGTAAATCATCACCCCACTGCAATAAAAGAAATGGTGAATCTATATTTTATATTTCACGCCTGCTTATGCAAACTGTGTAAATTCAAGAACTTGCCTTATAACTTTTTTTAGTTAGACATCTAATGTCTAACTCTCTAACTCTGAGACAGCAGTGATTATACAGAAAGTAATGGAATTGGCTCAAAAGCACACACAGAGATTCTTCCCCGGGGAGTTTCTGTTCAACCACACACCACTGAGTGGACAAAGTGAATTCAATTTTACTAAACTCTGACTAAACAAAAAAATCAGGTTTATTCCTCTGACCATACTGATACATATGAGCATAATATAGTTGCTTCTGAAACAAGATCTGCCAGTGTTACTATTGCAGAAGGTAATCTGAGCTTGAATACTAAGTGTCAGGGAAATTCATTCTGAACTCCTCAATACTCCACTAAATAAAGCTTCAAGAAGTCCACTTATTATGAAAGGGGTGAAGCAAAGATGCAACACACAGGAGTACACCACAAGACTCTGCTAAAGGCTTCCAGAAGCTGCAGCCTGAGGTCAAAGCAGTGAATGTGGCAACCTGCTGAGAGCAGCAACACACTTTCCAGGACGGATGGATGGGCCAGAAGCCCTGAACTCCATAAACATCCCACTTCAGATAACTCAGGCATGAATTGTGCCTGTAGAAGAGAGATTTCTCAACCCTACAGGAGGAATACTTCCAGATACTTTGATAAGTGGGTGTTAGATGAATGGGACAGATAATGGCCGCTATGAACAGGAGCAGCTGACATACAAGGAGAGGCTGGGACAGTTGGGATTGTTTAGCCTGGAGAAGGCTCTTATCTTTATGTACTAATACCCTGGTTTGGCTCTGCCTTGAGCCAAGGGGCTGGAGTAAATGATTTCCGGAGGTGCCCTTCAACCTCAGTCGTTCTGTGATCCGGCACAGGTAGAAGGTTTTCCACTGGCTAAAGATCTTAGTTTCCACTATTGATTTCTTTAACAAAGCATGCTGAATTACTGGTGCTCCCGGATCAATGCTACTGGAGGGTCAATAGTGGCCACATCTTCAATTTTTCCTTTTCAGCTATAGACTCAGAGCTTCACTAGAATGAACTTAACATGCACTGAAACAGGATACATGAATAAGAAAATGCATATGATTATCAGCTTATTGAAGTAATCTGTGCTTTGCTCCTGTTGATGGAGGGCTTGAAAATGCAAAGAGCTAGAAGAACATCGAGAGCCATTAATGAAGCCTCTGTCAAATGTTTCAGACCTTTTTCCCCTCTGAAACCAATTTCAGAGTGAAAGAACCATTTTCCTGTAAAATGTGCAAAAGTTAGTAAGTCTCAAGCAGCTGCTCCCTGGAGGGAAGCCCTTCAGACCCTATTAGACATCCTGCTCTGTACTTGGTTTATCTTTGTTGTTTTTTTTTTTTCTGGTCACAATTTTTATAAACAGAACAAGAAGAAAGAAAGGAGAAAAGGTTATTTCTTCTCATTACTTTGTGCTAGCAAAGGGCAACATTCAGAACTCTGAAATGTATACATGTCTTTGTAAACAGGGCACTAGAGAACATGGGCAGCTCATATCCAGGCTAGAAAACTCATCTCTTGGCAAGTGAGTCAAAGAGCAGGAGCCAGGAAAAAGGATAGAGGGGGAGATGGAAAAGAACAGCACTAGCAAGCAAGGAATGAGGCAGAGTACAGACAGCATGTGGATAAGAGAGTCAGCCAAAATATATGTAACAGGACTAGCTGTCTCTGACACAGAATCACAAAATAAGTTAAGTTGGAATGGACCCATCAGGATCACCCAGTCCAGCTTCTGGCCCTGCACAGAACACCCCAAGGGTCACACCATGTGCCTGGGAGCATTGTCCCAATGTTTCTTCAACTCTGTCAGGCTGGTGCTGTGACCACTGCCCTGGGGAGCCTGTTCCAGTGCCCAGCCACCCTCTGGGTGAAGAACCTTTTCCTAATACCCAATGTAAATCTCTCCGGACACAACTTCAGGACATTCCCTCAAGTCCTGTCACTGGTCACCGCAAAGAAGAGATCGGTGTCTGCCGCTCCTCTTCCCCTCAAGAGGAAGTTGTAACTGCAATGAGATCTCCCCTCAGTCTCCTCCAGGCTGTGCAGACCGAGTGACCTCATACAGCTTCTCCTCATGGACACTCTGTAATAGCCTAATGTCTTTCTTATGTTGTGGTGCCCAAAACTGCTCACAGGTCTCAAAGTGAGGCCACATCAGTGCAGAGCAGAGCAGGACAATCCTCTCCCCTGGCCAGCTGGCACCATGCCCCAGAGGCAGCCAGGACTGTGACCACATTCTCACTGCAGTTGTAATTTGTGGTTTACATGAGATGGGAAAAGAGGTGCTCTTAGAAGCCTCCTGTTCAACTGTCCAAAACAACAGCCTAGTGTGAGGCAAACAAACCAGTGTATTTAAATACTTAAATGCCAGCATGGATTGTCTCTTTCAGAAGGTAAACTCCTGCCTCATCCTTATTTTGTTTTCCTTTTCCTTCAGCCCTTGGGATGTCAGGGAACAGCCATGAGCCAAAAGCAAAGAAACACACTGTGCTATTCACCATTCTCTAAAGGACACCGTGCAATGTGTGAAATATTTCAGGAAGAAAGCCACTGAAAAAAAAATGGAGTGATTTTTCTAGGGTGGTAAACTGAGCTGCACAAATTACAGTCGAGAGGAGACCTCAGCTGTTGTTCTTTTCTCAGTATAATCTTTATGAATAATCGTGTACTTACAAACCTCACAGAAATATCTGGTAATATCAGAAAGAACATATAACTGAAACTTAAAGGTGTGAATTGGAAAGCCTATCTAAAAATGCCTGAGGAAAAAAAAATACTAAAAAGGGTTTTAATAGTGACTTTCAACATAATTTACTGGGAAATGAGGAGATGAAGATGGGGACTCATAAGAAAGGAAAAGAAGGAAGAATGGGGACAGGGTGAAGACAGCAGATTAAAGACAGGACACAGCATCCTGAAATAAGCAATCTCTGTACAAATGCGTGAGACTAGTGAACTTCAGTACATTTGCAGAGAGGGAAAAAAAATTCCATTACAGCAGAGAGACCAGAAAGGCACAGACTAATGCCCCAGCTCTTACAATCTTACTGATTTTTCCCAGTCTTATGTTCCTAACTTCAAGTCATATATGTTACTCAGGCAAAAGCTGATGGTGATCAAAAGGTATTAGAAGCAAACAGCCTTTTAGGTTCAAAACGTTCAGCAGGGTCAAAGCCTTATCCCCCCCCTCTCCTTTTTCTTTCTTCCTTTTTTTTTTCTTCTGAAACTATCAAGTCTCTAGATTACCCTCTCTGCTATCTCAGTGGTTATCACCTCTGAGGACAAACTGAAATTCAATGCTGGACTATTGCTTCAGTAGCATCTCTAAATTCTACTGAAAAACATCTGCTAAATAGAAAAAAAACCCTCTATTTTTAATGCAAATAACTACAAAATTTGCTGGAGTTCATAATCACTCATTTCTAAACTTATCCTAAAGAAAAAAAATATGTCAATGTGAGGATTATGCATCAACAATGAAGCCAAGGTGTCAACAGAAAGGTATGTAGGGGCCAGAGCAGCTGGAGTGAAAAGAAGTCAGCTGAGGCACAGAGAAAAGGAAAACTTCTAGAGGCAGGAACATGAGACAGACACAGACCTAACTGCAATAGACCAGGATGTTCTATTCCTATTTTCATGATGTCTGATGAAGTAGAAAAGCTGATGATTCATATTTTCACCCTTCAGCTATTCCTTCCCCATTTCAGGGTGAGGCTATCTTGAACATTCCACTGGGAGTCCGTGCAGACTGTGAAGTCCAAACCCTTTTCTTGCTACTAAAATTCTTCCTGTAATTTGTGGTTTAAACATACTGGCAGGAAGACATCTATGAATAAATGGGACACTTAGTATCCAAATAGGCTAGTTCCACTTAATGCACTTAAACCAGCTAAAAAAATACCATAAGGATACTAAATGTCTGCAGCCTTTGGAATGGTGCCTGAGGAGGAATGAAAATGGGCAGGACTCTGCTCCTGACCAGATCTAGGGTTACCACCAGCTATGCTCTATTGCACCAGCCGCCGTCAGTGGAGTAATGAGAAACTTAGCAAGTATTTGTACAAGCTTTCCATCAAGGTTCAGATTCCTGTCTAAATTATTCTTTCTCATCTGACTAGATTTACCTACCCTTAGGTCTCATGCAAAGACATTTTCTTCATGGGGCCTTTGAGTGCCATGACATGGTTTTCTCTTAAGTTGTTTTTCCTATGCACATTTTCTTCATCTCTCTTCACTTGCATGGAACAAAGGTCTGGAGCTGCATCATTTATATTCCACAGAGGTGTGGGAATAATCCATGAAAGCAACAGGTGGCCTGAACAGCCCTTTGAGATGTTCTTTCAGCCAAGGCTGCTAAAATGTGTGCACAAGCTGACATTGTACAGCAGCTGTGTCCAGCCTGTGCTGGACACTACAACTTGAAACATTCAGCAAAAACTTCCAGCAGCAAAACTTAACACACATTTGAAAAGTTTTTCATTAACAAGCCCACCCCTGACCCACCAGGGATTCCACTGACCAATTACTGGGGAAAGGATTCCAACAGTATTACTCAACCTCACAGTCTGGTGTGAAATTAGAGATGAATTCACCACTACCAAAAGAATTCTATCTTTCACTCAATCACTCACTCAATCAATTAAAAGTCTCAGCTGCAGATGCATTCTTCTTTTCAGGAGATGACAAAGCAAAGTTGAGCTGAAACTCTTCTGGCAGTGCAGATGTCTCTTTAAAGACAGTCTGGATGGAAGAAGGAATTCTTACCTTCCAAAGCATGTGAAAACCCACGCAAATAATATTGGGACACCAAAAGAAGATGTAGTAAACAGAACAATTTTTCACCAGAACTTCTCTATTTAGAACTCTGTCAGTGCATATAAGAGAATGAGAAGCAGGTATATCCAGTAAAAGGGAAAATCTAAAAGAAAAGCAAAATTGCATGTCACAAATAGTTATTCAGAGACTCCTGACACATGAGGATTCCTGGGTTCCAAAAATTTATATTAAGGAGCAAAAAAGAAGTCTTGAATCTCAGCTTTGGAGGAAACAAGCAAAATTAAAATAAGTAAAATGATACATCTGTGAACATTTAGCGTTATTTAGATAGTTCTTTTGGATCCTTTAGGAGTCAAATGAGATCTAGTAATTAAATTTTCTTTTTATGGTACTGGAAACAATAGATGACTAATATAGGTATGTTCCTACAAAAAGCTTCAAAATAATTTCACAGAAAAAAAAGCTTCCTAGCAGGGAAGTAATGAAACTGGCCAAATCTGGTTTACATCTGGATTCCACTAAATCAGAAATATCATTAGATGAGTATACTCTATTGCATTATAAACAATAATAGTTTCTAGTAATATTGTTATGGCAAGAGTTCCCGTCCAATGCTGAGTTTTACAAATCACTTTTCTTATAGCAACACCATGTATGGTCTTTGAAAATGTTATGTTTCTGGTAGCTTTGTGATGCAATTCAAAGATGAATTTTGGCCAGCAAGCAGACTTTGCTCTCTTTGATTTTTCCAGCATCACTTCTCAAGGGAAAAAAAAACCTGCGTCCTGAGGCAAGGACATTTGTTCTTTGATCAGAGTTCTGTGAAAAGATAATTTTCAACATATTGTTTGAGCCTGCCTCTGCTCAAGAACCCATGCTGTAGGATAAAAAGCAATTTTCTGAGCATAAATTCAGGCTTCAGATCACCGACTCCCCTTTCAACAAAAAACTAATGTGGAAAGCCTCAGTATCATTTGCTAACTTGCCAAGACTGTACTCATTGTACTTAAAATGTGCAAGTCTTGAGACCATTGTATATACACACACACACAAATATTTCAGTAATTCAAGACTAAATGTATGTGTCCTGTCCTTCTGGGTGACTCACTCAGTGAAAGGTGGAAATGTTAAATTGTTTAACTGTTCAAGATTGCAAAAAGTGACAGAACAAAATATTGGAAAATATTTAATTTGTATTTATCACAACATCATTTTAAAGAGAGTGCATTGTCTGTCTCCAGTCAAATACATGCAACAAGCAAATTTGTTGTGATTTCACAGCTACATCAAAAGACATCTTAAATGATCTTCAAAATGAGGAGACAGAAAAAGTGGGTGAAAACAATTAATTTTTATTAAGAGCATGATAATACCTCAATGCTCTAACCAAGTCAGAGGCTTCTGTGTGGAAGCCTTGGTAGAAACACTGTAAGGATACGCCTGCCCAAAAGTACTTAAACCATTTGTAGGAGCTGAGGAAAGGCTGCAGGCCTCCACTCTCTCACAATACATTACTGTCAGAAAGCAGTACTGGAAATGCTGCTTCTCACATTTTCATCAGCCAGTCTGTTCCAATTTGAAAACCTATTCAAACTGATGCTCCTATTTACCTAGTTTGCTTGTGGGTTTTTTTTCTTTTTTTTTTTTTTTTCTTTTTAAAGAAGAAAATAATTTGCAAAGCTTCACTTTGAGAAAGCCTTAAATGTAAGCTCTGGTGCAATATTCTCAGCCCATTGTGGTCACCTTTACCTTTGCTGTGTTAGATTGACATGCCTTGCTCTGTTATCTTCAGAGCAATTGTGGACTAGAGGCACAACTGCAAGTGTTTGCTCATTGTCCATCAGCCTGACCTACCCATGACCTTTACAGCAACTTTTTATTAAGAAGCAGAAAGCAAGGCTGCTCTCCAGCATCTCTTTATTCCTTGGCCTATCCACCAGCACTGCAAACAAAAGCACCAAATACTGTAAGGTGTGAGGGAGATTTTGCTGAGATCTGGGCACCAGTCACAGGCTTCTCAAAAGCAGGCACTGAGAAGTGATTGAACTTCACTCCAGGCAAAATCAGGAATTAATTTGCCTGCTTCACTGGGACAACAGTCAGACAAACATTCCTACCACCTGGGTCCATTAAGAGTAATGCCAAGTTCACCAACTCATTTCAAAATAAACTGAAGAGACTTTGATCAAAAATAATTTTTGATCTGTGCAACAAATGACCAAGTGTTTAAAATATTTCAGCTTTCTTCACACAAAGAATACATTATTTCAATTTTCTATTTAACTTCTGCTTACTCTAACCTAGTCCTTCAGGCTACAGCACAGCAGCTGATCCTGAACTTCACCAAAACACCCATGATCAACCAAGTCAACCTATTAACTGCTGTACCTCATATAGCTATATGGCACTTAAGCATCCACTCACACACCAAAAAAATCAACATTGGTCATAGCCTTGACACACAAATCCCCCAAAGATCATTTGCAAACTATGACTTCCAGTAGCAGCATCTTGGAGCTCTTTAAGACACTTAAGAATCAGACTTCTCCAGCTCACAGCAAAAAGCTCTTGTGCACTGAAGCACCACACATGATGTTATGCAACACGGCTGAACCAGCAAAGTGCTCACAGGACATTAATTAGCTCTAATTGAGCTGGTGTCCCAACCTGTGCCTGACATCACTGTGTGCTTTCTTTTAAACGTTTTCTGTGAGAAAGCCCTTGCAGGTAATCCAGAGCCAGTCCTGGAAATGTCTCTCTCCATCAGGTTCACTCATAATTAAATAGCAGGGAGGGCACCTGCTGGGCACGTTTCCCCCCACACTGTTCTGTGCTCAAGAAGCCTTCTGCTGTTAATCAGCACTGATCACCAATCTCTCTGGCAGTAATTGGCGTTTCATGCTGCAAACCACAGCTCTGGGAGTCACACAAAGTTTCAGCAGAGGGCATGACCTCTAGTAATCCTGGCATGGTCCTGTTGTCTGATGCACTTGGATCCACCCCAATACCACAACAGTTAGTTAACGCTCGCAGTACTATAATTTGACAGAATGAAAGCAAATTTTGTCACTTTACAAAGCATTAGAACATGTCTTTCTGTAACACATCTTGCTTAAAACCTCAGGGCAGTGAACTAAAACCAGAAATGTGACGTTTTCAGTGTCAAACTCAGTTTGTGAGTGAATGTGTTGGCAAACAATGCTCTCGAGGCCATTGATTGGGCAATGCCTCTCTGCTCTTTTCAAGTTTTGATTACTTCATGAAATTTTTACATCTTTTCTTTCCTCAGAATAAACAACATATGTAGAAGAATTCTTAAAAATACTCTTTCCTTCAAGGGAAACAGTTTTCCCTCTAGTAAAAATGCATTGTTACCTTCAGTTTCATTGTGAAACAGGAAAAAGAAAGTACTAAAAAATTCAGTGTAGAAGATGTGGTTTTAAGGGAAAGCTCTCTCACAGTACAGCAAGAACATAACACAGTAAAATAAAAGTGGTTGTTACTGGATTTTTATATTTTTGGAGCAAGAGGATGGGACTGAATGCTTACCCTCTTTTCCCAATTCTGCCAGCAGCCATAAAGCCAAATGCTCAATTGGTATTTTATGTTGTAAGAAGAAGGCTGGAGAAATATGCTGTACAAATTAAATACCTAAGGGAGGTTACTCTAGAAGATTTTAGTTTATAAGTAAATCTTTAAATTAATCATGTTAACAGATGCATTTCTACTTACTGTTTGCAAATGTAAGAGCTCAGTGTTAGGGAGAACTGGAAATAAAAACAATTACAGATGGCTCTAATTCAGCATTCTGCTTTTTGAGTGACTGTGAACATAAATCAGTGCTCTTATTGAGGACAGGGAAGTTGGAAACTGTTTTGTCCACATCCCTTTCAACACAGCCATTAAATTATGATAATTTTGGGTCCAAAATGAGTCTATTCTACAACTACACCCAGGCTGCTTCAGATCTCGAAGGTGATGGTAGTAAGGATTTTTCAAAAATTTGTTTTGCCCAAAACTCTGCAAAAATCTGCTGATGAATGCCAAGAGCAGTCTGGCTAAATAGATGTGCACTTGGGTTGAAACCCTCTTTTTTCTGTTTAGAAGGCCAAATCAAAATCCCACCTCAACCATCAGCATGATGTCACTCCAAAGCACACTTGTCTGAGGTACATGCTTCTATATAACATAAAATACGTGCAAGGACAAAGCAAGCAAGAGGGTGAGACAGATCCTGTTGATTGGGAAATTCACCTGGAATTCCCCAATCTCTGGCCCTGCCAGCATTCAGTATTGGTTACTTAGTGCTGGTTCTGAGCATTGGCTGCGAGAGCTCTAAAATGCAAGCTGAGTTTTGCCCCCATCAAATCACACAGATTGTAACTCATAAAAATGCTGCTGGTTGTCAGAAGCAGGGTTTTTTTATTTCTGTACTTCTCTTCAGCGTTTTCCTGCTCTCCTCCTTCCCCAGTGCTGATGGTGTGATGAAGAAGAGAAGTGGATCAACACTTTGGTACAATCAGGCAATAAAATTGTCTTCCAACTTCGTTATTTTTTTATTAAAATATAATTATGGCTTTGCCTTTATCATGATCTTCATCCAACAGCCAAAAGGTTGAAAGCAAAAGTTTCATAACTGACTCCTCTCTCTGTGAGGTACAGAGAAAATACAGATTTTTATTCAAGGATTTTGTTTTGTTTCTTTCTTCTCTCATGACTATCTTTCATTACAAGAAGATCAGATCTTTCCTTGTGCTGGAAGACTCATTAGATGGTAGGTTAGCACTCCACAAAAGTCATAACCTTTCTGTACAAGCAGCCCTGAGGGAATATTAAGTCAGCAAGAAAACAACACTTCTTTTCAATTCCTGAAAAACAAGGTTTAGAAAAGAATCATTTTGCAAAAATGGTCTTGCTATTCATCTGGAGGCTGAAGAAGCTGCAGCTGTGGGAACTAAGATAAGGAGACTCCTCCAGACCAAAAGATAAATTTGGTTTTATGAGAAATACAATCCCATCCCTTCCTTTATAAAGTGTCAGGAGAGAAGGGTGGGAAAACGAAATTCCCCTTTAAAATAGTGAATATAGGCAACACATTTTCTGCACTCAGCACCTTTGAAAAGCTGAGCTAGTTCTATGCCTGCCATGATCCCTGGGTGCTGCTGAGGTGATGCAATGAAAGCAGAGAAGCTCCAAGAAATCCAGGAGGGAGCTGTCAATGTGGCAGTGACAACAAGCCTGATGCCAAACTAGTCATTGGAAGGGAGACTCCAGCAGCAGCAGGAGCTGCAAGCACAGGGGAGCCCTGGGAAGGAAGAGCACTCTCAGGAGAGCTTTAGGTTCTCTTCACACCACTTGTCCCTGAAGCATCTCCAGATTTGCATGGTTCAGAGATGATACCCAATGCCCACTCTCCTCGCTGTTTGGATCCAGTTCAAGTTCTGTAGCTCTGAAGAGGACCAGCCCAAGAGTATGCCCCACATATTTTGTCAGAGTTAACATGAGCAGAGAACTAATAACTGAGTTATTAGTTCTCTGCTCATGTCCTTTCCTCAAGTTCCACAGATCAGTGTGCAGATGCAGGTGAAATGAGGAGACATTAAGGATGGGGGCTGTGAAGCAGAGTATGATTTCAATCTCTTTCTGAGCTTTTACAACACAGACCGACACTCATTATTTCAGCATTTGCTCAAGTTTGTATTACTTTCTTGCTGTTCTTGCCATTCTCTCCTGAAAATTGTGCTGGACAATTTCAAGCATATGTTCTTCTGGAGTTCACACAATGCGCCTTGAGCAAGTCTGCAATGAAAGCCCTAACATTTCTCTATATGTAATGATGTGAGAGCAAGGAGGTCTAGCCTACTTTGTAGGATTTTGTATAGAGGGAAAATGATCTTATTCATTCTCCTTCTGAACTTTTCAACTCCTGAGAAAATGATTCTGCATCCAGCCTAAACAGAAGTGAAATGTTTCAGCTGCTTTGATTAAAGCACCATGTTGTCTGGGAAACACAGGCTTAGAGAAGGTGTAGATCAGTCTCTCTTAGGATATCATTAAACTCCTTTTGCATGACAGACTTGAGTACCAGGAAAGAATAGTTTCCACGGGCAGCACAGGGAAATTCAGGAACTGATCTAAACACAAAGAAAGTCCAGAGGCTGTCAAAACCACTGTGATTTATACCACCACTTGACCTTCTCCTTAAACATGTTAGCAAAATCTAAATTGCTGGATTCTCCCATGTGGAGTGTTCTATTTTAACACCCTCAGATTCTTTGGTATCATCACCAAGTTGCCAATGAAGCAAACATTACCAACTGATAACAGAAGTTAAGACAAAAAGAAGAAGAATACACTGAATATGGGATAGTGGATTGCTATATTTATATGTCAGAGTAATCTTTCCTCTGCCACAGATGACACCTTCATCAATTCCTCTTTGCACACATAAACAACAAATTCATCCCCAGTTATATATATATTTTTTTTTTTTTTTTTT
>VXAX01002993.1:940373-1080595 GCA_013399835.1 Leptocoma aspasia | reverse complement strand
TTTTTTGAGGGACTCCACTGAGGTGGACTGCATGGTCTCTGACACCAGGCTTTTCCTGCTGATAGAAATAATTTGATCTTGCTCACAGCACAGAATTCTGGGAAGGTGTTGAGAGTTGTTTCACCCCAAGAGTTCTGAAAGGATCAGGACATACAGGCCACAGGATAAGAGTTAGATCAGCATTTGGGTGGTCAGAATTATTACTTGTTTCTGAAAACTAAGGCAGGATTTGATAATGCTGATCTATTTCAAACTTTTTAAAACTCTCAATTTCTTTGTTTGTCTAGAAAAACTCTAGATGAGAGGATATGGATAAGGCAGAACTTCCAACAGTACAAATTAGCTCATAATAATATAGGATCAGCATGTATGCACCTGGGGTAAAAGGATGTGCAAATTTCCTCAGCAGCCCTTAAACAAATCAGCATTTGGGATTTTAGTGCCAAAATGCTGGAAAACCCTGCTTTAAAAGTGTACAAGTGAATAGTAGCAGCACAGAATTTAAAACTTGAGAAAAATTACAGACACCTCCAAAATGACTCAATTTTGCAGTCCTAAATGTATAGGGAGAGATTTAATTTAATCAAAACTCTACACGTCTTCTGTTTCTATTGTTGAAATCTTAAACATTGAATAAAGGCTTCAGCTTGGCCTTACCATGCATTAAACATGAAAGATTCTGCTTTCAATCATGCTAACATTAAAAAATGGCCAGCAACCATAACAATTTCAGTCTGGGTTTAGAGCTTTTTAACAACATACAGAGCAATGACAGAACAGCTGTACTTAAAAATAGAAAAAACCTCCAAAATGAAAAATCACACTATGAAAACAGAATAAAAAATTAACATGCTTTGTTCTCCCTGTCATTTAAAAAGAGACTTGTTTTTCCACATTTAAGAAAGCTAAGATAAGATCTTAGAAACAAAAACTGTTTTATACCAAGTAGTTTAGGTGGGTGGTTTGCCGATGCAAAAGCTGTAGCACTTATCATGTAAACAGAAACTCCTTCCAGAGAGCTCAACAAAAATCAGGAATCACCTCAGAGAAAAATCTCATGCAGTTCTGAATATCTTGTTTTTCAAGATATTTAATGACCTTCCTCTCTTTCAAGATATTTAATGACTTTCACACTTAGTTTAAAGCAGAATGATCACAATCAGGCCAACGCATTTTTTCATTAAGACAAAGAATTAACTACTCACCATACCAGCAGTCAATTTCATGTGAAGGAAAAGGTATGTAACCATTTTCATTAAATCAAACCACGAGTTACAATGCTGAAATTAGAGTGGAACAGTTCACAGATGTGATCTCAATCAGTCAATTAAAAAAATAAAAGAAAAGTGATAGAGGTATAAGAGGTGTCCCTGATGCTTCCTCAAGTCCTGTCTATTGAAGTGCTGCTCAAATGAACTCTACAATACAGCCAGCCAAGATCTTAATAAGAAATAATTTATTTTCAAGAAATGCTGTTCTGTTTAAGCAAGAGTTTTTCCTACGAACGTTATTGTTCAGGTGGAAAATTTAGATTCCAGCAGAATCTGTTCAGAAGAAATTCACATTCTTCCTCCACCAAAAAACCAAAAAAAGCCCCAAAACCACAAGAACCCCACAAAAAAACCCAAAACCAACAACCAAACCAAAACAAACAAAAAACCCAAACCAACCAACCAACCAAAAAACCCCAAACCAAAACAAACAAAAAACCTAAACCAACCAACCAACCAACCAAAAAACCCCAAACCAAAAACACCCCCCCCCAAAAAAAAAAAAAACCACAGTAAAATGAAACAATGTGGAATGACAAAATCACTGGATAAGACATGGCATTTCTGCAATGCCTGTATTCACCAGAATCCATCCATAAAAATCTTACAATAACAATGAGTATAGATACTACTTTCCAACAGTCTCTTAAATTTCAATTTTTTTTAAATTTTGGGGATAGATTCTCCTCCAGTCTCAGTTTTTTCCATGATAAGTAGTTGTCTTAGACCAAGCACACACATGAAATATTCACAGGTTAATTATTTTTTCATATAGCCATACCTCATACTTACCTACTTGTGCTCAAACAAGATTTTAAATACACTCTTTTCTGCTATGTATGCTTTTAAAATTTTCTCTTTAAATGTCTCTAAATCATTTGGGCTACAAAAAGAGGTGCCAAATTTATAAAGATGCACTGTATTAGTCTAAACACAAACTACAGGTAGTCAAAAAATGATATCCAGGTTTTTTGAAAGCTTCCACAAACTTTTTTATTTTTCTGTCAAAATTCAGTATTTCACAAAACCTCAGAGTATCAAATTTCCTGAGCAGCGCTAATCAAAACTACAACTGTTAGCTCCAAAATATGTTCGTGTCTTCCTCTGGAAACAGAGCACTAGGATGAAACCTCCACAGTGATCCCTTCCTTTCAGCAAAGTTTAAGAGGATTTTATGTTCTTCTGATCATTCAAGTATTTAGCAGTAGGAGGCAGAGGTTGCCTTCAGATCTTGTAAGCCAAAGTCTGTCCCCTGCAAAACAGAAGTGACCCACCAGTAGGACACGGCTTAAGCATGGCACAGCTCAGAAAGGCAGGCCAGTGTCACACAGGGCGGGCCCTGAGCCCTGGGAGACACAGCAGTGACAGCTCTGCCCTCATTTCATCAGTGACAGCTCTGGGAAATGCCACGGTCAGGGCAGCATCCTGCCCAGCAGAGCTGAGCTGGGCACCGACTCCCGGGCACTGGACTAAGCTCACAGTCCTGCTTCCAGCCCAGCAAAGCCCTCCTCAGCTTCTTAAAGGCTGGGCACGTTCACCACCCCGCTCACGGGCTGTTTCTGTGTGCATCGGGTACTCCCTACTGCTTTCCTCAGGAGGGGTTGAGCCACAAGTGACCAAACCTTCACTGATGGGCTGAGGATTATGCCCAGCCCTTGAGAAGTTTGAAGGTCCAAAGGTTGGGCATTTGGCTACAGAATGCCCTCAATTCAGGAGAGCATCAGATGCAATGACCTGCTCATGGAGTGCTCCTTGGGGCCTGCTGGCAACAAGAGCCCAAAACTGGCATGCCAGATGCTTTTGCATTCCTTCATAACAGGCTAAAGAGCACTCAAAAGTGACAACTTGAGATATATCTGCAGTTAATTAAGAGACAAATTCAGAGAGGGGTAAATATCTGGTACAGATAGAGAATGAGATGCATAAAACATACTTCAAATTAAATGCCATTGCATAAATGAAATGAGAAACTGGAGATCAGCTCTTTGTCTGACCTGTTCTTTTGTTGCATTCTCAAGGTTACCATTTATCCATTTTCATTAGACCAGCAACATCACCAACTGTGTTGAGGTTCTAATAACCATTGCACAAACCAAGAGAATTAATCTGAGATATGCAGAACTTGGGTTCACCAACGCAAACCCTGGGAGACTTTAGTTAATTGTATGTACAATTTGCATATTTGTACCAGAGTACCTGAGAACCAAAGATGTCATATGCTTTTTTCCTCCCTTGATATACTGACACTGCACATAATTCTGAACATTTCACAGAAACAAACAAAAAAATCACAATCACTTCTTACTTTTGCTTGTATGTATTTGTGTGCACAGGGGTTCTTTCTGATCCAAGAGAAAAGGTGATGAACTTCCCACACAAAATATAAAAACAACATCAGTAGCACAGTCAAAGAGCTCTGCACAATTTTCCATAGTTGATGATTAGTTGATTTAAGAGACAGTGAGTTGGAAAATTAATCTTTTTCAAATTTATAACATGAACATAAACAAGAGCAAGTACTTTACTAAGCTGTTCTACAGATTTGGAAATAATCATCAGTTTAGTATCAGGATTTTATAATCTATTTTATGCTAGGATAAGCACAAGTGGATTTTGTTGCTGTTTTCCTTTCCTCCTGCCAGGGGAAGAAAAGACAGCTTTTTACATACCCCAGCTGACTAGAATTCAAGCATAGAAGTATAATTCCTGAGCATCTTCTCTATTAGTAAAAGTGAAGAAATGGAGGGATGACCAAACTCTCAGGTGGGACCTCCAGAGGTTGTTTATTTGAACATCTGATACGAATTCAAGTGACAAATCCTGAAGAAAGAAACTCTTATTTCCAAGAACTTCTGCTAGCCCTGTTCCAAAGCATCACAAGCAAACCCCTAATTCCTTCTACTAAGCTAACTATTGATGTGGAAAAGTAATAAAATAATAGCTTGTGCAAATGAGGAGAGAAGTAGCAAATAGCTTGATTAACTTAAATTCCTAATATTTTTCCTTTTAAACAACGGGTAGTGTCCAAATAGCTACACAAACTTTCAGAAGGAAGTCAAGACAAAACAGAAACTACCACTACCCAGTGTAACCTGTTCCTTACTGATCATTTCCAAAGGATGGTCAGAGAAGGACTCATGGTCAAAGTGCACAGCATTTTGAGACAATATCTTTGATATTTCAGAACACAGCTCAGGACCTGCTGCAGTTGGGCTTGATCTCCAAAACATTTCCCATAACACCAGTAGCTTAAAACACATCACAGCTTCAAGGTTTAAAGCAAAGACTTCTGAGCAGTGTGTAAATGTGTGCAAGTATTTCTGCTTGTAAAACGGAGATGGAAATTTCTGGAGAAACTCCTCCAAATCCTAGCTCAGAGTTCTTCAATTCCTGGTCACAGAAACACCAAAGTAAAACTTTGTTTTCTCTAAAAAAAGGTCAGCTACAAACCCTGAATCTCTGAAAATTTGAGTTTCCACTCCAGTTTCTTACATCTGACCCGACCCTGCCTGGCCCCCTTCAGCCACGACAGGTCACAGTCACAATTAATGTACCACAAGGTACATTACCAGACATGAATATTGCCCTAGGAGGAGTAACTGTGATCATCTCTCATGATCAGCTGGCAAGAAAAAATGCAATCCTAGCAGGGCTCAGTGGCATAAAGGACCCCTGAACAGACAGGATTCCAACACCTCAGTCTGACAGTGACAGCAGCAGCCGCTGTACATTCCCACTTCCCGGAGCTCTGGGGAACCACATCTTCAGAAATCTCTTCCCCTGCTTCTTCCCCCTTCCTTAATTAAATTTCAAAGAGTAAATAAGAAATACAGCACACTGAACATTTTGATGTCCCTCAATGAATCTATTGGTCATTTTAAGACAGTAATAAGATATTTTAAATCAAGGTCTTTGCTCCGAGCTCTGCACATCTTCAGTCAATACAGCTTTTTAGGTCACTTTACTCAAGGACAAAGCCCAGAAATACACAGCAGGAGTCCAAATTTTAACCAGATTCAGATTACTTGTCTAAAAAAGACATGTTTCAACAGCACAAACAGAATTTGAAATAACTTGTGCCTGGATTTTGTCAGCTAAACTAAAAAATAAAGCCAAAATTTGCTCTAAGGTTTATGAAAAAACTGAGAACCTTTTCCTGAAAAAAACTTAAGATGTTTGATTATTAAATGCTGATGGAGAAAAAAATTCAATTGACTTTTAAAGGGCAGTTGTAACAGTAAACCAAACAATGACTGCTATTAGACAGTTTTACATGTTCCACACCTTGATTAGTTCTAATTCAAGGTTTAAAAAAAAGAAATCTAACAAACAAGAGGTGGGCTAGCTTGGGATAAAATATTTGATTTGTGGGAGAACTAGATAAGTGTTATTTTTGTGAGAATATTATGCATCTGCATAATGTAGTGAAATGATGATGCTGAATTTTGGTCAACCTCACTGGGAGCAGAGGGTACATAATACCCAGCAGGAACAACCCTCAGTTTATATCACTTATAATCCAGTTAACAATAAATTAGGCTTGACCAAAACCATAATAAAGCATTTCCCATAAATGAGATTTTTAAATGTTTACTCTGTAATCTCCAAGGAGCCACTAAAAAATCACTACTGTTGCAGGCCCTGCTAAAACCTGGTCCAGTTCAGTAAACCATATTATTCTGTGTATGGGGAGAACTACAACACTCTGAAAGTAATTTTTGCCTTGGGAATAATTAAATGTTTATTGTACCTTGAAGTTACAGCACCAGGAAACTTTAGTATATTGAGCTACTTTAATTAGAAAGCATTTTACATATTTCTTAGCCCCAGTTTCTTGTCTTAAACATGCCGGTGAAAAATGTTAAGATAGCTAAAATTCCTATTTTTTACTTTGCTTAAGGAACTATTTATAAACATTACAATGAATTAGGCCACTGGAGGCAGAACTTCTCACTTACAGACTGGGGAGTAGTTTCTACTTCGACTTCTTTTCAAAGCAAGCCCTCTAATCCTTGTGTTTTAGAGGATTTTGCAATACATTAAACACTCAATCGCTGCATGCCAGGGACACACTAGCAATAGCAAAGGAGGAAAAAAATTAGCTTTTTGTTCTGATTAAGCTCCCTCTCAAAAGGTGACTGTGTGAAACTATCACTCTACAACCCAACAATTTGGATTAGATGGATCTTTTTAGAAATATGTATGTTTCTGCATTATTAATAGGATATAGTAATATTAAAGGAAACAGGAAGGTAAAGACACCTGGAGTATGCATACAAAAAAAGGAATATGAAAGTGGGGTGGAATCAACTTCCTCCCTCACCCTCACAGGTAAGCACACACCATAGCAGTTCATAGCCCTCCCCTCCAAGCTAGGTACTCTGTTCACATTAACATGGCTTGCTTCACATCACCTCCCCTTCATCCTCTTTTTACAGAAAACATCTATTAAAAAACAGAATCAAAGTCTATTTTTGGAATACTTATCAGAGAAGCCACTTGGGGCTCCTGACCGTAAGTAAGCAGTGCAAAGAAGCTGTTGAAATTACATTTTAAATTAGGTACCCATTTGGTTTTAGGTCCTGGGATGTAAACAAAATATTACCTATAAAGGTAGCAGAATGTAGTGCAGGTTGGGACAGGCATGCCCATCAGAGCCCAGGGAAGCAGCCCCAGGCTGACAGGGCATGGTTACAGCAGGAAAGCAGGACAGAGAAATTATATGCTGCCCATTCCACTGCTAAGCTGACCACAAATATGTTGAGACCCATTTTGAGACCACCAAGGCTAAGCACCCCAAGAGAGCTGTGCTTATTCCTCCTCTGCCCTACTGTTGTGCATTCCTAAATCACAAAGATAGCTGCTCTGAGTTAAATACAGCCAGTGAATTTTAGGAAGGCTGAAAAGAATGATAGATTGCAATTTATATGCTGCACGATAACTTCAGTTTAATTGGACATGTGTACTTGATGTTTCTTCCAAATCAGCTCTAACTGTAGATGGATTCAAATGGCCAGACATCTGATCAGAATGCAAATTAAAGTACAATCAAAGAATGCGAGATGTTCACATTGATCGTGCAGATTTGACCCATTAAAGGGGAATTCAGAGCCATTCAATACCCTGATACTGGTGTGTTCAAGTGGTTGGATCCAAGATTTTGAAACCTGATCATTACCTCCATCAATTTCTGAAGAGGAAAAAATTGCTATTGGAGAGACAAATAAGTAAAAAACATAGATAAAGGTAAGCTGAGACTTATGAAAGGAAAACCAGCTTAAAAATAAATACAGTCAGATCTGGTGTTGTCATTCAGGCATGTAGAGGCTTAGGAAATTGCCTCTTGTCTTTGTGCCTTGGTTTCTGGTGTCTGCAGAAGGTGGCTAAGATGGTTCTGAGCCTTATACTGTTGTGGTAACTAGACACAAACTTACCATTTCATGGTTATTTGGAGGGATGGAAAGCCCAACACTTCCTGTTAGTTTTAAATCACACACCATTTGTGTTCATAACCAAAGTCAGCAGATTTTTAGATAGCTTGCTCAGGCATTACAGCCTGAACCAGGCTGCATTGTGAGATAGGCGATACTACACTAAATGAAAAAGCAAAGTTTTTGCTGACACTGGAGCCTAATACCATATTAAAGCCACTAAGCAGAGAATACTTTCATATCAGAATGATGTATTTCATGTATCATATTTAGTACCATGTCTCCTTGATTGCAGATGTTTACAAGGAACTTTCTCCTGGGAAGTAGATGTCCAGTTATTTTTAAAGTTAAAATTAAATACAGAAAGTGTAAAACACTGTACAGTTAGAAATTATAAACAGTGTAAATGCTGCAAATTGCAGAGAAAAAGAGAACCCTAACTTTGCTTTCCCCTGCTGTTAATGGAAAACAACTTTAACTCAGTCTTGATCAAAGAATAAAGACATTTATCATGCCTTTATTTAAAAAAACCCCAACAAACAAAAACCCCCCAGAGCATCAAAAAAGGCTGTGTCTCGTTGAGAGGCTAATTGCTTTTCAACATTTCCTTGAACTTGGAACCATGGAAATGGACAGATAGCTGGAAAACATGCAAGTTTTCCTTGAATTTGTAAGTCCTTACACAGCCCACAAAACAACTGTAAACCTCAGTCTGATCACTGGGACATTTGAATTAGCAGTATTTCTATTGCCACAGCACCTTCAAGAAACAGCACCTTATTAAGACACTCCTCCTCCCCCATTATCCCAGGCTTCTGGGATGGAGATGGAGAAGGATCACCACTTTGGTCAGGTTTATATGCAGCCTTATGCACCAGCACAGAAGTGAAGCACGCTCTGTTAAAACATCACGTTAGGTCTTTGCAGATGTGGCCCCGTGTCAGCAGCAGCAGGGATGAAAGGCTGGGCTGCGCTGTGGCAGTGACATGTGGCACGAGGTGCCACACCAGGGTGTGTGCTCTCCAAGAAGAGCAGCCAGCCCAGCAGTGAGGGGTACAGATTCTGCTTTGCTGGTCATTTAATGGGTTTGGTTTTCCAGCAGAAAAGCACAAACAACAGAGTAGGCACTAAGTACAAATGATTTCTGTTACAGGGAGGAAATCCCTCGATCCCATGATCCATTTCAGCCAGGCTCATTTGTACCCAAAACGCACCCCTTGGGCTATGAGCAAGACAGATGGTTGAATGTGAAAATGAGCAACTACTGAGTGACACTTTCTGTACACAGCTACTTACTAATAATTTAGAAAAGTGGATGTAATAGGTATGTAGTCATCTACATCTCCAAAGTGCTCTGCCTCACCATGAATTCATTACAAGTCTTCCTGTATTTGATGTCTTTCTCAATGTCAAGTAACTAGTTATCTTTAAAAGTTTCTGGTCATCATCACTTTGGGGAAAAAAACATTTAAAAATGTGAGGTAAAAGCTTGAGGTAAATTAACAGCACTTGCCAGTAGTATTCATTTAAAGTCAGATGCGTGATTTATGAATATGAAGAACTGGAAATATGACTAATAAAAATAAAATTTTATACAAAAGGTATGCTTTATAAAGCTCATGGTCTACCTAAGGGTACTAGGTACACAAAATAAAGAATTTGAGCAGATAATCATATACAAGAACCCAAACGAGAGCCTTACTCTCCCATTAACAATTATAAATTAACAGATATTTTAAGACACTCTGATTATTAACCTCCAATACAAGAAGGCATTAGTTACAGATGGGGTAACTCCTGCCCATCCTTATTTCAGAGCTGCAAATCAAAATGTGCTAGTGAAGCATGTGAAAGATAATATACTTCTTAAAAAGCCAGTGTAAGAATTCACTTTGGTCTCATTTAATGTCCCAAATCTGATCACTTCTGTAATGACACGAGATAGAAAAGCAAAACTCTGCCAGCACCCCTAAGAATATGTTTGCAGCAGAAGTCAGTGCAAAGGGCACTGATTTACAGCCCTAGAGCACCTGTAGTTAAAGCATTTCCCCAAGGCTGTTTAGGCAAAAGCATGACTAAATCAAGGCAGGCCCTCCCTGAGTCACGGCTGGTGCCGCCAGTCCTGCCTGTGGGGACAAGGAGATCACTGATATTCTGGCATTTTCCCAGCAGAGTTTGGTATATTCAATATGGCAACCTTTGACTTACTTTTGAAGGTAATTGAGGCTGGAGAAAGCATTCATCCTGTAAACATCTCCCTTCAGATGGCAAGTTGTTCAGGCAATTCTCCTCAAATATGCTTTTGTGATGGCAATCTACACTGTATGAATCTCAATTCAATTGCACACCATGGGATCATGCTGGATGAAGAATACCAGGATTCCAAAGAGCAGTAAGGGAAAAACATTTATCCCCAGCAGATCAAGCTGTTGAGGATTTGATAAAACACAATGATTCCTTCTCCTTCACAATGACATGCTGACCCTGTGGGTATTTTCTCCCTGTCTCCATCCTCACAGATAACTCTTGTTGATAGAATCACAATATATGGAGTAGGAGGGAACATAAATACAGAGCCAGCAGCACTGGTATCACTCTGAAGCTGATCAATAAGAGCACAGAGTTTCTGGCATTTTTGTTTTGTTTTCTTGGGGGTTTTTATTTTCAAACAAATAAAGCCAGTCTCTGACTGAAGTTGCACAGAAGGCAGGGAAACAATATCTTTCCCCTCCTGCAGCAGGTTTTTTTCTGGAATTGGATAGTCTGGGTAATTCCCAGTCAAGATGTGGCGCAAATCCAGCGCGATAACTCCCATGAGAGTCCTGTCCCAGCTGTGCTCTCAGGGGACAAGCACACCAACAATTCAGATGTGGCTTGTCACAGGACATGTGGCTTCATCTGCTCTGGGCCACAGCCACATCACGTGCAAACCCCCCCCTTGGTGCCACCAGCCCTCCTTGTGCAGAGTCCTGTCCCTCAGCTGGGTTTCCTAGGGAGACTGGTGCTGTGCCACACATGGCATCTACCCCCAGAGCAGTGGCAGCCCTGGCATGGCCAGTGCAGGACCCGGAGCATCCATCTGCTCCGAGCACATCGAGGTCGACACTAATGCACAGCACCAGGAAGGCACTTGGAAGGGCATAGGAGGAGTAGGAAGTGTAAGAATGAAATCCAGCATTGGCACCAACTTTTCCAGCTAATTTCTACCTTCCAGTACTAATGTCTTTCATATCACATGCAGGTTGGTTTGTCCAGGGCTGGGTTGCTCTGACATTGCTGGCAGGAGCCTGGACCTCGCTGTGTGCCCTGATGTTCCACAGGACAGTAAAAGATGTGTGTAAGAGACAGGGGGCTCAGCAAGTGCAGCACCAGAGTGCTGGGGCAGCAGCCTGGTGTCAATGCAAACAGGTCTGGAATGTGAGGTTCACTTTTGGGCATGATTACACTGTCCTCATTTCCTTGAGAATGCTGACATTTCACAAATACCATCTCTCAAATGCATTCAGGGGATTAGAAAAAGAGCGTATTATTGTTAATTATGTTATCCTGAAAATATAATCAGACTTAAATTTCTGCATCTTCTATTTAATCAAAGAGTACAAACAGCAATAAAAATGTCCTTCTCATTAAACTGAGAAGTCTCTCATCATTTCAGAGCTACTAATGCCTAAGTCTATTTTGAAATATTTTAACAAGACAGTATTGTACCGTGTAATTGGAAAAATGAAACTTAATATTTTTATACCTAAAGCAGTAACAAATAAGCCTGCATAAGCTTTCACTGTGCTCTAGAAGCACAATATGTGTTTTTCTACTTGCATGTCACCTGAGCGTTCCGTGTGCCAGAACATTGATCCCCCCAGCTCTGCCTCTATCACACAGCCACTGCACAATGCTTGGGAAAGACAGAAAAAACCAGCAATGCTTAAATACAGTAAAAAATTGTTACAGCATGATTGAAAAGAGATCAATCTTCCCTGACCTCTGCAAGATTTGAATTTCCCTGGATTTCTTCTGTTCCCAGGTATTAGATGAACCCAAATTCAAAGATCTCACAGAAAAGGAGAAATTCACTTTTGAATTTTGATTTGATAAGGATAATGACCAAATACAAGCTGTCTAAGCTGCAATGTGTAGCTTCAGATCTGACCTTAACTTTTCTGTAAGTTCACAGGAATTCTGATTCTGAAAAACATCAATATGAGGCCCATCAGGAGTATACAACATTTAGTAGAACACAACTGGGAATGAGAAAGAGCTTTAGCTGAAATGAAGAGATGAAAATCATTTTCAGAAAACAGAATCATAAAAATGTTGGTTGGAAGTAATTTAGTCCAACTGACTCTAAGCTGATGTGCACCAGGTCCTTTCCGGTGATGGGAATGGGATTGATGAGATCCAAAGGGCTCCATTTTCTTGCCTTTCCAAAAAACTGATACAATACTTGCTATTTTCAGTTATCAGAAATTTGCCAACCTCCTTCCCAGTCACCATATTTTGTCACAAACATGGTATACCAACCCCACAAACACATCAGCCTACTTTTTCAGGCCCCTTAGGTCCATCCAGGACACAGATTTGATCACATTCACCTCTGTAAAGAGTCCCTGACTTGTTGCTGCTCTGATGTTGGCTGCAATTCTCCTTCCCAAGCCACAAGAATATGCAAGCAGATCTCAGATCAGGCTTTGCTCATGAAGACTCAAGTTAGAAAGAATATCCTTCACTTTTGGCTTTTCCTATTCATAATGGACAAATATTTCTGCTGAATTTCCTTGTACTAGTAGAGTACCCTCTTGGTAGCTTTGGTGTTTGCTGCTCATTCATCTCCAGCTGGGCGAGAATATGATTTAGTAAGAATTACTTAGGTCAGTGTTTTCACAAATGCCCACTGTTTTGGGTTCATAATTTGTCCTGAAGGTAAGAAATGACACAAGTTTAGGATATAACTTTGGGGATCTTTGTGAGGAACGTAAGCCTTTGGAAGAGGCAAAGGATAGTGAGGGTGGAGCCTGTGGAAGTGATGTGAAAATCCCCTGTGGCATTGCTAGCTGGCCAACGAAAAACTCAGGCAGACTTAGCAGATACAAAGCCATGGCTTAAAACACAAGAAGAGAGTGATTTCTGTGAAATGAAGGAAGCCCTAACTAAGGCCTTATTTCAAAACTACACATGAGTGCTGGATCATTTCCAAAAGACACAGCAGCCAAATGTTTATATTTTGGATGGTCTAATACCCAAATCTTCTTTAACAAGCTCCTGATGCATCTCTAGGCTAAGGAAATCAAGACAAAGCCTTGCTCAGGATCATCCAGTAGCTCAACAGCTGAGCTGGACGCAGCCCTTTGCTCTCTTTGCTGCTTAGATAATGACACTGGAATTCATTGTTTGTATGCACAGTGGAGAGCACAATATATTATTACAAAAAGAGGAATTGCTAAGAAAGCAAGTGGAGAAATATTTGCACACTAAGGACATGCTGTAAAGTAAGACCACGTATTCTGTAGCTCTTCATGGAGACACAGTCAGCAAAAACCACCCCAAAATAAAAAGCAATTGGGACCCTGGAGTGACATAAATCTGTGATATAGCATGTACACATCTAATATTACAGATAATCTCAAGACTAAGGAGTAAGGTCCCGGTCAGTCAGGCAGAACATGCTAACAAGCAGCAGGAGCTACTTGGATTTAATTCAGTGTGTTAAATGGATCTCAGGAGGAGTCTGTGAGTCACATCCTCTTGCAGGGGAGGCTCACATGAGGATCTGAAAGTCGGTGGCATCAGCACTGTGACAAAAGTTGTATGGCACAGAGAGGGTAACATGTATGGAGAGATCAGATTATTGTCAATCAAGCAGCAACTGGGGAGAGAGGTGGCAGCAGTGCATACAGAAATGCTCTGGTGAGTCATGTTGGGAGAAAGGGAGCAGATTAAGCTGTTAACTCACTTGCAGACACTTACTCACTCCTCATAAAATCAGCACACAGCTATAATAGTTGTCACAAATAGTTGTCAAAGCATTCTTCCACAGTAATGTTGATTATTCATACTTTCAAGCAATACAAGCTGCAAGGCAAGTAATGCTAATGAACAAGCTGTCAGTTGTAGCACATGGCATTCAAACTACCTGGTCAGAAAAGGATTAGATCTTCGTAATAGCACCTAATGTTAAAATTATTAAGAAGGATTTGTTAACAAGACACTATTGGGAACCTTATAAGCAACTTGACATGACCTGGCAATGTGCACTTGCAGCCCAGAATCCACCTGTAGCCTGGGCTGCACCAAAAGCAGCATGGCCAGCTGGGCAAGGGAGGGGATCCTGCCCCTCTACTCTGTCCTTGTAGCACCTGGAGTGCTGCACCCAGCTCTGGCACCCTAACATGAGAAGGACATGGACCTGTTGGAATGAGTCCAGAAGAGATCACTAAGATGATTAAAGGACTGGAGCACCTCTCCTGTGAGGAAAGGCAGAGACAATTGGGAGTGTTCAGCCTGGAGGAGAAGGCTATGGGGAGAGCTTAACATGGAGTGATAGGACAAGGGGAATGGCTTTAGACTGACAGAGGGTAGATTTAGATTAGATATTAGGAAGAAATTCTTTACTGTGAGGGTGTTGTGACACTGGCACAGGTTGCTCAGACAAGCTGTGGGTGCCCATCCCTGGAAGTGTTCAAGGCCAGGTTGAATGGGGCTTGGAGCAACCTGATCTAGTGGGAGGTGTCCCTGCCCATGGCAGTGGGGCTAGAACTAGATGGTCCGTGAGGTCCCTTCCAACATAAACTGTGCTACGATTCTATGATTCTTTGACAATTTCTGGCTAAAGGTATTTCCATCTGAAAATGAAAATATAATGGAAAAAAATTGGATAGAAATATACCAACCTTAGTTATATTTCTATCTCAAAAAAATTTTCATTTCATGGTGTAATTTCTGTTTCATCTGGAAATCCTGTTTCCCCAGAAAGAGGGATCAATACTACCTCACCCCAAACACCACTACAAGGGAAAAATACCAGCAAGGACCCAGACAGAGCAATGATGATACTTGTAGGGGAACAAGTGGTCCAAGCTGTGGGCCTACCATGTGCAGCAGGATATATTCCAGCCATTCTGCAGGACAGGAGAGAGGGGCTTGACAAGGAAACACACACCCACCCCTTAAAAAGGTGTTGGCTTTCTTTCAACATAAAACAATTAAAGTTAAAAAAAGAACTAACGACAAAAAAACTTCCTAACGTGTTCTTTTATTAACCTGTATTTTCAAAGCCTAAAGCAGCTATGGAAAATACTAGATTAAGAAAAAAAAGGATAAAATCTAAGATGTAGAAAAGCAGATAATTCAGCACCAACAAAGTTTTTGAAAAGCCTATTCCATTCCTGGAAACTGAATATTAGCCCAAGAAAAGTCTGATCTAACCTGTGTTCTTTAATAGTTCTCAAGGTCAAAGGCCAGCTTTTACATTTGGGTCAACTATCATGTTTGGCCAACTCTCCGAGTCCACATGGAAAAACAGGGCAAGCCATATTACACATGAACACAATTCCCCACTTGTGGATCCATCACAAGATGTTAGCAGCCTGCAGAGTGTGATACTGAAGGCTGAATGCCCTGCAAGCTGCTGTGTGCATTTCTGATGGAATGCCATGGGGTAGATCTGTAAACTGTACTCTAGAAACGCCAGAAGAAATGGTAAAAAGGAAGGATACCTAATTCAGCAGATTCCAAGTGAACACATCTCCACCGATTCAGCGAGAAGCAAGGAATGAATGAATTTTCAAAGACCACTTGAGATCTGATGAAACTGTATGTAACTTAAGGACATGAAAGTTTTCAACATCAGCACTCTGTGCTGTGAAGATTCAACTTATGCTGAAGTATCACACTGAGCTAGATAGTGGATAATGGTGTGTGAAGAGCTAAAGAATAAAAAGAGACCTCAGCAGATTGCAAAATTTCATTCTTTACAACTGTACCTCTGCACCACTGGTACTGCTTATCTTCCCAGAACAGGGCTTTCCTGACACTTGTCCTGCTCAAGGAAACCAGGTTTGATCTCACACTTACACTAACCATTTCTGAGAGAGATTAGTGTTGATAGCTGTAATAATAAGTAGAGATTTGGGTTAATCTTAGGATCTTCATAGCAGGAGACTCTACTGTCAGAATGTTTGGGATTGGGCTCTTAAATTTAGATACTAATTTATTTTGTTCTGAGATAAAAAAAAAATTAAAAAAGACTCCCTGCAATAAGCGAAGGAGTACAAAACAGAACAACAGGATCTGTCTCCCACGGCTGGGCAGTAGTCTCCAATCTGACCTAACCCTCCCTATGACGTAAAATTGTCAGGTATTAATATCTGACAATTACCTTCTTCTGATACAAGGCAACAGCAAAGGTTATGAACAGTCCAAGGCCAGGCACATTCCACCCCACAGGTCAAGTGAACCCTTCCAACTAATAGGAAAATATTCTATCCAGGTTACATACTGGCTGGTGCTGGCAACTAGTGCTAGGTTTGGCAAGAGCCCACCACTACCACCACCACTGATAGCTGGTTGACAGGATAACACCCACTGTAGCAAGAGAGATAAATGGTAATAACAGTGAAATATGAAGTCATCACAGGTGTGTCTTCCAACCTGTATGAAGGCAGAAAACTCCTCTAGCCTCAGTGGTGGTACAGAGTACTACACTCCCTCTGCAGGGATCAAATATTTTACAGTCTCTCCAAATGTCAAGTTTTGCCCAACATGCACAATTTACAGCAGGTTTCATTTCACAGAGACAAATGTCTCTGTTACTATATCCAGTGAACTCTGGGAGGCATTTTAAGATATCTTACCTGCTCTGGGTCACAGTCTAACCTGAACACTGAATTGAATCCATCTATTACTCTATTTTATCAGGCTAAAGCCATGAAAATCTCTTGCTAAAATTTTGCTTTTAGCACTTAGACAGCTGAGGGATGGGATCCCCATTATGACCCAATTATGCAATAGAGAAACAGTGCTGACAGAGAACAACAACAACAAAAAAAGCCAACCCAAAAAAAAGGATCAGTATAACCAGTGTGACGACAAAAATTCTTCAAGGTTCAGAGCAAGCATTCAGCAGGACATAGGCTCAAAAAATAAGAATTCTAACAACGCCACACACAACTGTGACACAAGACTGCAGGGCTCTGAATACAGAGCTGTGATGAGTCTCTTAACATTTCTTCTAATCAGCTATCTGTGGGACAGCAGAAAGGATGTCATAAAAAACTTATTATTTGATAAAGTCTAGCAGATTTTTACTTGAAAGATGTTGCTGAAGGGCAAAGCATTAAATTATATGTGGCTAAACCATGTCATGTATTATTAGCATAACTTCTTTGTTCCTCTGGCAGTTTGTTTTTCTGCCTTAGGGAACTGCTCACACTCTACCCCAATATCCAAGATAAAGTCTGATAGCAGTCAGCATTCGCAGAGTACTTAAAATCAACATTTATAGCCACAATTTACTTGTCTGACTGTTGCTGCTTGAAACTGATGTGTTGAAATTTACTTTCTGAATTTCCAGTCAGAAGATACAAATTGCAAGGGACATCTGGGCACAATTTCCCTGTTTTTTAATTAAAAAAAAAGGGGGTGGGGAGTGACATTTACTTGCTGAGATACTTCCACATATTTCTTTCACCAAACTTACGTGCAACACATTGCACATATTAAAACAGAAAGATGTAAAAATACTCCATAGATGCAGCCCCTGACTCGAAATATTTCAAAGCATATTAAAACACAAATCACATCTAAAACATGGCTGTACTCCTGGCTGCTGGTTTAGGATGTGACTGAAAGACTGGTAAACTGTGGGGAGATTCCTGATCAAGAGGGCTTGAAATGGGCTCTGAAAAATCTTGTTACTTTGTTGAAGACACACCACAAGATACCCATCTATCTAAACACTAAGACCCTCGTGCTTCTCTTAAATGCTGCTATGCCCACCTGATGACACTTTTCCAGTTGCCAGCTCTTTGTTTTACACACAGGGCTGAATCCAGCATTTTGGCATCCACACTTGACAGGTTTTCATTTATGTAAAAAAGCAACAAGGATGTTTTCTGCAGGCATTTGATTTTTTAAAGTTAGTTTGTTTGATTCAAACCGTACCTGCTCCATGTGTGTTTCCTGAAAATATCATTATAGACATATTTACTACTACAAATGGTCATGGAAAAGAAATATTAAGATACAGCACAGTATTCATAACAAGACCACTTTCATCTCTGTTGTTTCTCAGGAATTATGAACACCACAGGAGAAACATAACTTGTGAACACTAGAAATAGAGAAGAAAATAAAGGAGGAAATACAAAAACCTTTTATATTATCTTCTCAGTCAAGCTGCTTTATTTCTAGTCAGCTGGACACTGTGTAACATACTGTAAATCATATATTGGCCAGTCATGTTTCCTCTATGAAATTACATAATAGACAGTATGTCTTCAGTGCAGTATTAATTAAGATGCCCCCATCCACACCTGAGCTGCAAGATTAACCTTCCTCAGATGGGCAACTTCATGGCAAATCAACACTTCAGTTACTCATTCTGCAACAGTGCTTCACTCTCACCTCCCAGAACTTTTCAGGCTTGTATGCTGACAGCATGAGGGACTGCAAGTAAATTGAGTGGCTCGGATCCTCTGCCAGGCAGTTGTAAAGAGGAAAGCAGCTCACTGTCATTTTGAGTACAGAGGCAGGACACCTGTGGGTCCCACTGTGGCTTACAACCTCAGTGGAAGAAAAAGGAAAATGAACTACTTTAATTTAATTAGAAAGGCTTTCACTGGTTTGCTAGAACCATTTCTGGCTAGCAATAAAGTACTTCACAAATCTCTTTTGACAAGAAGCATTTTCAAAATACACTCATAAGGCTATGCTATAATATAACTAAGAAGTTAATGATACTGTTAGCATGAGTTTAACGTAAATTTAAAAGCATTGTTGATATGGATTAGACATCCTACTGTCTTGATGCAGCATCATTAAGGCACAGATATGAGCAGTACATGAGATTAAAAATGTAAGCTTTATGCAATGCTCCTTTGGGGCCTTCTCCAAGGCAGCCACATCCAGCATCCCACCTTGCCTGGCCACAACAAAGGTGAGCAGGGTAAGACACTGCTGTGTCTCCAGAAAGCAGAAAGTCTGCTCTATAACAGTAGAGTGAAATCAATGTTTTCTGCATACTTTCGTTTGCTTCTCTGGGTTTCTGCTAACACCAGCCTGGCTCTCCTCTGTAAGTTCAGAGTGATTTGTCAAAGTGTACAGGTGCTACTTTCACCCCATTTAATCTCAGGCCAGCTTCACAGCAAACTGAAGGACTGTAAAATAAAACACCACTTCTTTCTCCTGCCTTTTACACAAGCTAATGCAGAAATTGGAAATAGGACCCAGTTTCCCCTTGATTCAGTTTCCTGATGCTTAATAGGGCAAACAAAGAATTATGTCTGGAGCAACTGTTGTCTCTAACACTTTTCAATTTACACCCAAAAACTAATGTACCAATAAAAATATTTTTTCTCTCTCTCACTTTTAGACATACTTGAAGTTAAATTTCAAAGTGCAAGTATGTATCAAGCACTTCATTCACAAATCAGAAAATGGAAGCTGAACTATGCAGTCAGAGCCAAGAACACACAAGTCAGAGAGAAGGGCTGGAGGCTGTTTCCTGGCACCATAAGGAGTAGAAGAGGTAGGAACCATTCTTTCTCTAGAAAGGAGGCTGGAGGTGGAGAAAAATCAGCATTCCAATAACTAGCTTTCTGCTGGCAACATCTTAATATAGAAACCCTCAGTGACGTTTTAAAATTTCTTCCAAATTGTGAAGACAGCAGTGACCGCCTGTGCAAGGTCATACAATTAATTAGAAAGTAAGCAGGTAATGAAGATGACCAGCTTTCCAAACACACACCATCCTGAGTGGGAGAGGGGAGTGCATGGTACAAAGCATTTCATTAATTAAAAAATTTTAGGCATGGCAGAAAACACACTATTTGCAAAAAATGCTGTTATTTGGAAATATGCAATCTCTGCAACGTGATGTCTTTACATTCAACATGGGAGATGACTCCTTACTAGATACATCCAACAACTCCTTACTAGATACATCCAACAAATTCACACTACAATACTTCTTCTGTGTAAGCACAGTGAAAGTGAAGAGATTCACATATTCAGCCACTACCAGTGTATCCTGAACTACATATGTAAGTCCATCAAGCATCCTAGGTACAATAAATTAATTATTCTGTTAAAGTATTAACTTAAATTTGTAGGCCAGAACTGACATAGCCAGATGCACAAAATCTTAATTCTGCTTACAGAAGAAGCACTAACTTTATCTTCCTTCCCTTGCCCTGTAATACACACAATTCTCATTTGAAACAATAGCTGAATATGCAACAATAATTTGTAATGTGAAATACTGTTAATGTGTTTCCTCAGGGAGTTCCTGTTCCAGAACACGGCAGAAACTATTTTTATTGCTCAAGTTTTCATTACAGAGATGCCACAGCACATATATCTTTGGTCTACATGTACAGCATGTGACAAGCTAATGACAAGATTCTTTTCCTGCCCATCCTCTCAAACCCCCTCCCCCCTTTTTTTTTTTGTTTACTATCACCAGTGCACTAATATTTAGACAGATTTACTTTGGAGCAAATAGTAAATGACTGGGAAGTTGTTACATTTTCTCATTCTGATTAATGAGCTGGAGGAACACTCCCTCCCTGCCTTTTCCTTCTGTGGTAGAAAACATATTGAGCTTATGCATCAAATGATTTTATACCTGCATTCCCTAAAAGATGGATGAGACTGGCATAACAATGATGGCTTTCCCAAGAGGGAAGAAGGATCCACAAAGCCACCCTTCAGCAGTCATTCCAGGATGAAGGATTAAGAATATAGTGTCACACTCAACACACAAACTCTCACACACGAACTACCTACACAAGCAATGCCCAGCACATAAAACCAAAGTCCCTCATTTCTTCATAACATCAAGCAAAAAGAGAGGAAAAAAAGTAATTTTTTAGGGAGTGGGAGAGAAAAGGCTAGTTCCTGTATATAGTATAATGCATATGTGAGGGAGACACAACAAGGAAGAAACCCAGGAATACCATATTCAGAAAAGAGTAAACATCAGACAGAGCTCAGTAAGAACTGAGAGTGGCCCAGAAACAAGACTAAGAGGCTTCTGGGTCACATGAGCTGTGAATACAGGTTTGTGGTATTTTTTTTGTGGGGTTTGATGTCTCTCATTTTCAGGAACACAAGACTTTCAAATCAACAGGATAATCCAAACCTTTGGTATCACTGCCAACTTTTCTTCCTTCCAAAGGCAACCTGTGGGTCTTCAACTCTAACTACTATAGTCAAAAAGGGTTACTGTATAAAAAGACAGTCAATATAGGCTATGTCTTTGCCCCTCAAGAACATCTTGAACTTCCCAATAGGATGTTTAAAATACATTTCAGAGGTAAAAGGCATCAAAATCAGTTTTACACCTAAATGCTGAAAAAACTCACTAACCCAAACAACTCTCACTAGGACTGTCACAGTCAAGGAACAGAAAATAAAATACTTTCTGACAGATAACTGAGGAAAAGCTGAGTAAAGAATGACATTAACCTGCAGAATTTATTACCATGGCTTGCTGTGCCAGTACTGAACAATTACATTACAATGAATGCTTTTTGTAAAACAAACTCTATTATCAGTCAGCAGATAATAGCTGAGCATGATCATGGTGTAAATTATTACAGAAGACTACAAGAAGAAGTGATTAAGAATAAGTCAATACTGGGAGAAACAGTTATATCAGTTCTAGAAAAAAACCCCAAGTGGATAAGAGGCAACAAATTTCAGATCTGAAATCTAGCAATGTGACAGACAGCTTGTTTTCCACTCAATAACTAATTAACTTGTTCTACACCAGGGGGCTTTTTCTTCACAAAGTAACTTTACTCTTCAGTCTGAGAAAACATGGGACCCTTCGGCTCTGCTATTACACTTCATTAAGTTCTATAAGCCCAAACAATTTGTAAAGTAGGAGCACATTTTTGTCATCTTTAAAGCAAACAAAAATAAAGATATTCATTTATCAGCATGCTTTACTTTGCTTTACATATGTGACCGGCAATATTTGTCTGAGTAGATTCATCATTCAACTGCACTCTGCACTCTCTTATGTAGCCATGCTGCTGAACAACACTGACAGAAAGACACTCCAGTGCTATGATTCCTTGTGTAAAGAGTTTTCCCAGAAGCATTCTGATGATGCTCTGCAAGTCATGTCACTTCCATGACACGCCACAGAGTGGCTGGAGAAGACGTGCTGTCTCACAGGAATAAAGAACAATCCCTGTGAAAAAGAACAAGTTTTCCTGCGTGTGAACTCACGCAGCAAAATGACAGCCACTGTAATCCTGAACAGAGAGCTAAGAAGCCATTTGGGGTCAGTACAAGAAACCAATAAGGGAAAAACACCAAGTTCTTTCATGGGAAAATATCTGATTTGATGGAAGACATTTTCTGAATAAAAGAAATCATGCAATTGTCCTAAATGATTTTTGATTTTTCAGCTGTACACAATATACTTCATTCCCACTTTTATCCCCTTCATGAAATCCCTGAAACTCTGCTATATATTAGGGGTTTCAATCTTTTGAAATAGCAATTTTTGTTCCTAAGTCAAGTCCTGCTTCAAAAGAAGGGGAGAGCTTGTTTCACTGACTTGGCAAGATCTCTTTCAGAATCTAGGAACACAGAACTCGTTCCATGTTCTGGAGCTAAAATGTTGTCTATCCATTGCAGTTAAGCCTGCAGCTCTGTCAGAAATGGAAAACTAATAAGACATTCACTCACTTAAGGAAAAAAAAAAATCCAAGCGAAAAACATTCTTCAGGTTGATGTTGGAGGCAAATAACTCAACTACAAAAAGCCATCAGGACTTTGCAATTTTAATTTTTCTGCTCATTGAAGCTTTCTACTTTCAGGCAATTAAAACCAAGCATCAAAGGCACATGAAATTGGGATGGGGTAGTGATTAATTTGTAGAAAAAAGGTTCACAATTTAGTTAGATGGACACAAATCAGGCATCCATATCTCAGGAATGGGGAGTATTAATGCACTGAGGAGAGCTGAGAGGAGCACAGGGAAGAGAAGATGGAAAGAGTACATGCAGTGCCTGTCCCATAGAGGATAGAAATATATCTGCCAACTGCTGCTCATGATAAGGACTCAGGGACAGATGCAGAGCTATAATAGTCCTAGCCTATGAACAATTATTTCTTCCTTTTAACTTTGCCCCTACAAATGTTTCTGCATTGCAACAAATGCAAAATCTAGATTTTGTGCTTACGCTGAAATTCAGCATAAGCAGAATTAAAGCCCATTCTCCAAACAGTGTTGGGCCACTCAGATGAAGCAGAGGAGATACACATTAAAATCTCCACTGGAACCAACTCCTTTGACTCTGAAAACCCAGACATCAACATTATCTCTCTCCATCAAAACCTGCACACTTCTAGTAAAAAATACCATAAATGCAGTGCCACTCAGCCACACATCTATTGAATACCAAGCTCACTAATGATCTGCTAGAACACCTCCTTAATGCTTAACTGTGTCCACCTGCATAGTGCCACCTCCTTCAGCTGGGTCTTAGTGCTATTAAGAGTCCTTCAGACCACTTGAGGAAAGCATTTCTGGAGAGCTATAGAATTACTTGCTTTATTTTTATGGCTGTTGCTGTGAAAATTCACCTCACTGAGGCTAGTTTGCAAGCTCTAAGAAGCTGATATTTGTGACTTTCCTACAAAAGCAGCAGCTGAATTGCTCAAGGGAAGGTGTCCAGTGCACACTCTGGGCTGCAACAGGCAGTACCAGAGCTGGGCACACAAAATCAGCTGCTCAGCTGCTCAGTGCCCCCCTGTGCTGGCTTGGGCTGGGGTAGAGTTAATTTTCTTCACAGTTATACCATGATGCTCCCCCAGCTTTTGGACCCAGAATTTGTGATGAAGAAATATATCCAAATCAAAGACAAGTAGGACAGGAGCAAGAGAGAGGGAGTGAGGATGAAATGAGAGAGAAAATGAGACCCGTTGAAGGTTTGGAAACCTGTTTAAAAGAAGAGCCTGGAATACAAAACTAGAAAGGAAAGGTGTTGAGATAGAGGGAAGAGGGGACAAGTGATTGCTGGGAATATCAAGAACAGATAAGAGCAGCTGGGAAGACAGAAATTCCATTGGCCAATAGCACACCAATCTCTCCATTTTTGAATTATTAAGGAAAGAGGTCAGTAAAATTTTATAGGATATTTTTCCCCCTTTCATAATAGAATAGTGGTGGAAGGCAATAAGTAAAAAGAAAGCAAGATGTTCTTGAAAAAAAAAATAATATTGATAGTGGTCTGATTGTTTATAAACATTGAAGCTGATGGTATCTCTCATTGTCTGGCAGCAGCTGTTTTACTGACACCTGGAACTGCCTTGATACCAGCAATCAAAATGCCCCATCAGAAACAGAGACTAAGAGCAGTCAACGCCTTTTCAAAGAGACCACATACATGTCCTAGCTTTGACCTGGAAAAATTGCCTAAAGGAATGAAAGGAACCCAAGTTCCCAGACAACAGACTTTATAAAAAAGGGAAATCAACTTGTGTCAGAGGTAATTTAGAGACCACTAAGAAATGAGCCTCTGAACAGCTCATCTGGCATGAAATAACAACAAATTGCAATCATCATGGTTTTGATACGGATCTGAGATGTCAAAAGCACTAGCCCACACTTCCCAAACTACAGCCTCCTGAAAGACAGGCATTTAGAGGAGAATGGGGCAGAGATGCAAAAAAACCCCAGTTCCTACATTTGAGAACACATTTAAACTAAGACAATATCCAGACAGATCATCTCAGGGTTTTATTTTCTGGTGTGGCAGTAAAGTTAGCTAGGATGTTTAGCATCCTAAAAATAATCAGGTCGTCCACTGCACTTAATATACCGACAACAATTATCTAACTTAAATTATCTCAACATCTCTGAGCAAGCACACTGCACAGAGAAACTTCTACACTTTGGAATTTTCTTCTGCTGAAGAAAACCAGATTATTTGGTTCCTTATTAAAAAGTATTTCAATGCAAATATTTGGATAAAATCTCCCCTTAGTGTAATTTTGTTCTATTATAAAGGCATCATAATAACTGGTCACTGATCTGAATATGAGAGGCTCTTGACTCTGTCTTATTTATTCTACTGCTTGTATTCCTTGCTAGATAAAGCAGAGTCATAAAAACTTCATTGCCTTGTGAAAAATTTAGATTTGTGCCAATCTTCTGCAATCTTATCCTCATGCGAAGTTCACCAAGGAAGACAGACGTGCTGCTGGTTCAAGTCCCAGCTTGGGATATCTTTGCCTTGTCCAAATGAACTTTATTATGCATCTTTGTGGCCTCAATCCATCAGCACAAATGGCACACCAAGCCAGGGATGATCAGGAAAATCTCCAATTACATTCAGCAAACAAATTTCATTGCTGCTGTTCCCAACCGAAAATTGTATTTAGTCAGCCTGATCTAAGACACAACAAATACCATAAGGTTATGGATTGATGTTTATAAAAAACTGGCAACTGTCCTTGATGACTCAGAGAACTCAATGTCTATAAAGTAAAACACATGAACACAACCCTTTGATAAGACCCTTTGATAAAAAAAAAAAAAAAGGAAAAGTCCAGCACTTCCAAATGTGGTGGGGAGGACTGTTCATTTCTCTAGACAAGATACCAAAATGCTACTGTGCAAGCCATGAATGTTCATGGCTTCCCTATACTGAAGAACAATCAGCACAGTGCAGGGAAAGCCTTCCACAAAAGTGCACAAGTGAAGAAATAACTTGATTCAAACACTGTTATAACAGATCTGACAAGTGTGTCTGAAACCTGCACCTTTGGTGTTGGTGTCAACCCCAAACCCCATGTTTTTGCTAGACTAGCTGTTGACAGTAATGGTTTGCCCTACTAGTACAAAAAAGAGCTCTTGAAAAAGTATTTTATTAAAGGAATATAAATTCTACTGTACTAGATGTGAGCTATAGAAAGCAATAAAATTCAAAACCAAACAAAGGTAGCTATTTGACAGAAGAATGCTTTCTGGCAGGAGCAATACTATTTAACAAATACAGTACATGAGTTTTAAATTAAAAGCTCTGCGAAGTGCTTCACACCGGTGTCATACAGCTCAGTCCTCACTGTATCCCTGTGGAAAGTCATGCAGTGCTTTCCTCAATCACTGAAAAGAATTTCAAGCTGCTGTCTCTGCCATAGCAGCACACATCAGAATAGAAATAATTTCTAAGCCTTCATTCAATTTCCCATGTGGGAATTTATTGAGAATTAGCTTCTTAATCTCTGCTGAATAAGCCTTTGATTTTTTTAATATGCAGAAGCAAATTGTAAGTTAGAGGTCAAATTTATCAGAGCTCTCTTTTTTCTTGTGTGGAAAACACACAATTAACCAGCACTTGAGAATTATAGGCAACATTTTTGGTGAGCAGCAATACAGACAGTGCTCTTTAAAGTGAGGGTGCAAAGTTACCCCACAAAACTTCAACCCTGTGCTGCAAGTCATGGAACACCACTGAGAATTTCAGGGGGATAGCCAAGAACCTGACTTAGAATGCAGAATCAACTGCATTCCCACTACGGGAATGCTTTTAGCAGGTGGATGGGTCAAGGACACAATTTTTAAGTCTTCCAGAGTTATCAGCTCCTAGTTAATTTCTCTCTGAAATTGAAAGCAGGAATATTACCTTGTAAATCTTCTCCAGTATTTCCTACAGCAGGGTAGATTTGCCTTGGATAAGAAGGAGATTCTGAAGCATTAGCAGGGAAAGCCCCAAGGAAATTGCACACAGTGACAAAGCCATGCTCCAAAACGGGACAGCCGCAGAGGAGGGTGCACAGAACTCAGATGGATTTTAAGGTCAAAAGTAAGTAGGAGATACAGAAAGCAATGATACCACAGGCTTGTTATAAAGCTTAGCCAACAGCAGAATGACAGAGAGCTTAGCTGGAGGGGAGTGGAAAAATAAGTAGAAACAAGGATGGCAATATTAATTGCCTAGTGTCTGGAAACAAATGTCGGAAGCATTTGGCTATGGGCAAAGATACTTGGACACAGCAAAGGATCCTAAAAAGACTGTTGCAATTTCATATAGCAAAAAGGACACCTAAACAAAGAAAAAGATGACAAACTGAAGGGTTTGTGCAGGTTTGGGAAGACAAGGCTGAGTGGTGTGTAGATGTGTGGCAGGTGGTTTGTTTGTTTAGATTTTATCAAAACTCAATTCATCCTGACATGTCCAAACTGATAGGAAGTGCAGCATGGACTAACATCAGCATGAGGTTGTGAAGATTAGTATAGGATGACTTCTAAAAATTGAAATAGAAGCCTTTGTATAGAGAAGAAAACACAAGATTTATAAAACACGGAAACAAGAATGAGAGAATGGGGGAAAAAAGCCAACCCATACTTTGGAAAGTGAGAATAGCATAACAGCCAGAGAAGAGGAACCTGAAAATAATTCTGAAGAATACAAGGTGCAAAAGTTTAAGATGACAAATCTTTGTGTCCAGGATTTGGACAGTATAAAAGTTGGATTAGGTTGCTCAGAGCGGCCTGAATAAATTGTTTTAGCCCTGTAAGAAATGATTTATATTAAGGAACCTTTGGTTTCAAAAAACAAATATCCAAACCAGGCAATCAAAGGGTGGCTGAACTCTCTTCATGTGGTCAGTTGGGCATCATTTCTACGGAGTCAGATGTGCCAGACTCTGAGGTTTCTTGCACAGAAGTAGCTCCCAGGGTCAAAGGTCACCAACAGGTCCTGTGATTATTTGGGAAGCCACAAGGATCCTTGTGCCAAGGCATAGTGAGAATCCAGCTCCCCACCCCAGTCCTCCTACACTACAGTGTGTTCAGCACTATGTTCAAAGCAGCAGAAAAGGCTATTCCACTTGGTAAAAAGTGAGCCCTTACCCTAAAAAATACACCTCTTTTATTTTTCTTTTTTTTTCATTCTCTACATAGTAAGTAATGTGCTTCAGTAGTAAGCCAAATTTTCATATTTGACACACATTTCTCATTTTCTACTTTATTTCAACTTTAAAATTACGTCCTCCCTCCTGTTCCATCATTGTAATTGGAGGTATACTACACAACTTTAGTCCTCCAATTTGCATGAATCTGGCAAACATAGATAAAAGGCAGCAATGCCAGCTAATAACTGTCTGAAAACATATATTACAAGAAAAGAAAGAGCATTTTCACCCCACATTGCCCCAAACTGATTTTCCATCAGTTTGATTGGGACTGTGATCGACTGCTAAAAAAAGTAATTGCAATTACTCACTACTCACTAGAATTAAGTCAGTTGGCTTTGGTTGGTCCAAGAGGTCATAGGATATCATTCCTTCACAATATGATCTGCCACAATAGTGAATGGCACTCAAAATTCAGTTTCTGGTAATATTAATATATCATTAATTGTAATAAATAGTTCACTTCCATATAGATGTAAGAAGAAATAAGGTCCTACAGCCCAATCTCAACTGACAACACAGCAAACCTTTCTGGAGCCCTTTGAAGACAATGCTTTGTTGTCTTAAGGCCACATGGAAAAATAAGGCATGCTCTAAAGCAAAAAAAGTCTCCAAAAAGGACCGATGTTTATCTCAAGTAATAATAGAGCGTTTCAGCAGCAGCAAAACCACCAAGACTTTTCAAACAGAATTGTACAGACATGTACTTCACTCCAGTGTGGAAGTGACAACTTGAGCCACATAATCTTCTGCCCAAGTGGAATGGGAAAATGGTCTACAAACATGCAGACATTTGTATATCAGGTTCGTACTATTGCCTAAAACTTTGCAATGCTGTATTTTACCTTACAGATCCTGAATTATTTTAATTTAAATCTCCCCAGCAGTATGAGGTCCAACAAGACCAAGTGCTGGAGCTTTCACTTTGACCAAAACAACGGCCTTCAGCACTGCAGGATGGGGGCACAGTGGCTGGAAAACTGCCCAGCCAGAAAGGACCTGGGGGTGCCGGTTGGCAGTGCTGAACACAAGCCAGAGGGTGCCCAGGTGGCCAAGGTGCCCAGGGGCATCCTGGCCTGCATCAGCAAGAGTGTGGCCAGCAGGACCAGGGCAGTGATTGTCCTCCTGTAGTTGACACTGGTGAGGCCACACCTCAAATCCTGTGTCCAGCTCTGGGCCCCTTGCTACAGGAAAAACATGGAGGTGCTGAAGTGTGTGCAAAGAAGGACAATGGAGCTGGGGCACAATGAAGAGCAGCTGAGGGAGCTGGGGATGTTCAACCTGGAGAAAAGGAGGCTTAGAGGAGACCTTATCACTCCTTTCAATCACGTGAAAGGAGGTTGTAGCCAGGTGGGTGTCAGTCTCTTCTCCCAGGTGACCGGTGATGAGGACTGTGTCTCAAGCTGCACCATGAGAGGCTAAGGTTGGACATTATGAGGAATTTCTTCATAGAAAGGATGACTAGACATTGGAATGGGCTGTCCAGGGAGGTGGTGGAGTCATCATCTCTGGAGGTGTTTAAGAAAACACTGGAGATGGCCCTTGGTGCCATGGTCTAGTTGACGCACATGATGGTGTTTGGCCAAAGGTTGGACTCCATGATCTCAGAGGTCTTTTCCAGCCTAACTGGTTCTGTGATGCTGCACAAACTGAAAGCTAAACAGCAACAAATTCCTCAAGGTGCCATGACCAACAGAGTTAAAGCTTTCCTCAGGTTTAGACTTGAGGTACTAGAAGAACCAAAGGTTTATTAGAAGAAAATCTTTTCTACACATGCAAGCAATTGCCATCAAAGATATCAAACTGATTCTTCCTGGGTATCAAGTACAGTATCCTTTGAAAAGGGAAGGGGGAAAAGCAACACCAACTTTGTCTTTCCTTTTCTTTCCCCTTTCTTTCCTTCCTTTGCACTTAATTTCACAGACTGAAAGGGCTACAAGTTGGCTAGTGGGTAATAGCACAGAAAAAGTTTAAGTACTAATTTTCCGTCTAGAACAATTCAAGTTATCTCTCTAAAATTAAGGATTAGTGGTGCCTGGCCATCAGGGTGAGAGAGCTTAGCTTCTAATGAATCCATAAATCCAAATTATTTTCCTAGATTACCTGAATTTCTCAAATGCATAGTTTGAACTGAATCACTTAAACTCCTGATTTAGAATTCTCTGAGAGTAAAAATATCCTGTAAATTTTGAGACATATTTTGATGCTTAAAAATAAGTTAAAATGCCCCAAATACACACTAAGACTTTGGTCTTAATTCTTTTTATGTCTTAGCCCAGGCATTTGCAAAACAAAAGCTTGAATTTGGTGAAGTTTTTCAAGAAGGGGGGGGAAAAAAAACCATCCCCCATCTTCATAAAAAGAACATAAAACAAACAAACAAAATCCTTCTATTAAGTCCCTGATCTCCGAGACAGACTACTGAAGCTACTGGTAAGAAAGAAAGAAAAGGAACAATACTAGTACAAGAAATAACCTTCAGATTTCAAGCCCCAAGGTCAAATGTGACAGATGCTACTGATTCCTTCATATATTTTCCTTGACATCTATCAATGCAATCAATCTTAAGTGAAGTTGTAGATGCCAGAAAAGGAATAGCCTATCATGACTTGCAGCAACCTTCAGAACCAGGTGAACTTTCTCTGTTGGAAGTGCTCTGTACACCAGTATTCATATACCTATTGAAGTACTGGCTATGTGAAGTATTAGTGTTTTATGACTTCCTTTCTCATGCATGCATGTTCACATTTCATGTTTTATTTAAGAAACACCTTCAACTTCACATATTTACACAAAAGTCTGCAGATCAATCTCAAGCTTGGTGATGAGGGAGGTCTACAATAAAAGACCTCATTGAAATTAGGTGTCATTTGCTATGTTCTTATAAAAATTTTGGTTTGATATATAGGATATAATACTGCAGCTCATCATTAATAACATAATTATTATTATGTTATTGCACCATTAATAGTGCAAGTAGAAGTGTAAAGTAATAATGGTAATTAAAATGAACCATGATCATTTTGTCCTTGCCCAATTCTAATTTCTCCAAAATACACAGATCTAAAGAAAAGAAAATCAATCCTTTATTACAAACTCTAACCTTGCTGACAAGATTTCCTTGATTTCCTTTGTGTCTTCTCCACTCTACTAAGCACACTTACAATCTTACTTGCTTTATAATTATAAATTTAACACATGGGAAAAAAAGATGAAAGGTGAAATTAAATCAGTGGCCACAGTGACAGTCTGACAAGCACCCAGAAATCAACATTCAAACTGTGGCAGCAATTCTGCTTTGCTAAATTACCAATATGCAACATAAATATACTTGATGGCTCCTCACCTACAGAAACAGAAAATGGGAACCCCATTAAATGGCAAGAAAGGATAGTATACAGCACCATGGAAACAGAAAAACAGCAGAAGATAGTACCCACATCTGGTGTTACTTGAGATAAATCAGAGAGTGCTGTGCTCCATGGCAGGAATTATAACAACTCTTTTGCCATTACAAAGGATCAATAGCAGTGCACTGCTTCTCTCCCTGTATCATCTGTGAGTTCTTGTAAAACCCAACAGGATTGCAAGAGATGCCAGAAGAGACTAACCACATCAAAAACATCCACAGACTCACAGCAGCTAGAAACACTTCCATGCAACCAACCTAACCCTAACAGAACATAGCGATGTATTCCTCCTCATTGAGGAATCCTACTGATTGTTTAGGAGTTAAATTAGGAAGATCTAACCAAAGGTGTTCCAAAACCCACAAGTTAAATTGGAGTAAGACCTTTCTGATCTTTAAAAATAATGATAATTTTAAAAAGTATACAATTCTGCTGAACTGATAAACAAGGACATAGTTACCTTCTGAGTAGCAAGCCTTCTTGTAAATATTATATATAAAAGTTATGACTCTGTTTGGCAGAGTTTCTGTGTACAGCAGAACAAGTATCCTTTTGTCAGTCTCTGGTGTTCATCCCTCAGGAACCATTCCCAGCCATCAGTTCTGCCATGCTATTTCTGGTGTATGTTCCATCTGCCCCACCCTACTGCAGTGTGATGCATCTTAGCTTAGTCACCTTTCTTCCTGCATGCAATACACCAGCTGCAGTGAAATATGTCAGGTAAAGAAAATGACAAACAGGTGTCTTCCACACAATGATTTCTGTAACCCCTCTGGCTCATTATGGAATTCATACAACTCTAGTCCACAGGCTGTTTTTTTTCTAAAGAATGAGACCAGATGAGCAAACAGAACATCCATATTTCTGCTTTGAGTCTTTATGCATAATTACACCTAGTAATTACCACACAAAGACAACATGGGTGAGCTCTGGTAACAAATAAATATTTGGGTGTTGTGCTGTCTTTACCTAGTGCAATCTCATAGCTTTACATACATTCTACTTAAAACCAGCCTCAAGTGCTGTCATCCAAAACCTTGGCTTGCCTGGTTTCACCTTGAATGAAATAGTAATACCTGACAGCATCTGCTTTTTTCTTTGTAAATGTAGGCGAACTGTGAAGACCTTGTAAGATCTTAATATATGTAATTTGGGTTATACAATTTAAAAAGAAAAAAAAAGGTAAAGAAGATATTAGTGCTGTGCATGTTCAGGATCTGAGAAAATCCACCCTGGAATTAACTTATTGCTTTATCAACCTTCAGATGCATTTTTTTCAATAAAACACATTCTTCCTGCTATGAGCTTGATTTCAAGCAATGGCATGGACTCACTACTGCACATACAAAGCTGCTGGCAGCTACACATGCTTTACACCTCTTGTTTGCAAAGCAGTATATAAAGCATATAGAATCAAAGAAGTGTCAGCTGTGAAACTTTAAAGTGTTTTTATTTCTAGCACAGACTCATCATTGAAGAATTCAATTACTTTGTGCCTAGAGCTAAAATCCTTATAAAATTTTAGAAATTATTTGGTTAAAGCATGGTCAAAGAACTCATTATAAAAGAACACAATTGTTTGCAATTTCCAAGACAAAATAAAATATTGAACAGAACAGATTTCCGCTGTAGGATTGCTAGTTCATTTAAGAACTCCATTGAATTATTCTTGACTTTCGCTCAGCCATACTGGATTCCTATTTAAAGGGAAAAAGATGCTTTAAAAAGTGAGATGTTTTGTTATCAGAGCTGGAATAGCTAATATTATCCCTCCAAACAAAGGAGGGGCACTCAGATTCTGGAATGAAGATTCAGGGCAAATGGTGACAAATTGCTACCTTCTCACCTGTGGCTGTGAGAAGCTATTTAACCATCCCCATGAGACATTTCTGTGGGCACAGCAGCAGAGTTTTTCTGCATTGCTGAGCTGAGAGAAGAGTTACTGCCTCTTGCAGTGAGGGGACAGGACCAAAGGAGGAGGGGAAAATGAACCAGCTGGTTGCTCCAATTGGAGTTTTCCAGCACACGGAGTACCAAGGAGTCAGACATACAAACCCATGAAAGCCACAGGCACATCCTTACCCCTCCACACACCACAGAGATGCTGTTGGGGAGCAAGCTGCACTTCTGGCAAGCATATGGGACAGTCAAGCTATAACCAGACCCACCTTCTGTAAAAGCACAAACTCTCTTTACTGTGGTGACGGTCTCCATCTGCAACACACAGCTGAGTCATCCACATTATCTCCAGCAGATGGCAAAGGTGGGAATTTGTTACTCTATGTAAAGCAATCTTTCCCTTCCCTTCAAGGCTCCTTACATTTGGCACTTGCCTGTGCTCCTGGTGAGTTCTGCCCACCCACAGATCCGAGCCACAGCTCCTCCATGCAGCAGACCAGAGCGTTTTACACACAGCAATATCCCCTGTGAGTGCCAAGGAGCAGAGGCAGTGCCAACGCAGGAGGCACTTTGCACAAAGCATGTTTATTAGCTGTGACACAGAACACAGCATTTGCAAAGAGCTAAGGAAGAAGACAGCTGCTGTGGCTCCTCTAATTACCTCTCCCCAGACATCAACAGCAATTTACAATTTGGATGATGTTGCTGGAACTAAGTATGATCTAGATCCACACACAAGCTCTCCTCCTCACTTTTATAGGCCATGTGTTATATGAGAATTACAACTATTCAAACTGTTTCTATGAGTTAGGTTATCTCCTGCAAGGCTTTTTATTGCACATTCTCCTTTTGCTACTGGAAGATACAGAATTTGCTGTAGACAGTAATCAGATAATCACATCTTGTTATGAGGACAAGCCAGCAGGATTTGCTATTAGAAACTCTCTAATCTTACACATCAAAACAAAGAACATTTGAGATGTTTGGTAAAAATTATGCTTCTTAACACATTTCACAACAAAGGTAAGAAATAAAAATTTTAAATAGTCAGTATATAGAGCAGGTAGAACATTAGCCTCACATATATCCAAATTAAATTCCGAGTTATTCTACTCCTACAGCATCTTGAAATATTTACTGTGTTCATCTCCTGCTGTTTTGCTGCTAACAAAAATTTAAAAGAAAACACAGGAAGTCTGACAAATTAAAACATCATCAAGATTAATTGCACAAAGAGGATAAAACATTTCAAACAGTTGCACTCTTGAAAGATCAAAAGCTTTCCTCCCCTGCCAGTAGTTCTGAACAGCTTTATGCGTAAAAAACCAGAAGTGAAGACAAAACTGAAAATGTATGCAGGCACATGAAACTGCAAAGACTCAGTAGATATTCTAAGCCCAATAGTATACATGGGTTAAGAAGTAGTAAAAAGCAATCACACAGAGAGAATTAAGCAGAAAAGCTTTAACCTGAGGATGACTATCCATGCTTTATCTGTACCTGCAAGCACTGAGAATAAATGTGGTGTTGATTTAGAGACTCAGTTACCTGGATCCAGAAGTTTGCTAATGATTTGTATAACAAAATAAGCACCAATCTCCACCTTCTATGATATTCTTATATCATGCAAGACAAGCATCTCCTCCGTGGGGTGTCCTGCTCCCCTCAGATGTGCAGCATGCATTTTGTGGCTCTAGTGCTACACAATCAAGTGATTTTTCTCAATTCAAGCTGTGAGTCCAATGAGGGGATGAGACTTACCCATGTTTCTCTGGACTCTCCTCCGATAGGATTTCACTGCTGCTCTCATCAATGGGATGGACACGAGCAATATATTCTCCACTGTCCTGGTAAAACTTGTACACAGCCACTTGAACTACACATTGATCACTGTTGCTTCTCAGCCAAGGGCTCAGGATGGTGGGGCTTGGGCTCTCTGATGCATTGAGAAACAGAAAAGAACCTGGAAGAGAGGATGCAACAAGAAAGCTTTAAAAATTAGAAGAACCCCAAGGCCTCCTAGATTACAGATGAATACTTGCAAGTTTTATGTCTCAGCTCATTCTGCAGCCCTTCCATACCTCACAGTCAAAGATTTTATTTGCCAGTTAGTTTGGAAAGTTTGCCCATTTTGTATTAAACCTATTAAGATTAAAGCAACACTTCAACTCACCTCTGAATGGTTCAAAATAAATATTATATTTAGATTTAACTGCCAGAAGAAAGAAGCCCACACAGATGATTAAGGAGTTTTAGATTTAGATTCTTGTCTGTAACCTCTCAGGTCTGGATCATACCCAAATATATTGGCATTGATTCCATGGGATCCTGATTTGACAGCTCTAGTATATACATATTATTTATGATACTTTATACTATATCTAGTCCTCTCACCCAAATAAAGAACACAAATTCAATAGCTTTTCTTGTGCTCTTCTATAAACAGAAGACTGTAGCAGTTTTAAGTCTAATATTAGCGACAGGATAAAGGTCTGACACAGTTTCGTTCCTTCAGCAATTCATTCTAATGTATTAATTTTATATGCAGCTAATCCACATTAAACATTTCATTATTATCCACTACATTGACTCCCTCAGCCTAATTCTATTTCAATACAATCTGAGGCTTATCCAGTGGGACAGAGGTAATGTATTTTCATCCCATTGCTGCTCATTTCAGGTGAGTCAAATGACTCCCTTTCGGCTGCTGACTAATTTGTCAATTTGTCCACAGAACAAGCACGCTGGGGCCTGTAGTTGGCAAATGAAAGGGACCAACCCTCAAAGCAAGAAAAGGTATGATATTACACAAATTCTAGCAAAACTGGTCAGATAATGAAATCTCATTGTCTTGATTACCTCGAGCATCCATTAATACAGCCTGCCCATTAATACTGAAAACATGCAGGTCTGATGAAGAGTTTAATTTCATTGAAAGAGAAATTAGGGCTCAATAGGGCTGGAATTGAAACTTATTTTTAAATGTGCATGAATTTTAGCCAGAGCAGAAGCTTGTTTCTGAAAATGCCAAGGTTGCAACTTCAGAGAAATGATCTCCTACGTCACTGAGCATGGCTCATATGATATCCAGGGTGTCTAAGAAATACTGTTGAGGAGCTACAAATGAATCCTTCTCCTTTTCACCTCAGTGTGTAAGCTCTGGACCAGGAGGTGCCAAGCAGCCACTCTGAGCTCCTGTAGCAGTTCCCTTCCTTCCATGAGGTATCTAGTGAGTTGTCCTTATTTGATTGTCCTTATTTGATTGTCCTCACTTCTCTCCACTGAACTGAGAGTCAAGAGCTCAGATTTTAATAGCTCACTGTCAGATGCTGGTTTAAAACACAGGAACTGCACTTGTGTTCACAGACGTCCCCTCTGAAAAAGTCTGATTTGGCCAATCATCTCAGGCCACACAAAGGGCAATAGTGGAAGGGCTACAAATGAAAACTGGAGTCCCATCAAACACTGTTTCCCTCACATACATACATTTATCATAAACAGCATTTTTGACATATTTGTCAAAAACAGTGTTTTTGACATTTATACCACATTAATGACATCTAAAACTAGAAAACATCTGTACTGAAAGAAACATGAAGAAATAAAGTACAGCCTGCTCAGATGTCAAGGTGTTCAAACAGAGAAGAGTGAAATACAGCCACAGCTTTTTTTTTAATAACAGGATTCCTATATTTAAATAGTAGTCTTTAATAATATTAGTTGGCAATAGAATTGTTTGGTGTGTTTAAATGGTTTTTGTCAGTTAGTTTTGTTGGTCAGCAAAAGAGATAAAACCCCAACAACAGAAAATCCAGCTACATGTATCATCCTTCCTGTCTCCCCCTTTTGTTGCAGACAAAAGAGAATTAGAACAGTAAATCTTGTGGCTTTAATTTTACCATCCCCATAAGAACAATGAAATCTCTGACATGAAAGGGAGCAAAGAGATTTCTGCTGGTGGCAGAAAGACACTAAGTGTTGCAATAATTGCTGATGGTAACTTGCCAGGTGCAAGAGCCATTTGCACATCTCACTGCCTTGCAACAGGGAGTCAGATTTTAAAAATAACAAACAAAGGCAGCTCTCATTCCTTCTTTTCTTGCAGTGGTTCTAAATCAAGGGCGATCCTCTTATGGAGGATAGTTCCACTTACGCCCTGACTTGAGGTCAGGTTTGAAACATCAATGAAGTCCAGTAGCAGACCAGGGTGGCTGCTACAGCAAATTTGTGAGACAGTCACAAATCTCCTTTGTTCTGACTTTTTCATTTCTACTCTCTGTCTGCAGGGCTCACACTGTGCAGTTGCAGCTTATTACTCATCACATGGCCAGTTGTACCTACTGGTTTATATTGCTAAAAGGAGTACAATTTTGCCACGATGGGGTTACCCCAGCACACTCTCCCAGGATGCTGTTCCCAGGGAGAACAGCCCCACACCAGCTGCTGTGAAGTGGTGCCTAGGAAATCATTGCAGAGGACACAGCTCCATAATGGATTACACTGTGTTGGCCTCACCACCAACACAGTCTTGTCAAAAATGCCCTCCCAGTGCATGCTTTTAGGGAGATCACCTACCAGGGCAAATACTAGAGCTATGAGAAACTGTATTTTTTATATAGATACATGTTTATTTTATTTTAAAAGAGGAGAGAATAAACACAACTTTGTTCTTGTTTTTGAAAGCTTAGCTACCTCATGGGTGAATTCCTTGTCTGCAGCAGTGTTCTCTTTTTGCTCTTACTGCTCTTTTAGTTTGTAAGTGCCAAGCAAGGAACTATCAGCTTATCATTTAGCTCTGGTGTTATGGGAACAGTTTCCTGAGTTGAAATGGGGGTACTTACTTTAAGTACCACCACGACATTTTCTTATACACCAGAATTTGAAGAATCTGAGATTAAGCCATGGCATCCACAAAGGAATAATTAATTAATCTGATGTGAGAAATTATACATTTTGAACACAAATCCCTAGGCTTCTCCCTTCCCTCAAAAGCACAATCTCTGAGGCACTGCTTGAGACTGTTTCCTGCGATGCTCCCCCACAGGATCAATATGACCACCATTTCCAGGATCACCTGGAGATCGATTACACATCCAGGCCAAGGGATACAAGAATATTCTATTTCACAGCAAGAGACTTCCTCAGCAAAACCAGAAGCTACCCGTTCACTTGTATTTCCCCACAGCAGGAATCTATGTGGCATGCTTTGAGATCATTCTGTAGACTTTAAGACTCTAAGGTTCCAGCTAGAATTTCCTTGCACTTATTTTCTCCTATTGGCTTGCAGCTCTAACAAGACTTTTGGGATCTCCCTGGGTGAATAGCTAGAGAAAGCACTGTAGCTTCCACCAAACTTCTGCTGCTACTTAGATACCAGGGGACATAAACTGAGCTGAAAGGCCCCATCATGGTTCATGCTGCCAGTGTCACATTCTGCTGCTCAGGACTCTGAAGGGTCTGTTACTCATCACAGAGATCTTCACCAATGAGTCATTGCAGGAGTCTTTTGCTACAGGTTTTAAATTGGACCCTGGCCACACAATGCAATGCTAATATTGAAGAGATGCAGTTAAATAATGAAATTGTAACAAGATAAACACTCACAGACCCAGGCACTTAGCACTTCTGGGGTCCTGAGCTCATTCATCATCATCACACAGAACCCAAGGTTTGCAGAGGGAACAGCAGTCAGTATTTTGCCCCCAATACACCCATGTTTGCATTATATGACAGAAAACCTACTAGCTGATATTGCTCTGTGTATTCCAGAAAGTGCTGGTCTAAATGCAAATACTTTATTTTTCATATTCCCTCTAAACACTCACATATTGTGGGACAAACCTACCAATAATATTCAGCTTCTAATGGGATAATTTTTCCCTGCCTTTTAAATAGCTGCAGTCATAAGGCAATGGTGTTACTCATCCTCATATGTTGTGTCTGATAACATCTCTGGTAACTTGCTGTCACTTCAGACAAACACACATGAAAAGATATTTATGCTTTAAGCACAGAAGATTATTGCAGTTGACATAAAAGGGATATTACAAGACAAATTAATATATCCTGCATGAAAAATTGCTGTTGATCCTTTGGAAACTTGTTTACAACATTTTAACATTCATGTCACACAAAGGGAAGGATGGTTTATCAGCTTAGTAGCAAGATGTTTTTGAGGTGATGAAGACAGCTTCAAGTTCTACTGTTCAGGACTAATGAGGCAACACATTATTTATAAACAAGAAAACTGATAAAACTGATTGTTAAAGTACTATGCAGGCACAGATACACTATGAACAAAGTACCTGTCCAAAAAAAGTTTTCAGATGAAGAAACACAAATCAGCAACACATCAGCAACAAAGCCCATTTCCACAATCTCTGGCTCAACATCCTTATCTGATAAGGATGCACCTGAAACTCATGCCAGTGAATGCTGAAGCAACCCTGAGGTGCTCTCAACACAGAGCCGTTCCTTTGGCCCTAGGAACTGGGTAAACTTGGAATCCTATTGCAAGCCCTTTACAAAGGTGGTCATCTGACAGCTACCCAATAGCTTTGAATGCACCCTGATAACTGTTCATATCCTAAATCCTTCATGGCCAGTCTTGGGGGAAAAGCACGAACAGAGCCAGGTCAGGTTCTTCTGCTCAACAACCTCATGGTGCTCAGTGAGGTCAGTGCAACCCCATTGCATCCTTGCACCTTTCTGAGCCAGCAGCCCAGGAAAGATGGGTGCAGCCCAAAAAGACAGCAGCCTGAGAAGTCATATTGGGAAATAGGGGTCCTCAGCAAAGTTTTCACCTCAGAAAATAGCAAACAGCTCTTATGGGACAAATACATTGAGGCAATTCCTCGCAGCTGAGGTCTAGTATTTCCAGCATGTGGGCTGACCTACTAAAGAGCAGCTCTGTGGAGAAGGACCAGGGAGTCTTGGTGGGTGGTAAGTTGACTGAGCCAGCAGCACGTCCTCACAGCCACAAGGGCCAATGGGATCCTGGAACACATCAGGATCCACATCAGAGTGTGGCCAGCAGGGCAATGGAGCTGACCCTGCCCCTCTACTTGGCCCTAGTGAGGCCACATCTGGAGTTCTGTGTCCAGTTCTGGGCTTCTTAGTACAAGGCAGACACGGAGCTGCTGGAGAGAGTCCAAGAGAGGCCACAAAGCTGATGAGGGTTTCTCTGTCTTGTGAGAAGAGACTGAAGGGTCTAGGCCTGTTTAGTGTGGAGAAGAGAATACTGAGGGGCCTGTTTAGTGTGGAGAAGAGAATACTGAGGGGGGATCTCATCAATGTATGTAAATATCTCAAAGTGCCAAGGGGATGGTGCCAGACTCTTTTCAGCGGTGCCCAGTGACAGGACAAGGAACAATGTCTGTAAACTAAAACACAAGAAATTCCACCTCAGCACGAGGAAGAATTTCTTTACATTGAAGGTGGCAGAGCACTGGCACAGCTGCCCAGGGAGGTTGTGGAGTCCCCTTCCCTGGTGACATTCAGACCCCACCTGGACACAGTCCTGTGTCACCTGCTCCAGGTGACTCTACCCTGGCAGAGGGGTTGGAATGGATGCTCTCCTGAGGCCTCTCCCAACCCTAACAATTCTGTGATTCTGTGAAAAGCAAGACTCAAAATACAGCTAGGCTGACTTAATCTGATCACGCTTATAAAGCAGCAATTTAACAATCTTTGCAAAATTGATAGATTGTTATTCTGAACATAAACTCCATCTTCCTACTAAAAGGATTTTATTACCTTTCACATACAAGTTCAATACTCTACCAGATTAAATTAGAGCTGTAAAAACTATTAACAGTCAACGTCTGTTGGGGACTGTACAGTAGAAAAAAATTATTTAAATCAAGTTTTATAGTCTTTAGAGATGCTGACTGTAGAGAACATTTCCACTAGTACCACAAAACATCCCACAGAGCAGGTCTTTGAATTCTTCATTTCACACTTGACTTTCAAATTAACTATTCAAGCAAAACTCTCGTAGCAGGAGCTCAATAGTTGGCAAAAGCCATGAAAGAACTGGGCACTACCTGAGTGACAACATTAAAGAAAAGATTGTGTTATACTTTTTCTGGGCTTATATACACAGATTTTCTAATTGCCTCATCAAGGCTCCAAAATGTGCTGAATGCGAAAAATGTGAATGGTCTCCAGTGCTGAGTGCAATGTGACTGCATAAGCACCAGAAGATTTGCAACCTGTTATACTTGCATCTGACTTAAAATTCATGGATGTAACAGCCTCTGAATTATTACAAAATTTGGAGCTGCACAATTCTTAACAATCTAATTATGGTAATTGGATGATATCTTACCTCTTTGGGAGTCGATCAGAGTTCCTGCCATTAGCTGAAATAGAACGGGGATTTCACTTCTAATACCAAGCAGGAGCGTGAGCATGTTTCTCTGGATGATGCAAGAGCAATTCAGAAGCACTAATGAATTCATACTAACTCTGGTGGGCATGTCATACATTTTACAAATGGACAAGTTAGGACAGACATTAAACAACTGCGAACAGCATGCAGCCAAGATTGGTATCGGAGCTGAGACCTGCAAGTCAAAACTTCAAAAATTACTCTCTATTTCAAGTATTTTTCATTCCCTAAGTATAAAGGGGAAGGCCAATAATCCATCAAAGCAAAATAAAGTAAAATTTTGCCCTGTTACTAAGGCATCAAGCAAATTTGATTTGCCCCATATGACTTCTCTTAAATTCAATGGCTTCACTCATATAAAACATTGTCCCTCAAACAACTGGTGTTCACTGTCACCCTTGGGAATTGCAGCAGTGTTATAGAAATGTGACTTGAAATTCGAAAAGACAGGAGTCCTTCATTTTCTCACACTCCAGTCCCAGAAATTTTCTTTATTATTTTAACTATTCTCTTGTAGGCAACCTTGAAGCCTTACACACAGAGGGAGGAGTCTCCTAGCAGTGACCTTCACACAATTCTTTCAGATTTCTCCTGTCACCTCCCTATGCTCAGGTGCAGTGCGTGAGCTGAAGTTCAAGTGAACACCCTTTAAACTATTACTATTTTTCAGTTTAAACTCCAATAATCCCTAGCATAGTCACATGAAGAAGCTGGATCTCATCACAGTACTCTTTAGACAGACAATAATAAAAGATGTTTTTCTCACAAAGCAGTTTAGATCCAGTTTTTCAAAAGGAAAGTCAGATGGAAGAAGAAGAAAACAATGAAAAGCTCCAGGTATTGCCTTCTGTAACAGGAGCTAGAGCCAGATGCTGTTACAGCCCAATTCCTAAACAACTCAGAAATGTTTGCTCCCAGCTAAAAAGCACTGAACTGAAAAAAAGTAGTTAGTTAATTAAAAACTTAAAATTCAATGCTGAAATTAAAATCTTTCCTAGAGAACGACAGAAGAGTCTTTAAATAATTCAGTCTTGCACAGCTGATTAACCAACATGCATCTTCTCTTTTGCTGCTGACAGAGGCAAACAGCAAGTTGCTTTTGAGATGGCTGTTCTGAGACTAGAGGATGGGAATTTTCTGTCATCGTGAGCAAGACAGACCTAAAGGGAAAGCTAAGAGGAAGCTGGTCCTGTCAGTAAAAACAGAGGCAGAATGCCTGTTCAGGAGCTCAGTGTGTGCAGTAATTCAGGGGAGGGTGTGAAAGGAAGCCTAGTGATGTGCCTCTAGTTGCCGTTTTGCCCCCGAGTGTGCTTATTCAATTACACTCAGGAAGCTGGAAGCTTAAAAATTAAGAAGTTCAGCAATACTGTGACGCACAAGTAACTGAATGGAAATGTGCCTGGAACAGAATTGCAGCCACTCACAGTTCAGTGATGTCAGAGACCATATTAAACAAGTAGTTACTACTCCAGGTTAGTCCTCTGAAGAACTAGAAAGCCACAAGAGAAGGCACCTAATTAAATCTATGTGCTGTAGCACACCTCCTTTTGCATTCTCTGTCAGGATTAAGCTCATCACACAGAAGTTGCCATTATGTCAGCTTTAAGTGCACAAGAGTCATAATTCAGACCATTGGAGAACTATGACATTGGTCCACAGATAACAAATAAGATAAATCATGACAAGATGATGCATTTTAATGTCTCATACATTTCAATTTGTTGTTGTCATCATCTTCTCCACATACATGCATGTACATCCATGCACACAGTGCCAGGAGTCTATTAGCTGGCCAGCTGTCACTGTAAGTAGTGGGAAATGTGATGATCCTATCCAGAGCTTGTTAAATGCCTCATAGCGTAATGCATCTGTCACCAAATCCCTGCTCATCCTAAGGTTCAGCCATCCTTCCCCCATCTCTAGTCCACACCACTTCCATCCACCTGCCTGTCAGTAACTCAGGTATCACTTGGCATGCCAGTTTTCTTTGGCAGACCCCTTGTCACTCATCTTTTAGCCCTAGAGCTTCCTCATACTCTCTCTGAGCTTTCCTAAGTCATCACTGCAAGGATGAAAAGGGAGGAAAGTGCCTTGGCACACTAATTAGAGGATGGAAAGAAATACAGATGGCAGAAACCTTTTGAGGACTCTGTGCTCTACTGTGAAAGCTGTCCTAGCTGCTGGTTTTCCTTCTGCTTACTCAAAAAACCCACCTGACATTCACGTGTAAGAAAAAAAAGCAGGCTTCACCCACATACCATTTGTCAATAAGCAGACAAGTGAGGGGACAAAGACCTTTCCCCTAGGTCTGACACTGGGTTAGAGCTTCTCTGAATGTGGATAGACATGCTGAAAAATGCTGAGGCAATCAATGACAGAAGGGGATTCCACCAGCTTACAGTTTCTGCTCCCTGGGCCTTCGATAACATATGTGTTCTCCAATAACACAGTTAAACTTCACACTTAGATAGCATTTTATAAATTCAAAGCATTGCAGAAACATCAAATGATTAAACCTCAGGATGCTAAAAACCTTTTTTCCAAATTGGAAAAGACAATATGGAAGTGAGGGGTTTGCCTCATAATGTGGTAAAATCAGGCATCACACAGAATTAGTAGCCTAAACTGCTCAACTGCCAACAATCTTATTTATGATGGCAACATTTATTTGAAAGAGCTAGTTTCATCTGCTTCTTGCTGCTAACTCTTTAATTAAAACTCTACCTAATCTGCCTTTCCTGTGAAATAAAACAGATTTTCTATTCTAGAGACAGTGGCACAGGTGAAGGAGGGACTATGGTTCAGATGAAGGCTACATGTCCTGGTGGGATGAGAACTCAGTAGACTGGACTCCAGCTGTCTGTTCTCGGTTCTGGCCTCTCAAAGACCTTCCAGCACAAAGAAGCAAACAGACTGAGCACTGCTGTCACTGTTTTAAAATGGGACCGCTGAACCACAGGAACTGGAAGGTCCTTCCATGGGTCTCCATCCAATGTCCTGCCCTGAGCAGAACCATCACTGACACTAGGTGAGGGCAGTTACAACTTCATTCAGCCAAGTCTCAAAAGCCTCCAAGAAGGGAGATTTGGCAGCCTCTCTGGGCAACCTGTTCCAGCACTGCACCCTGCTCCTGGTGAATCTGTGAAATCCAACCGGGACCTCCCAAATGGGAAGCTGTTGCCACCACCCATTGTATCCCCTGCTATGGTGGAGAAGTATTTGGCCTTGCCTTCTTTGTATCTCTCTGCTGGGTGGTTGTGGCCACCTCCAGCTCACCTCTCAGACACCTCTCCCCAGCCTAAGCAAGCCCAGCTCCCTCCAGCTCTCTGAGGGTACATCCTGCAGGCTCTGAACACACAGGTACATCCCACTGGGCCCTGCCAGTTTCCCCACATCCCCCTTGACCTGGGAAGGGGAGCCAAGGCCAGACACAGAAATCCAGGTGTGGCCTCACCACCACTGATGGTCCAGAATAAGTAACTTCTCACAGCTGGATGTCTTCCTTCTATCTTATTTTGGATGGCTGCCTACCCTATTTGTTATGGGTTGGGTCCTCCACAACCTGCAGGTCCTCTTTGGCAGGACTACTCAAGGCCACCACTTCCCAGCCTGGGGAATGGGATACTGCACCAGCAGGTCCTGGAGCAAGAGCAGAGCTTATTACTTCTGATGGCTCTACAAGGCTCCTGTTAAGCCATTCCTCAAGTTTACCAAGGCCCCTCTGGAGCAAAGTTTTGCCATTCACTGCATCAGCAGAGTCCCCTCTTCTTTCAGTGGAGGATCATCTACAAATTTGACCAATCTCATTTTCTAGGTCGTGGCTGAGAATACTGAGCACTACCAGCCCCAGTTCTGAATCTCCCAATCCTTGCTGCCCTTTCCTTGAATCCATGCTGTTACATGCTGAGGTCTGGCAGCTGCCACGGCCTGTAAAGGCAAAGAAATTCACATTCCCAGTATCATCTGTTGATAAAATTGCTTTAACATGTACCAAGGAAGACTAATGGATTATTTGAAACACTTTATTCCCCCACAGGGCCTAAGAGACTCACTGAAGGCCAGATCTCTTTACAGAGAGTACCTTGGAGGGTCACTGCACCAATGTCCAGGAGAATGAGGGAAAAGACAGCTGGCAGCTACAAAGAGACAGACAGTGACAGCAGTAGACATGGAAACAAAGAGGAGCTTCAGTCATGTCAACAGTGACCGCTGAAGCACATGTAGCTCAAAATATTTTTGCTACAATGACAAACCATAGTTTCTGTGCTTGGTCTCCTCAGCTGGCTTTTCTTATTGTGATTGCACTGCAATTCACTTGAAAATTACATTTCTGCTGAGGAAGAGCCATTTTTTCTTTACTTGTTCTGCAAACTGCCTATCACACTTTTGGGCTCTGAATACTGTGAACTGACTGAAATAATAAGGACACTACTTTTTCCAGCAGTGAAAGAGCTGGAAAAAGTCTCCACTCTTCATGCAAGCAAATACCCATGGGGCTTCAATGGGTGTTTCACATGAGTACAAATTGTAGAAGTTCAAGCTCTCGAAGCATATTATGGATGAAAGACTGTACAGCTCTTTTGCTCTAAAAACAAAAAGCATGGCCACAGGGGATCTGCCCACTGAACGGGGCATGCCAATCATCTCACATGTTGCAATCCTACGTTCAGCATGACTTATAAATCAATCCTTTGTCTCAAGAGAGAAATGTTTATCTTAAAAAACAAATTTCGACAGCACAAAGCCTAACTATAATGGAGGAATGTTACATGAAATTTAACTAAACAGGACTAACCATGATACATCATATGACTTTTCTTTTTCCAAAAAGAATACTTAAATGTCTTTGAAATGTCACCACAGCACTAACTAAGCATTTCTGCCTCAAAAAACAAACTGCCATATAGATTGTCAGGGGAAAGGTGGGTCAAGGTGTATCTGCAAAGATGTACAAAGCTATTCCAACCAACTACATTCACTTTTCAGCCTTACTGAAACTAACGAGAAAAAATATCACGTAGTCAGACTTAGCATTCTGTTGGCATCCTGAACAAATTACCTTTAGCTCATTGACATTCTAATTTTCTAGAAACAGGCATAGTTATGCTAGAAAGGTTATGACTTGTGTATTTATCTTGGTTACAATTATTCTATGCTCTTTTCACTTCCATAAGGTATAGCATAAATGAGAAATTCCATTTTATTTGGTTTTTGTTAGCTGCAGAATGAAAGAGCTACTATCTTATTAAAAGACTATTTCGCTACTCTAGTTTTAGCCTGGAGATAACTGAACAAGGAATGGATGGCAGGGTGATTTGAAAATGGATTGTGGCTCAAAACATGGATTTTACACAGCCCAGAACGACACTCAAGAGTTTAGAAGCTGGCTCTGCAGAGAAATTGCAGCTGATGGTTTCAGTGAGTCCCCACCACAAAGCCATTACCATCATCAGTACCATAGTGAGACATCTCAGTGGTTAGCTGGTGTAAATGAAACTTTTGTGGCTCCTGTACTGCAGACACACAGTGGATTTTGATCTCAGTGCTGTCTCATCCTATCTGCACTAAGCCCAAAATGCCTCCCAGTGCTTATCCCTGTGGAGCAAAACCCCAGTGAATGTTACTTCTGGACAGTAAGTGCAGGAAGTACAGAAGTGATTCAGGAGCCCAAAGAGATCCGGCATATGAGTGGGGATAGCTTGCCTTAACACAGCTATCCTCACCCTCCACTTCCCACTCTGGTGACAGATGACTTTCCTGCTAGTGAAGAACGAGTGGAAACACTTCATTTCACAAAGTGATGCATTATGGTAACTGGTGCAGTATATTTTATGCAACATGGTACAGATAGAATTAAAAAGTATTAAAAGCTGAGTGAATTTAAGGTACTTCTGAGAAACCACCCGTGTTGTCCTTAAATTCACAATGGTCACTGGTACTCTACAGGACAGCAAGGAAAGATAGCTAGGCATTAGTTTTAATAATACTGCTTTTAAAAGCCCATACTGTAAAACACCATATTAATAAGAGAGGAGAGATCTTACCTGTTATTTCACTTTTACACCATTCACATAATTTGCCTTCATTTTGCATTTCACCTGCAGGTCACTTTTCTTTCCATGATTGTGCTGCCTTCTTTTCCTAATTGGAGGCATTAGCACAAGGTTGCCAAATCTTGTGGCAAGGGATGTTATTTAAAACCAGACAAGATTCAGCTTTCTTTGACTTCAAACAAAACCTTATGACCACCTGTCAAATGATCCAAGGTTCAACAGACCCATGTTTTTTTGAAAGCATCACTTCTGGCCTTAAATCAGTCTGGCAGCCTTCTTTTAAGGGTGGAAAATAAACTCCCCTAGGAATAAGCTAGTGGAGGCCGCAGACATGTAAGCTGTAATACAACAGTGAAGAGCAGAGAATTCTCCTGTTTTCAGTGACATCCAGCCACATAGGATTTACTGCTATGGCTTTTCAATAACCCGAGTCCTACACAGAGTGAATGTGGTATAGACTGTTATGAAGTGGTTGGCAGAGACTCCATAAAGGTTACAGGAAGTACCCAAGCTTCACTGAATAATGCTCCCTCCCTCTTTGTCTTTTAGATAAAAAGAAATACTGCAAGGTCGTATGCAGCAGAAATACCCTGCTGAGAGCATGTCACTATGGAGGCTCTAATAAGCCCATAGGTGTTTGTGCATATATGTCATATTTGACAGCATGCACTCTCACAGCTCCTGCAGGCAGCATTTTTCATCCCAACTGGCAAGGTTTTAATGGCTTTTCTATTAAACTGGTTGGGTGGGTTTTTTTGGTTTTTTAGTTGGTTTTTTTTTTTTTTTTTTTTGGGTTTTGTTTGGGGTTTTTTTTGGTGGTTTGGTTTTTGTTGTTGTTGTTGTTGTTGTTGTTGTTTTAAATAAGGGAAAACAACATATCTTTTCTGTTCATTACAAACATGGAACTCATCCTGAAGGGAACACGGCAGAGACTTGTAGACTGAGAAAGCTTTCAATCCATTTCCATCTTTGAAGATGAGCTATCAGGGTATTAAATTTAGTTAAGTCTCACTGTAGCTGTAGCCCTTGTTCTAGATATGGTTGATAGGTTTTTTCCTTTAGGAGAAATGTGTAAAAGGAAGCAAACAGAACTGCTGAAGCAGAAAAACTGTGTTCTTTTGGTGGCCTTCAACACTGAACAACTGCTGAATTTTGCTGAATTTTAACTCTTCAGAGGAATCCCATTTTTCCCATTAAATGTAATCATACACCTACAAACATGACTCTCACATGGGGAGGAAAGGTACAGCAGTCACTTTCAACTTTTGGCATTCTTGTAGGAAAATTAACTGATTTGGAACTCTGAACAGAAGGAGATGGAGACAACATGAAAGCTGGTGAGGTGCATGAAACCAGCATCCTCTCTCCAAAGCTATAATTCAGCATTCAAGCACAGACAAATGAGATGTGGAATCTTTGAATCTTTGTGACTTGAGATACTTGATGTTCAAACCTCTGTCAGGAACTAAATACCCTGATATGAAAGCCAAAAATGACAGGCCTGACTTACAGTGACCATCTCTTGCTGTCATTTGTACACTGGTCCCTTCCAAACTGAACACTTAAAAACGTGTCAGTGAGTTTTCACATAATTTTTCAATTTGCATAGGAAATAGAACTGAAGTAAGTATAAGCACACTGACAGGATCTCATATTTAGGAAGTTTTAATAACACCTGCTAATCCTACCAGTTTGCAGTGACCCTTACCTGGGATCCCTTTCTAGCACTGTTTCTAAGACAAAGGCTTTCACATCCAGTGGATACTCCAAGGATGGCTGCTGATGTCAAGACTGAGTGGACTGCTTGCCCTCTTCATTACTGCTTGTCTAGTGAGTGTGAGGGGCATTATTTGAAAAGATAATATGGTACATTTGACTGATTTTGCAAAGAAACTAATGCAAATCCACAAATGCTTTAAGGGTGACTCTGTAACAAATTAATAGGATCATAGAGTGCTTTGGGTTGGGAGGGACCTTCCAGATCATCCAGTTCCAATCCGCCTGCCATGGGCAGAGACATCCTCCACTAGACCAGGGTGCTCAAAATCCCAATCAACCTGGACTTGAACATTCCAAGGATGGGGCACTCAGCTTCTCTGGGCAACCTGTGCCAGTGCCTCACCACCCTCACAAGGAAGAATTTCTTCCTACTAAATAATCTCCATCTCCTCTCTGTCAATTTAAAACCTTTGCCACTCACCCTACCACTACCTTACCTGAAAAAGTCTTTCTCCATCTGTTTTGTAGGCCCCCTTTAAGAACTGGGAGGCCACTGTAATGTCTCCCAGAGCCTAATCATGAATAATATTGTACATATGCTTTTCTCCTTTAAAATGCTGTATAAGCTCTACCACTTTTGAAGGTTTCAAATAGAAATTGCAGAATGCTTCTAAATGGAAGATTGTCTTCATTTGGAAATGGCAGACAACTAGAGCTTGGTAACCATTTTATATCACTGCACAGCCCACAAAGTCAATAAAATGCTCTTTTGAGGAAATACTAACCTGGTACAGCTAGATGGAAATCAGATACCACCTTGTATTAAGGTAAAAGCATCTACTTTGTAGTAAATGAAATGTACAAGACCCAAACCACACCAAATAGGATGGTGAAAAATGATATATAAAGCCATAAAAAACAACCTCCATGGTCCTATACAGTCCAGTCTGCAATCCTTGAAAAGTGAGCAATATACAGAAAACACAACTTGATGCTATTGCTTGAAATATTAAAGTGTGTTCAAGGGTTTGATAACAGCCTGCTGTTTGCAGATTTTAACACCTTGTGTGGGGAAGATGAAGGCTGATCAAGGATCATGGTCCATAAACAATTGGAACATAAACAATTTTGAAATATAACAGCACTCAAAAGAACAAAAATATTTCACCTTTTCTAGGAGGGCTAAATACTGGGTAAAGCTAGCACCACCTACATCATAGCATACAGAATAATCTTGGCTTCGTAGAAATAATAGTGGCAATTTGTTCCTTGGCCTCTAAAATTCCAGCAGGGCTATCAATTTATGACAGAGGCTTTCTGGCACGTGGATACCTTCCCCATCAGAAACAGAGTTGCAGCTGCCATTTATTTCATGAAGAGCACCCTAAAACCTTCAGAGCTGGTTAATGTTGGCCTTTGCAATTCAGATAGTTTTAATATAGTATGCTTCCTCCGTAGCCAGCTGCTACAAAAAATCAAATCATATCTGCCTTTCCATTTTGTCAGTGATGTACCCTCTCATGGGTGCTGACACTTCCTTCAATTTTGCAGTTATTATTTCAGATAGAGAAGAAAGATCTGTCCTGCCTTAGCACTCAGCATATCAGGTGAGACTTAGGATGATCTCAATTATAAGAGAACTGTCATTTTTTGGGGAAAATGCTCTAATGTCTGTCATAGCTCCTTAGTATGATGGTCTGGTTGAAACTAAAACCTTTATATAGTGAGAAAACAAAGACACTTCTAGCCCAACATTTATTCCCATATGGCTAGAAAATTACCTACTTCAGTCATGAATAAAATCAATCTTTATCTTCTATAAGCAAAGGAACTATTCCACGCTTTCTCTCTCTGTCTTTTAGCATTCACAAAGTACCAAGCCTAGTGACTACATCACTTCTTGTATGCACATGGCACTTACTGCAAGGAGAGAACAAGAAAATCCCATATAGAGAACATGTGTGTGCTGGTTCTGAGTGCTTCTCCTGTTCCTTGCAAAGGTAGCTTCTAAATATATATATATATATTTAATCTTCCTAATACATTAGAGGATATATAGTTTGAAAGAAGAAATCTGTGGTTTTTTCATGAAAGCAAATGATATTTTCCAGTCAGCTCTGCTTACACCTCACCATGCATGGAACACTCATGGCGACAGGGGACTGCTTTGTGCTGCCTCGATAACAAGCCAATTACAAAGTATCTGAAAAATATGGCCTCCTATAAAATTACACTGTAGTTAATGAAGCACAGATTGTGCCCCTAAAATGGAAAGAAAACCAAAAAAAACCCAGGACCCAACAATCCAGAAACCTGTCTATTAGATGTAGTAATAATCTGGCCATAAAATGATAAAGGTTTGACAACACATAAATTGCAAGCATTCAGTTAGGCTGTTGGGAAATTGCTTGCATGCAAGTCACCTCAAATCCAATAACCTTTCCTGAAAGTTTGATTATAAGTGAGATTATAACTCTATTATATTAATCACTGCAGAAGAAGCAGACAAAAAAACCCATACCAGACAACACCCTAATTGAGAACAATAAGAAAGATGAATAACATATGGTGGTTTAGGTGCCATGGCACTGTAATTGCGAAATTTAATTAAAGGGAAAAGAAGTTGAAGATTCTGCTACTGCTGTGATTTGCATATTTTAGTTTAAAAAAGAAAGCCTTTCGAAAACTGGACTGTACTGAAATCAATCCTACAACAATAACAGCAAAAAGGCAGAGCATTTTTGGATAATAAATGCCAATATGAATTTGCAGCGAACATGCATACATGACAAGAGAATTGTTTATAAAAGACATAATAAATATTTTGCATTTCTGTAGCACTTTTCATCTGAGCCTTAAAATGTGATTCATAACAGATTAATTCTCACATAATCAAATGTCACATCGGGATTTAATTTACTTGTCCAGAAAGGGAGCACATTTTAAGAAAAGGCCAGCAAGCTTTTTGTGGTATCAGGTAACCCTATGAAATAGGGTAACAAATGAAGCAGCTCTTATCCAACCAAGTCACATCTAGAGAGAGAGGAACATAGCCTGAGGTTTCAAGACCTCAGCTGGTATCCACAACTGTCTTTTAGCAGAATATGTCTGCTGCTTAGGCAATGGAAACAACACTCTTTTGCACTCTCATAAAAGTTCAATGGCAAATCCTCAGAAAGGGGGATTGCACCCTTGCACCTCATTCAATCATATCCTCATTATGACAAATACCTCAAATACCAAATACACTGGCTTACAGACAGACACACTTTGCCCTGGGGAGAAAGATGGAAATGAAATAAAATATTACTGCACTGATCATTCAGAAAGCACCACTGTGACTGCTCAGAGATGTTCTTCAGAAATGTAACCACCTACAAAATCAGCAGAGCAGCTGAACAGACATGGAAGTGTCTGGCAAACAGACATGAACATGTAACCTCTCTGAGGACTTTGTACAGCTGAATTACAAAGGTAGTAAAGCAGCCATGAGAGGATGCAAGACAAGTACCTACAGAACAAGACAGGACCAAAATCACAAAAATTTACTCTTATTCTAAGCAGAAGCATGAAACACTAAAGATTTGTTTGTTGGTGGGCTTGTTTCTCAAAATATTGTTTTTCAGTGTTTTGTTAAGCTAAATTTTTAAAAGCCTAAACAAAAGAATGCCTTGAAATGAATTAGGATTAAGCATACCACAATCATTAGCAGGCTAAACAGCAATATGCTTCTAGGGCACCGTGCTGCCTCCAGCCAAACCTCATTATCCTGCTGAACCCTAGTTAGAGAATAAATGGATTGACCTATTTATTTCATGTCTAAATTTTATTAGAGGATTAACTTATTTATTTAGCATTCAGCAGTGGCAGTAGCAAAAGTATTTGTATTCTGTGAAGTGGTCTAGGAGAGGTAAAGGGGATGACTGAATGAACTTAGCTGATGGAACTGGATGGGTGAATTCCTGCAATCAATGTCAGTTCCTGTATATATCTCTCTCTGCTCCAGTGACAAGCACCCAGCAGCTTTCTTGATGGCCTTACATACTCATTCTGAAATCACTGATATTTAATTGGCATTTTTCTTATCTCCAGTTTTAGTATTTTTCTACGTGTGCACACTGGTTTCTCTTTAGCTACTTCTCTGCTTGAGCAAGCCTTGCTGATACTCATCATCTCTACAAGCATCTAAATCCTGCTTGCCACCATGATCCCCCAATTTCCTCCCTCTCTCCCTTCTTTGGGATTCAGCCATGAAATAAAAGATGAATCGGATACCAGACATACACATTGTCATCCGATTAAATTTATCGCAGCTGCATGTTACATTGCTTGTAATGAGGGAAACTGAAGGGAAAAAAAAAAGAGAAATATCAGACAACTGCCCAAATTTATCTCTGGGACCAAGCTATGCTACAAGCCTAATAAAAGAATAATAAAGTGTGTAGAAGCCAAGGCCATAAGTCAAACAAGATCTGGCTACCAGCACAGGAGACTCAGCAGCAAACACAACCTTTGAGGAAGTACAGCTACCATACAGTTCAGGTCTCTGCATCCAGCACTTTGTGGTCTTTGGTGAAACTTTTCTTTTTGCCCCCATATTTCATTTCTAAAAATCAGAACTAGGCTTTCTTTAAAAACTTTATAAGACAAGAAAACAGTGAAAGGCAATCAAAAGTGTTTCCTGATAAATAAATACAATCCTGTAATAAAGATAAATAAATAATGGGCCTCATCCAAAGGGCACTAAAATTTTCCATTTCAGCATCTGGGGTTTGTAGTCTTCTCATTAGCTTCAGGAAACTTTGAGATAACCTTTTTCTTTTAATCTTCTACAGTAGAAGAGTTTTTGTAAATGACCTTACCGTTACCAGAAATGCAGATCCTGGAAACCACTATACTACAAATAATATGAATCATGAAATATCCCTCTGATGTACCACCAGATAAAGTGAGTCTTGTTCTGTTCTATTTCAAATACAGATGGTCTTTGTAGCACACCTTATCAAGGCATTTCTAAGGTGCACATTGCCATAACTGAATAATGTAGGAATATTCTATTAATTTTGTCATGAATAATCTGCAAACAGATGGAGAGTTCTACAAACACCTTTTTTCCCCCTGGAAATTATTTGACGTTTTCTTTGTGTGCAATACAGATCACTCTTTAGGAAGTATGTGGTTTAGGGAAGTCATTCTTAATTCACTGTTTGAACTTTTATGTTTGCACTGAAATGCAAACACACCCTCTGACTGGATGAGCATTAACTCTTAAGAGATAACACTCCTTCCTAGGACTGACTGACTGCAGCACTTCTATGCTACCCAAGAAAATATAACAGATGCAGCTCACTCCTAAGAAGAGACAAACAGAAGGAGACAATTAAGCCATAATACAAATAAGCTATTTCAAATAGAACTTTTTAGATGAGCAAGCAACATGCTTAAGATAGTGTTTGTAGAAGCATTCAATTCTACATTCTTCAGGTAAGATACTTCTCATTACATCATGGCCACCATATTACTGAAGACCTTTATTTCTTACCGGTCAGGGTGTAAAACACTGATCTGATCCTGCCAAACAGGCTTTTCTTAAAAATCCTCCTTACCAGGATCCTTTCCTACAAAGCTCTTCATGATCTGCTATGGATTTGGTCTCATGAATCAGCTATGAGCTATAAGTTTTTGTTACTCTCACAGTTCCTTGGGCATGGCAGCAGGGTGGGTGAGGGTCAGTGCATTTTTCTCTTGCATCAAAGGAAAATACAAAGTTTTTGGAAACTCTTGTCCTATATTTTTTGGGATGAGATTGGAATAAATGCAGTATTCACAGCCAATTTTCCAGCTTGAAGTATGAAAAATCAGTGATTTTCTTAGAACAAGTATATAGGTCAAAATTTTAGAATGTGTCCTAACCTATTACCTTGCTACCACAATGTGAATCCTAAGCTCTAAGGACTGACTTACAGGGTAGCTCAGAATCTTTGGTTTCACTGCTGAAACCACCAATGGGGGGTGGCCAGTTAGTGCCAGCTCCTGTGGACAGTGCTTTGATGGAAAAGACAGAGATCTCCAACACTTCTCCCGCTGGCCATCAAGCGCCCCGCAGCCAGCAGTGACTTCCAGCACCTGGTGACTGGCTGAATTTGAACCAAATCGAAAAGGTCCCACACCCACTACCCATCTCACTGGTGTCTCACTGGTGCTGTTGATTGCTGTCAAGACAGACAGCTGTTCCCACCAGCCTGCTGTTCCCAAGCACACCTGTGCTGGAACAGGGGCAAAGAGCACTTCTCCAAACATTTCATTTTGTTTCAAGTTCCCCACTTGGGAAGTGATGGAGGCATCAAACAGAAGCCTTGGCCCATTGCATAAATCAGATTTTGTTTAAGTAGCTAATGTCAACCTTGGGGGGAGGGGAGGGAGGAGATGAAGCATTCATTTCCAGAGCCCAGCACATGGTTTGTGCTTCAAAAGCATATGAAAGAATATAAATCAAGGCAGAATATGAACCGGCAGAGCTAATTCACTGCCTCACTGTTTCATTTCAGTTGCATCTTTCTCAATCTCCTCAGCCAGGTAACATGGCCTTTCCTTGAAAGTTACACAACAAATCAAATAAGTGGGTGCTGGGAAGCAAAGAAGAGAGGAGGAGAGGTAAAATTTATTACTGCCTAAAAGGGAAGGTGACTCATAAGAGAGTGGTATTAGCAAAGTGACAGTATGAGACGAAGAGGGAGCGCTTTGAACTCATTCTAATGATCTAATGACTAATATAATCCATTAAGAAAAGGAAGGGCAAGATCTTTTTCACTGATTAACGTTGTACCTTATCCGTGTTTTTAATAAAAAAATGTAATCTATACTGCTCCTCAGCTATCTGCATATTTAATTAAAATGCTGAAAGCTTTCAGAAAGCATTTATTTCACTCCATCAGATGAAATAGTGAAGTATCCTACCCTTAACCATGGATCTGGAAGAAGCAGAATAAAGCAAGAAGAAAGGAAAAGAAGGAAGAACTGTATGATAATTAATTCAAGAACATCTGTTGGCTTAGCAACATACCTTTAAAATATTGTGTGTGAAACCCCTAGACAAATACTACAAGAATTTAACACTAATATTTTATGAAGCAGATGTTTTCTTAAAGCCAGAAATATTATAAAATAACCAAAAATATTAAAATTCTGCTCTTAGACTTCAATGATGTATAAACAAAGGTATTTTATTTTTAGGGGCATACATGAACCTCATACAAACAATCACATTATGTTAAAAAAACCCAACAGGCCAACCAAACTCCATGGTCACCTTTTACTGTAAAATTGTATACAAATCTTTAATGCCCTCAAACTGAAATTAAAGAGCAGACTCACTTGATGTCTATCCAAGTATTCTGCAGTCACTTAAAACTGGGTTTCTGCTACCAGAAGACACAGTCCAGTGTGAGAGCAGCTAAGGTTCTGCTGAGCACTGGAGAAGTACCTTTGCTGCTCACACTGACACACTGCAGTCATGCATTTTAAAAGCACAATACATTATTAAAATAAATTCAACTCAAAAGAGAAGCTGAGCTATTTCTGGTTCAAAACAGCAGTCAGAGGCCCAGATCACATTTCACCTGGGTGCAGCTGAACTGCTTAATCACAGTCTTGACTACTTTGAAAATGGAAGTCTCTTGCCAAGACGGTGTTCAGCTGACTGACTCGAATGGTGGCAGGCCAAAAGCCCTGTTCAGACATACTACATCCTTTGGATTCTTGGCCACTGGAAAACCAACACATTCAATGCTGACTCAGGAGACAACTGTAGCAGCTGCAATCATAGGGGTTTTTTAAGGTGACAGAATAGGTATAAGGGGTACTAAAAAAGTGCTTGCTAATTGTTTGCAACTGTTTTAACATTTCACCAGTGGCTGCTTATTATTCATAGATATTGTATTTGTACGTTCAGACCACATTTGTGACTTTGCACAGCTTTGAGCAAATCACTGTTCATTGAACGCTTGCCTTTTTTGTCCCTTTTGGGTTATTTTGAACACAATTGACCTACCCTGGGGTAACACTGGCATATTCTGAAAGACATGGCTGAAGAGTTATCTAAAATATTAGAGGTTTTATGTTTAATAACTCTTAGAATAACAGAGAATTTCAAAGAGAAACTCAGCATTAAACCAGTATTTTTAAAGGATTAAAGAGGTGATCCTGACATTCTGAACACCAGAGAATCAACATGGGACAAGTTAAATGGCTTCAGAGCTGAGAAATTAGTCTTACAACATGATAGAGAGGAGCTGAGTACTAAGGAAATATTTTCACAGGAGAGAGGAGAGTGAGCCTTGCTATATAGTATACACTGAGAAGAATACAATAGGCAACAAAGACTTCAACTTTGAAGGTAGGGTAACCACAAATAAAAGGTCAAGTCATTGATAAATAGAAAGAATAGTACAAGCAACCTATACCAAAACAAAGCTCAGTGTCAAATGACATGCAGGAAAAAAATTATGGCAATGGTGGCTGTATGAAGACACTTGTTTTGGCAGTGACACGGAAAAGGTCGCAGTCCTAACATCAGATGGTCAGCTGAACTTGGGACTGCAGTCAAGCACTGCCACCAGCTGTGGTGGGAGGTCCAGCTTGTGCTGTCTGACATCACAACTGAACTGGACTTGGAGCACAGGCAGAAATTTTAGGAAGCTGGTACCTGCCTACAGCTCTCAGTACCAGTGACATGGCTTTGGGTCAGGCTGGGAAAGGAAGCAGAGCCTGGAAGAAGTTTGACTACAACCGTGTAGGCCTTTTATACAGTGTCTTGACCTTGGCATTTTTTAAAGAAGTTCTTTCATAAGGTAAATAATAAACATTTTTAGCTAAGTAATGAAATAATTTTTAGGATAACTACTGTATAAAGGATAAACGGAACATGACCTCTCTACCCTCAAAATCCTTTTCCTGTATTTCAGTCTCTTGAGATTCCCACATAAATTACAAGTGCAATCAACTGCCTTTATCAGAAACTTGATTTTTTTCATCCTCTGTCTTCAAACATTTGAAACAATGAAAAGCTTTGAAAAAGTTTAGTGTGTCTTACACACTGCTACTCAACACGGCAAGCAAAGCAAATGATAGCCATCTCTCATCTGTTGCAGCTGAACTAGCTGCTAATGAAGTCCAGAGTAAGGAAGCACGAGAGGCATTTGCAAAGTATCCACGGATGTTAATTCAGCCACACGGTCAGATGTTCAGGGTCTAAAAGCTTTCAACTCGTGGGGAGAGACCAGGGTTTTTATCTTAAGAGGCCAGGGCTGGCTCAAGGCATCTGGGCAGGCTAAAGGTGAGGGGCCAATGGAGGAAAAGGGAGGGAGTGGCTGAGTGGAACAGGAACAAGGGGAGGGAATACATGGGGTTAAACAGAACTGGGTATCTTATGAGGGAAGCTTCTTGCGTTTCCCTAACCTAGGGAAAGCCTCTCAGGGTCTCCATACTCATCAAGGTGTATTTTTAATAAATAACTTACTGGAATCAATACAAAGATTACTAGATCGATTTCTATCCACCACTAGGTCAGATGACCAAAAGGTCTCCTTTGGCATTAAAATCTATTAACTAATTTGTTTTCCACAGATGACCAAACACGACTCCAAGAAGAACAGTCTTCACAGTCGACCACCCCGCACAAGGAAAGGGCAGGGGACGCCACGTTAGCAGGGAAGTGCTGCCCTGCTGCCGCTGCACATGATGGGATTACTTTAGTTTTATGCTATCCACCGTCTTTAACTACTTGTAACATTTTTAAGAACCTCATGCATTAAATCAAATGTGAAGACAATCACGTCACTCAAAAGCTTTTCCCAAGCTTGAAACAACTGCCTGCAAATGCGATCTCTCTGGAGGCTGATTTGAACATACTGCAAGTGCTCCTCCAGCAATGAGTAAGGCTCCTACTTCAACTCTCAGGCTTTGTGGACCTCCCAGCCTCAGGAGGCAGGACTGGGGGTCTACAAAGGCAAGTGATTTTCAAACTTGTATGCGGGAAAGGAAATAAAAACTAACAAACAAAACCCCAAACAAACAAAACCAACAAAGCAACATACCCACCACCAACAAAGAAACCCAACAAATAGCATTCACTTCTAAAAGGAACTTTGAAGAATGTCCTCCTCATAAAAAAAAACCCCTAACAATCATAAAAAAATATTTTAGACCACAGCATTGGTTTGATTTCTTTTTATGATCATTATCTGTAGCAGCGCAGTATGGCAGAGAAGTCTCACAGCTCAGTCTTATTTAAAACTCTGTGCAGTCTCACTAACCCTGTGAAGCCTGGCTGGGTGCTGGCTGGCAACAGCTTGCTAGAGAATCCCCACTTCTGGGAAAAGAACACTCTGAAGCAGTACTGCCCAGATTTATAAGAATGCAAGTCAGAGCAGTGTGCTACTTCCAGACTGAAAAGAAACGCTTAGAAAATATGGAGAAAATTAAGGAGAAAATACAATTATTTCCCAAAAAAATTTAATATTGCATGAGCTCTCTGCTTCTTAAAACAAGGCTGATGAAAAGATTTTTGTTGTTTTTCAAAGTTTAGTCTTGTAATATCCCTACCATGCCAGCACATATATTCTTACTTTGAGGACAGTGAGCTGAAATACAGAGTTCCAAATGTGACACTGTGATTTGCTGGGCAGGACTACAAATAGAAGTGGGATTGTATACTTCTGAATTATTAATAAAAACATGTCTAATCATTCCCTTTAATAGCACTCCCTTAGTAAAGTATACAGAATCCTTTAAGAAAAGACCACTTCTCTTTTGAAAAAGGATATGTTTTTAAAGTATTTTAATGTCATTTCTCCCAGAAACTATCCAGTTATCTAACTATCGAAGACTATTGTAAATTTTTATTCAGTTGTAAATACGATACAGTTCTACTCAAGAAGAGGTAATTGCCATTATAAACATAAAAAAGGAACAATGTTGAATGCATTACAGAAAAAAGAGAACCAGTTGCAGACACTGAGCAGGAGACTGCTTGGAAGTGCCCACGATGCTCCAGGACAGTCCAAAGTACGACTGATCCTTCAATGAAACTATTCAAGCCAACTGAAACACGTAATCTTTTGGAAAGCAGGACGCTTCCAAAGCTTAAAAGTTTCACTGAGAAGGCCTCTCTACCAGGGATGGGATTGCTAGTCAAAAAAGGGGAGAAATGTGCTTTTTCCCCCTCTGCTTTTGGGATAGTTTAATCACACACATCTCTTTAGTGAAGAAAGACTACAAGTTAATCCAAGCCTGTGAAAGGTGCCAGTCAATGGCATTTCTACCAGTGACTGCTATGAAACCCTGTGCTGAGAAAAAGGTTTTTCTGGGAAACCCTGAGTGATATTTCTGCAAGGAAAATACAGCAATGCTTTGTGGAATTAAACAAGCAAACAAAACCCAAACAATTTGGTCTGCAGGATGTAGATTGCACTGCCTAAACAAGTCTCACCTCCATCAAAACTAAATCAATGTGACTAACAGCTTCTCTTTAATCTCCAACAAAGAATTTTTTAAGTTTCTGCCATTTTATATTGATTTCATATAAAATAATTTAGAAACCTTCTCTTGCTGTAGCATTTAAGTTTATGCATCATACACAGAAGTTACATGGTGGTTTTTTTAGGAGATAACTAAGGACATGAAAGGTAAGAATAGTTACAAGCAGAACAGTTTCTCTTCCAAGTATAGACCCTAAGCCCTTTCAATCATTCATACCAATTGCTTTTTATATTGGTTTCCTGAAAAGACAATGCTTCAAACCCAGCCATTTTTTACTTCAGATTTTAGAATCTAGGGTTCTCTGGGTTTCTTCACCGTAACTCCAAGCCCTGGCATATTGTTTTATTGAAAAAACAACACACTTTCTAAGACATTTTAAGTACAAAAGGACAGTAGTCCAAGGTTGTGTTCATCTTTGTATATATTCTAAAGCACACCAGCAAAGGTTCCCGGGAAAGAGTTGAGATAAGAGTTCACTTGCAGTCACTCCCCTCATTTTATGCCACTGAAGGGAGAGGGCTTGCCCCATTTTCTATTTTCACTGCCCTGACCTTTGCAAATCCACAGCTCTTATGCTAAAGGCCATTTCCCCTGCAATAAATCTCCCTGTCACCACAGCTGCTCAGCCCCGTGACAATGTTGCTCCACACTGTGGCAGCAGCTACAACAGTCCACAGGTTGTGATTCCAGCCAACCTCCTTCTCTGGCTCTCCAGGCTTCCTCCTTTCCTTGAGCTGCTCTAGAGAAATACAGTTTGGTCTCACATTAGAGTGAGGAAATCTGTTGCCACCTCCTCTGGTTTTTATCATTTATGAAACTTATTATTTAGACAAATCCGCGTGCATTTACGTTTTTAAACTAAATTTCAAGGAAAGCGAGAATACATTTTCCAGTCAATTGACTACTCTACCAACAGCGCAGTCTCTTTGCAGATAAAACTTTGCTCTTGTAGAATTTGGCTTTGTATCAACTTAGACTGGAAATTGCAAACTAATGAATTTGTATTGGCAGAGGGAAACGTTTCTGCTTTTACAGACTACAGCATTTACTAGTAAACAAGATTACTAGGAACAATTCCCAGTTTCCCCAGCAACTTAGTTACTTGTCTCTTACAAGGCTCATTGTTGATTCATTCCTCTCTGTGGTCCCAGTGTAATGAGTCTACTCCTAACCACCAGATTAAATTATAGCAACTAAATGCCAAGTTTTGTGAGAGCCAACATTCTGAAAAGAATATACCCAAGTGTTGGGCACAGGAGTTGGTTATACCTTGATGCCACCAGAGCTACAGGTTTCTGCTTTAGAACCATCCCTCAGAATTTTTGCCTGTCCTTTCAATCGCTAAGATAAAAATAAGATAATCAGAACAAAACAAATACTTATCTTGTCAGCCCTCCTGCCATCTCCCTGTTTTGTAAAGCCATGGAGGAACCCTTAAATTGTGAAGCCAGAATTACTGCACCAGTGGGAGTCTGGCTACAGCTATGTAGCAGCAGCCTTGCCATAGAGTTCCTTGTCCCTCCCCTCTCATCAGTGCCTTCCAAGTGCATTTTGTTCAGGATAATGGGAAGACACTTGTTTAACTTTCTAAGAGCTCAGCTCCCCAAGGCAGTTTTGTAACTTGAAAACGCCTTACACTTGTCTCTGATCTTTCCCAATTACAAACGAGTTTTGTGTAGCTCTCAGAAACATACAGTCAATTATGAAATTATATACCAGCTGCATAATCAGCATGACCTGCTAAACTCACATTGTTGATAAAAAGTAATTAATGGTCTTTATCTGCATTCGTTGAAAGCTGGCAAATACAGATGATCTAAGAGTAATATGGTGTTTTACCCAAGAAATTAATTAAGCCACACTACTTCCGTAACAAGCTCCTCAAGAACCACAGATTTGAAGTATATTCATAGACATTAAATTATTATGATAACAACATTTAGGAGATTTGCTAAGTCTCATTCAAAAGGGAAGCACAAATCACTTTGCAAACCAGGGAAGAAGAACACCAAATCAGTGAAATGACTTGTCCAGATTAAAAAGTCCCATTTGTATCAAGCATTCTAATTATAGTGTGGCAAGGTTTAAAGAAAACCTATAAATATAGCACACATCTGCTATAGACAGATTTTTTACAGGCTGTTAAGTACATAACAGTGCCCAGGTATCTCAACCCCATGGAGAAAAAGGAGAGTCAGGTTCTGAAAACTTCTGAAAAAATCAGTCAATAAATCCAGTATTACTTTTTGTTTGTTTTTAAGCCAATAAGATAATTTTCTGTATGTTAAATTGATCAGTACTAACACTAGGATGAAGTGAAGTGTATCCATTTAAATGTATCAGTTTGAAAACTGATAAAACAAAAACCTTTAACAGAACACCCTCTTAGCTTCTGGTACTTACTGCAATAAAGTATTAAAGGCAATTAAAGCTGGTATTAAAAAAATAAAAGAAAATTTAAAAGGGGAAGGTCCATCTTTTTATAGAGATCAAACATGGACAAGGCTGGAAGTTGGTTCAGGTGCTTATTCCATACCTACACATTAGAGAACATCTTGCCCCAGTCCCTCAAAGGGTATGATACAGTACCAGTGCCTGCAAAAATATCTCAGACATACTGAAATTCTGGTTTCATGGAATGAAACCTTCATTCTCACCTTCAGTCTCAAATAAAATTATAAATGTTATCATTGTCATTCCCAAATTAGGTCCTCCCCAAAGGTTAGGTCACTGGAGGTCATCATTAACTAAAACCTCTTAAAAATTAGAACCTGTAGGGAATTCTGGTTTGATTCCTAACAGTTTACAGGAGCAAGTAAGTCATTTTACAAAGCTTCTCTATCAGATACCTAAACATATTCTTACAACAACCAAAACATAAAATCAAGTTTAGATTTTTTCATGCTTTGATGAAATTCTGTAAGACAAGAGAAATTTCCTAGGACTTAAGAAGTGCTGATCCCCAAATTTTCATACAGTCCTAGAGAAAAGCATGAATTCCTATCAAACAGAGATAATATATTTCACATTTGCATGTTCTTGTCCCAAGTTAAACACAGGAAAGGAAAACTAAATTGAATAGGACCATGTTATCACATTCCAGGACTTGCAGCCAGGTTTGACACAGCAAACCGCATGATAAGTATTCCTTTTTGGAAGTCCAGCTCAGTTTTGATGTCACATACAATATGGTTGGTTGGCATGAACAAACACCAAAGAGGTTACAGGAAGTTACTGCTATTTTCTTTTGGTTAAAGGAAAGTTGAGCTTGCCAGTGTATAGGCTGTAACAGATGAAGTTCTCTTTGGCTTTGCTATTTCCATTAATCTCGTTAAGGTGATGAATGACAAACTAAGACTTGCCTTAGAGAGATCACATGCAAATTTCTGTGCCTTTTACACAATTAAAACCAGCGAAGTAGAAGCTTCTGCACACAAGAACTCACAAACTACTTGCTCTAAGGACAAGTATTGCTCAAAACACACCAGAAGAAGACACATTCCTCTTTTACAGAAGATGGTACTATGTTTAACCAAGAGTAGCTCTTTCAGAATCTAAGCATAAAATTTAAAAAAACTAAAAAACCCGAAAAAACCAACAACGAAACAAAACTACTCAGATGTGATTTAGCTGAAAATCTCTATGACATAGAAAGTATAATGGAGTAATTGCGTGAGGTCTATGGGTACCAGGTTCCTATGTTTGTCAACCCATTTTCAGGCACTAAATTGCCAAATGATGATTGCTGGGTACATGAACTATATTAGCAGGAGCAGAGCCCTTGATTTTACTTGTTCTTGTCTTCAAAAGATCCTTTCCAGAAGTTTCTTTTTAAAGGAAAGTATCTTTTTCCATGTACAAAATTAATTTTATCAGACCAAAGGATGTGTATACAAACCCATTTACATTTTTCAGTTCTCTTAATACAACTTTTAACAAGAAAAAAAAAAATCAGGTTTTTTCCATATGAATCAGTTACCATAATTTAATTATGTCCACAATGTTAAGGATAACTTGTAATTGTAAGATTTGCTCACTCAGGATAATTACTTCTGTCAACATTTTGAATTTTTTAAGGGAGAAAAATACATTTGCTAGAGTATTTCAATTTTTCTCAGCTGACATCTTCACAGGGATTAAATTTTTTAAGTGGATAGCCCTCAATAAAAGCTAATACATTCAAAGAGAATTTGATGAGTTTCTGCTCAAGCAGACATTCAGAGAAAAACCAGCTCAAGTAAAATGCTATAACATAGAATAGTTTTTTCTGTCTGCCTGTCTTGTAGCTCATGCCAGGCTGACATTGATGAGCTATGTGGTTTTCTGTCCTGTTTACTGCATGTTCATACATCACTTAACACTGTGAGGAGCAAATGTCTAATTACTTTGGGACTGTAGGACAAATGAACAAGAAAAGCTTCATCTTTAGTTGTCACTTGAAAGTGATGCTCAAACTTTCCGGGCTGAAAGCACAGAACTCCACATAGGACACTCAGCTACAAACACCATTAGAGCTGGCATGGGCTGCACAGGTTTTTACTGTGATGAAAATATCACAGAAAAAAACGTTGTTAAGGTACTTTACCCAGTTAAAATTCAAATCATAGAATAGTCCAGAGTGGGAGAGGCCTCAGAAGATCATCTGGTCCAACCTTTCATAGAAATGGGAGCCTAGAGGAGATTATCTAACCCTCTGTCCAGTCTCACCTTGAAAACACCCAGCAGTGGGGAAGTTCTTCCAGCCAGTGATTGTTACCATAAAAAATGGTTTTGCTTGCATCTTTATGAAACTTCTCCCAGTGCAATTTGTTTCTGTTGCCCCTTTTACTGTGGCCCCTTGTGAAGAGAGTGTGTTCTCTTTGTACCAGGCCTGTAAGTACTGGAATCCTGCAGTGAGGCTTCCCCTGAACCTTCTCCTTCCCTGGGAGAAAAGACCTAACTCCTTCAGTCTTCCCTCGCAAGGTAGATCCTCCAGCCCTTTGATCATCAATTTTTGCATGTGGATATGCATTTCTAATTTCAGGGGAGGTCAGAGAAGTTCTTGTCCCTGAGAAGAGCACCATTAAAACCATATTAAAGCATTGAAAACTTGATTCTGTTCTTTCTTTGACTTTGTTCACTACTCAGCAAAATGCCTTCTTGTTAATTATCGACTTCATCATCGAGGGACAGTTTAATCACAAGACTGTCTGCAGTTCAGGCTATCACAGCAGTACCAGCAGGGAATTTTGCACTGCACATAATTGGCCAGGTAATTAGAATACAAAATCCTTAATTGCTCAGTTACCAAACGTAAACGGTGCAGCATGCAGTGCCTGACTGGCGGAGGACTTGGGGGAACCAAGGCAGCTGTCAAGTGCCAGCCTTTCCTCCTTCACAGCAGAGCACAGCAAACAGCATGGCTGACTTACTGAGCCCCTGTTCTCCTGTGGGGTGAGGGAAGGCCTTTCCTTCTGAGGTATAAAAAGAAATTCAGCAAAGACACGCTATTTCAGGACATCCAAATCTACTTGAAAATAAAACTATAAACCCAGGGCTCTTGAAAGGCAGAGGAAACCCAGCATCCTGTCAACAATGGCAAGTTCACACTGATATGAAACAGCACCACTGCCCGAACTGACAGCTCTCTGCTGTGCCTGCTGTTGCAGGCTGAGAACTCAGCACAGGATCCGTATGGTCTGAGCTACATTTTCAGCACATCATACTATAATGGATGGGTGCAGCATCAGCTTGCCCTAATATCTGTGTTATGGATGATTCAGAAGTTACCACTGTTGGTACATTACAGCAAGGGGTGCACAAAACAATTCTTCCATTTGTTGATGGACAACGTGAAATGCTACATCAAAACTATCTAGATTACCAGCCCCCTTCACTGGAAGGCTAATTCACAGCTCTGATATTTCACTATCTTTGTCTTATTCTCATGCTAAAAGCATTTGTGGCCTGTATTTATTTGTTCATGTGTTCCTTGGTCAGCACTTCCTTCTCCTTCAGCTAGACTTCCAACATTTGCCTTTCTTTCTTCAAATATATTTATAAACATCATCATCTACTTCTCACGTCAGTAGACTGAAAAGGGCTATTTTGAAATCTCACCTCTGCTGTGGCAAGACCCATTCTAGGAGCTCTTTTCAACACCTATTCTCATTTTACATTTCCTTTTTCTCAGACAGAGCAAGGCAGACTAGTATGCAGCACTCTACATTAGGCTCTGTTACTACTGTTTTATGCAATGCAATAGAATATTCTTCTCTCTTCCAGAAAAATCCTCACCAGCGTCATAGCTGACTGCTATGGCAATTAAGAGACATTCTCAACTCTCTCTCTTACAGCTTCCACTTACAGTCAATAATCCCTGCTTGGAACACAAATTCTTACTCTGCCCCATAGACAAGATTTTTTCATTTTCTGCTACAGTTATTGCCGCCAGGATTCCAGTCCTAAAGGCATCACGTTCTTCCTTACTTTATTCCACTATTATATTAGCAATGCCTTTCAAACCTATGTGGTCACATTTATTCCACTGCTTCTGTGTTTCTTCACTGTCTAGAGGCAATGACTCATAAATTCTTGTATCGGTTGGTCCAACAATCCTATGTGTTTCTCACTGCTCTTCCTTCAGGAGTTTCTCTCTTCAACTTGTGAGAAATCCACAGTTGCCCACACAGGTTTCACAGTTGCCCACACAGGTTTTCCAAGGGCAACCATGATTTGCTTGTATAGGAACAAGATAAGACACCTCCAGCCACAAAACAGAACTGATAAAAATTATTTGGTTTTTAAGAGAAGGGAGCTAATTCAGGGCATTTGCTACTTGTCCATGTTCCTAAATTAAACCTTTCTTAAAGGAACAAAAATAACAGTGTGAAATTCTTTAGCAGACAAGCCCTTCAAGAAAGCTGCTTTCTGGGTGAGAACAAAGGAAAGTTTTGCAAGAAGCAGCTAATTCAATTGCTTGTTGCCTTAGTGCCCTGGTTATGTTAAACCTGCACAATATGATTCTCATTGGAAGGAGTAATCATGAGCCAGACAGTCATTAGGCAAACTCAATAATGTTTATATTATTCAGATATAATCAGAACCTATTTGTTCTTATCATTGTAAGGTGTTTGAAAAGCAGAGTGTTTATAGCAGGTAGGTTAACACCCCCTTCTATTGCAAGGCACAAAAGATAAAATCCTGCACTCTCCATTTCTTTGTAGATTTGATTCAACATAACACACTTTGCTGAAGTCAAGGAAACCCAGCAGTAAATGCATCTTTGTATCATTATTTAACCAAGTGCAGTTCAAGAATGTTCTCATTAACTTGCAAGAGTTATGAAAATACACCTCTGTATTTTAAGATTCCTAAGACCCTTAGCTACAGTATTTGCACTTAATGAAAAAAAAAGAAAAGAAGAGAGACTCCAGATTAAAAAAAAAGATCCATTCTTACTGGAATCCAATAGACTCTGGATATCCCTGATGATAATCTCAACCTCACAAAACTCAATATTTCTTCCAATTATTTTTCTACTTTCAGAAATAAACCACATGCTACTCCCAGTCTAAATACCTGTCCATTCTTCCCTCAAGGACAAATGACTTAGACACTCTTCCTATATTTGAAGTACTTGGCCTGCCTAAAAAACCTCTGTGATGTGAAAAGTTATACCTCTTTCACTGGGTATTTTGTACTTCACAAAGTTAGCATCTCTTCTTCTTTTGCTGTAGCTAAGAAGTCATACCAGCAGGATAAACTAACATAATTTACCATTAATCCTAAGCCCTCCAGTCTTTACTGACTCTGGCATGTTCTATTAAACTTTGTGTCTTACTGTAATATGATTTCAATTCAGTGACTAAACATATTTATTTTGAATTAAGATTCACAACTAGCCAAGGCCAATGCTAGTAAACCCATGGCCTGTATCATTATCTTGAGTCAAGAGAATGGGAAATAAGAAAGAGAAGTTTAATCCAGAAATTAGGTAGGATTTAACTCTTTTCTGAAATCATTGCAGCAAAACCACTCTTAATGCATTTAGCAACAATTAATTCTCAAAGCCAAAACAGCTGCACATTGCTGATGCTCTCCAGATGCAAGGTAAGGAATTAAATCATGGGATAATTCAATTGGAAAATTGCTTGTAATTATGGAGAATGCAGCGTCTGCTTGACTCCTTGTGGTGATTGGTAGTTGCTTTAAGAATAGTGAGGTAGTCTGTGCAATGCATGGTGAATACAAATAAGTAGCTGTGTTATGAGAAATCTCATTTAGTTTCACAAAGATATGGTTTTAACATGGTTAAAACTGTATTTGCTGACATTAATGATAATCCATTTTCACTGTCCCATTACTGCCAATGGCCCACGCTTGCGCGCAGAACAGCAACATCCCCTGATAGCACCTTCCCTCTGAAGGAACTCTGAGTACTTTGCAAACATGAAGAACACGGTCCTACTCTAAACAAGGGCCCAAATAGGTTGGTGTGTCTCACCTCATTTAAAATACATGCATGCAAACAGCCTTGTTCTAACAGGTCATTTAAATCTCCGACGCCACAAGGTTGACAACTGCTGGAAATGAAAATGGTGCTTCTTCACTTCAAATATTAAAATTCTCAATAGTAACAGAGGAGAAGGCTGCCATAAGGTCTAGTCAGAGACTCTCTAATACTGACAGCATGGAAAACCCAAAAGAAACTGGTCTTTTGGACTAACACCTACCAGTGAAGAAAAAGAGCCATCTTGTCATCTCTAAACTGAGCACATGTATTCTGAAAATAACAGGATGATGCAGGGTTTTGCCATATTCCTACAGAATATGAGTCTGTGATTGAATGGGAAAAACACCTAGAAAAACTAGTTTTCTGCTTCACGGTTTAACCATTAAAACACACAGTTCTCAGCGTATAAAACTCCAGTTATGTTAGCAGTGGTTACTATTACATTACATTATCTCTTTTTTAGCTACTGAAATGTTTGTCTGATTTTTTTCTTTCCTTTTTACTTTAAAAAGCTTTAACAGAAAAACCATTCAGGAACAAGAGATCAATTATTTACAAGTTGCTTCACAAATCAATCATCCAGTATCAAAGCTAAAGTTGTTATTTTTAGCAGTATTAACTACACAATAATGAAAATTTATTACAAAGTCACAAGCCCTCATTAAGTTTTGTCAATTGAGGAAAAAATTCCTCAAAAGCAATTTGTTTTCTTTAAAGTGATTGTAAAAAGATTCCCATCAATTAAAGAGACATCTGGTAATACGGAAAAGGTGATAAATTATCTCCTTTTCTCAGTGTTAGTACTTTGTAGACCAAAGGGAGTGCAGAAAGAAATTCTTATGGTCTTACCTTGTCCTGAAAAGGAGAACAGCCTTGTGTGGGGCCACATAGACCCAACCCTGCAGAGACAAGCCTTGCATTTCAATCTAACCAAGACTTTCAGCAAATTCTCTAAGTATTTGGGCAATAATAAAAAATTGAGAAGTTCTTTGCATGTTTTATTGCAGCAAAAACCCCAGAAAATAAAAAACCAAGCTAAAACAGCTGCTGCTATGCAGCAAGGCTTCTAGTGACACAATGCAAATTTGTGCGTTGCCACAATCACCTTGTGGCAGTGTCAGGCTTTAAAAACCATCCCAGGCTTTCGCCCAACAATAAGAAACTAGGAGCATCTTCAGCAATTTCCCAAACAGGCTTATTAAAAATGTGGGTGAGCAAAATGCCACTTCCTGAAGTCTGTACCCCTTCATCCAGCAATCCCAACGATACTTTCAGAGGACAATACCTGATAACAATCAGAGGAGTGGAACAGAGCAGGAAGGTGCCTTTTAGAAAACATTTTTAAAGAAAAATCAGAAAAAAAAAATAAACCAAACCAAGCCCTAGCAAAATACAACCCACACACAAATAAACAAGGAGCTTTGATTACACTTGGGAGTGAAAGAGGCTAATCTGCAGTTCACTCAGGTTTCTGCAGTTTGTATTACCAATAGTTTTAGCAACAAGGAATTGTTCAGTAACTCAGTTTAATTGTTAAAAAGTTTAGCTTGCTGGTAAAAGTAGTGTACTAAGTAACCAATCAAGTAACCAACAAATCTGTTAATTTTTGTAAGTAATTTAGGTCATTTCCGATGCAATGCCCATTACCAGCTTCACACTCAGGGTCAGTTTTGGTGCCTCGCCCTCTGGAAGAGTTAATGGATATGACATTGACTCAGGCACAGGGCAATCAATTTGTTGCTGTAATGATGTACATTTCACCTGCCCACCCACAAAGCACTCTGAATGGTATAATTTCATTCATATAAAGTAAAAAACCCCAAAACATAGTAGGGAGTGGTTAAAGGCATTGTCTCTAATGTGCCTCTTTCCCATACAGCCAATTTCTGTCTCTTAGTTGGGAGACATCCCAGCCAAACTCCTCCATGCAAAAAAGCTCTCCCCCCAAGCTAAGCAGTGCGGTCCCTCAGCTGGCTGGAGCTCAGCTATTTCAATTACACTTTGTCACTCACTCTGTGATGACAGTACAGCTCAACAATCACTCAAGCACTGACCCTGCTCCAGCATATTCTTACAGCTGCCCTTTCCTGTCCAGACAAACACCTTCCCCTGTAAATCAGTGGAAAGAAATGGAAGCGCTCAGCCTCACACAGAACTCATTTATTACACAAACATTCACCTAAGCACATAATCAAATGCACAATACCAATATTATTGGAAGCATATTAGCTCTGACATGATTTTGCAAGGGTGTTTCTCCTCACTGCAAGGAAAACCTGAACACCGATTCCCAACATTTCATCTGCAGTGAAAAACCCCCTAGCGCTGTCACAAAGCCATGGCAAAAGCCCACTGTACAACAGAGCAAGAGGCTTTTTGTTAATTGAAGCCAATGTTCAGTTTCAAATAGTCAGCATTTTAACTTCTGTTTCTTGAATATTCTTTAATTTTAAGGCAATTGGGAAAAATACTACTGAATCCAAGCATCCCAAACATACCTGAAGTCACCATATTCAGTTCAGCCTGACATATAACAAAAATCACTTGGACAGCAGACACCTGCCATTTAACCACCCATTGGGGAAGGTGACCACAGAGAGAGCTGCCTGCAGCAATTCAAGCACCAACCCTGAAAAGGCCTGGAGTACATTTTAATCATCCCTTGCTTCAAAGCTATTACAATTATCACTGGATTCTTTTCAGTGTAACTGGGATCCAGATTTTCTGTTCTCTAATTAGGTGATCAAATCCTTCTACACCTTGTTCACCTTTCTCCATTGACAGATAAGACAACCAGCTACATATGCTACACTGGTAGTCATACTTACATAAATGTCCTTAAAGAAACTTGCTATTAAAAATGTTAATTGTTGCTGTTCACTCAGCTGTTGCCACCAATTGCAAATGGCCCAGCATCTTTACTAAGTAGTTGATTTTAGAACCTATTCTTGCTTAACAGATACCTCTTTGCCTTGGTTTGTCATTGAGAAGGTCATTACTTTGGGTATAAGCCACAATTTCTGAATTAAGTTATACAACATTTTGTAATAGCTTCTCATATTTTTGCTTTTTACCCCTAATTAATGGCAAAACAAAGATTAAGTACCCAAGCTATTAGTTCCTCAGAAATCTTGGTTTGTTAATAACATGATAACACTGAATATATTGCCCTTAGCTGGATAACTAAACCAATGACTACAAAATTAAAACAGCTTCCCCTACTGTGCAATTGGGCACTAAGGCCAGCAGAACAATATTTTCTTTTCCCCCAATCTAAGAAAATTCAGTTTGTAAAATTCCAAGCTGTGTGTCACAGCAAACTTTGACCTCTGTGAAAGTCACCTTGTTGACATGCAGGCTCAACTCAGGCAGACAGGCAGAGCCTGCCCTATCAATACCTGGTAGTCTGAAAAGCTGTAATTTTTTAGAGCAGTCAAATACAAAACAACCTCTGTCTCCTCCTCAAATACGTTCACACCTTCAGGAAAAACACAGAGAGTGGAATTAAACCTGCATCCTAATGTTGTTTTAACATGGGCTTTTTGTTTCCTCGATGCTCTGAATAAACACCTTGAAAACAAAACATCCTTGAACCTTCTGCTCAAAATCAATACTGAAGCTCTGCAGCTTGGGTTCTTCTCTGATAAACAAACCTACTGCGACAGGTGAAAAAGAGTTGTGATTTAACCTTTATTATGCTGTTTAAGTGCCTTGCAAAGTTCTAAATTACTGCCAGAGATGCCTATCTGTGGTACACAGCAAAATGCTTCCCTTCAGTGCCTGACCTTTCCACTTCCCCCTTGGAAGCACAAAAAAGCAGCAACATGTCCTCCACTAAAAGCAGCACACAAGGTGAATTATTGTAGATCAGTCCTTCATCAGGTTTATCCTTTTAACACAGGCAATGGCAAGTAGCAAATCTTCTGCTTCTGCTGTTTGAACATCTTTCTAAATGTGGAGAAATCTACTTATCACCTTTTTTACTCATGTTTACATGAGGTAATTTAGAAAGACAGCCTCTCCCAGAAGAGTGGTTAGATCTGCTCACAGACGTAGAATAGAAAAAAGAAAAAATACAGAACAATGGCTAAAAGCCCACTATTACATTTCTTAAATTCTTAAGGAAATGCCATTTAGAAGTAAGTGGTCCTCTCCTCTCATCTCTGTTGTGACACTGAAGCATTCAGCTAACAAGGCTGGCCTTCATTTGACTTTACAACTGATTGGAACCATTAATGTGAATTATAAATGATTTTTTAAAAACACTGTATTTTCATTTTAACAAAAGACAGTGACTCGTATTTAACTTTTATAAAATCCTGTTTACTTGGGGAAGGTGAAAGATGAAGGCCAAGCATTTCCAAATTGCTTGCATTTGATAGATGAGAAAGCCTGAGCTGTTGAGACTAAAGGGACTCACAGGGACTTAGAGAAAGCTATTTCCTTACCACGAGCACGACACACAATTTAATTTATGGCACAGAAGGGAAGTGTTGCTCAACACAGGAACAGGGTCTAGGATTGGAAGTCCCAAATCAACAAGGAGTTCCTGTGGTATGTTCCCCAGCAGAGTTACAACATAACATGGAGGGCCATGTCCTATTGCTCCCCTCAGCTCACAGGCTCTGGCACAGCTGGTCTGAAGAGTGAGAGAACAACTGGGGAAGTCCAGCCATCAGCTTGCTTCCCTCTCCCACTCTCCCAGCATGGCCATTCTCATCTTTGTGCATTATACCATCTGTTTAATCACTGTGCTCTCAAAACAAGCAAACAAAAAAAAAACTAGATGAAACTTCAGGGATAGCTTCTAGCTTATAATTGAAAGGATGATTATTCATTAGAATCCAGGCAAGTTGCTTGGGGCTGCCAAAACAGGCGTTGCATTATGAAATTTATTTTTTAAAGATAGGAAACAGAATACTCATTCAATATCTTGTCTTTAACTCTGCAACCTTTTTTGGCTATTTTGAGTGGGATAAAATAAGCATGCTGAGTTTAAACTACTATATGGGAAAACAACTAAGCTCAGAGGTCCCACCACCTTCAAGGTAAAGGTAAACAAAACTACTTTGTGAGCTTTAATATTAACAATTTCCATAAGATTTAACTTCTGAAGGTTAAATCACCTAGGCACACCTAGGGGAATATGTCTTGGAACACCTCTGAATTAGTACATGTAATTGTGAGAAAAATGAGATATTACAAATGCATTGGTATCAATACATCCTTTACACAATTACATCTAAACAACTTGAAATTAATCAGAAAACCAAGGACAGAAATATTAAAAATCAATCCTGTTTTTACCCAAGTTTACCCAAATGGTTAAACTGTACTTGGGTTTAACTTCATCCACGCTAAGATCCTGACTGAATCATGATATTTTCTCTACCACAGTTCTAAATTAACAATTTCTTATCTCTGATTAATTAGATGGACTTTGTTCTTGGCAAGAGTCACAGCAGTAAATCCTCTCAGCTTTTAAACTTCTGGAACTCTTTTAATGTATTCACCCAAACATAGGTGTATAAGATATGTACTGTAATACAACAGACTATCATTGAGGAGAAGAATAACAGCAAAAATACTTCAATTCTTGTCAATTTGATGATGCTTTTAACAGAATCTCACAGAAGAGTTGTGTAGAAAACCCCACATGATAACATCTGTCCATTACCAGTGGAGCAAGCCAACTTCATGAAGAAAACACCCACAGTCCCCAACAACTGTTAGTAGTGGTTAAGGTGCAAGGGACACAAGTTTGGCACAGTGGGGAACACAACTCACCTTAGGCCACTGATTTAACCACACTGGGCTTTAGTTTCTCTCTGACAACAGGGAGAAACCCTTCTCCCAACTCTTCAAAACTGTGCAAAGTGCCTTATTTACTAGGGCATTCTCAGAGCCTCCTAGGTGAAGCGCTGGAGAAGCACAGGCTATTGTAGTATTTGGCAATGGATATAGGTAAACCATGCTTGGTAAGGATAGCCAAAATGTAGCCAAAGGGCTGCCAGGCTCACAAGGTCTTGCTGATACTTCTTTACTTCTTACTTCTTTCAAATACATTGTATTTTTGTGTACAGAGCCGTATGTGTGAGCTGTCATTGGCATGGTAAAAACATAAACACACAAAATAGAAGAAGTAGGTAGGTTAGAAAGAAATCAAAACTACCAAATAACTTCTTAATCCATTAAAGATTTTTTGGTACAAATGTGAGTTTTCCATGCTTAAAAAGCTCAGTTTAAAAAACCCTCTGAACTCAGCGTGCATGGACATACACAAGCATTTCGGGATAAAGGACATTGTCCCTACACTAAAGAGGGAAACTAATTACATGTGTGTTAATCCTGTAGTCTTTTCCTATGAAAAGGTCAAACACACCCAAGAGTGAAAAGGTCAAACACACACTTCCCTCCAGCTGTCCTTTTAATATGCCTCTCATCTTGCCAAGGAGAAACTGTCATTAGGAGTGAGAAAGAGACCATTTTACAACCCATTTATTCTTCATTGTCTCTGCCTTTTCTGGATAAACTTGGAGTACATTAGTCACAGGTATGCAGCAAGCCATTAGAGCATACTAACATCTGATGCACACTGAAATTAATTTTTCTTCTTCAGCTTGTTGAACAGACTGCTGGATGTTGCATGCAAGTCTTCACTGAATTAACGAATGAACAAACAAGATTTCTAAGATCAACAAACCCACGTGCTTCTCCATAGTCTGTGTAAATACATACCTACTCTATAAACAAATACTGTTCTACAGCGAGACAATAATTTGCCTCTTTAGAGCAGACTCATTAAAGGGAAATAATTTTGCAATAACAAAGCACAAGTGTAGTCCTAATGAGAAGAGCAAGCTGCAAAATGCTAGGAACACCTGGTCCATTTTTTGTACTGACAGAGCATGAGCTGGAATCTAATCCTTATAAAAAGGCTGTATTTTTCCTTCTCCACAGCCCAGTGGACTCTGGAAGCAAGTTTGGTTTGCATTTAGTGTCTTAATGTTGCATAAATTCCTATGGGTATGTGTTGAACACTTGCTACGTTTGTGTTGCCAAATTGAGTCTCAAAAGCTAAATCTCATCTAGAACAGCCAGAACTATTAGTTGTAAATAATATTTTTAATTCTAAACCCCCTCTTTGTATACAAATAACTTGATAGTCATCCCTACAAGTCCATAAATCTTTCATTTGCAGTAAGATTGATGAATAATTTTTAGTCTGTGTTACTTCCAGACCTCACTTAATTCTTCTACTGTTTCACTTGTGGTATGTAGCTGATCCTTCAACTCACACACAACAATTATTTCCACTGAGACACTGACTAAAGCTTAAAGAGGAAAATAAGTAATAGGAAACTGAATCCCACTTGAACTAAATGAAAGTACAAAAGTTCACAAATCTTCATGGAATACCTGCAGTTTATCTGAAGGCATATAAATAACAAAACTAGGGTGGCATCATGTCACAGCAGTATCTTTTTAAGGACTATTCAGCCATCTGGATTGAACCAGGATGATCCACATACTTCTCCAGCATTAGAGAAAGGGATGCAATAAACATTCAGGTCTGCAAGTTTTTTTGTCAAAATTTGTGACAGGTTCAAAAACATTTTTCCTCCAAATAGAAATTCTCCTGAGAAAACAGTTCTTGGTTTGTTGTTTCTTTTTCCAGGCCTAAGGCCTAAGGTGTCAAGATCTCAAACTCCATGCAATGATTTACTAAATAAGAAATAGTTCTGATATCTTGTTCAAAAGACACATAAGCTGGATCAATTCTACGAGATCAAGGCATAACCACAAACCAATATAAGAATTAATGTAAAATGAAAACTTTTCTCTGTCTAGTGTGAGCCCAGCTACTCTACTTACTCTTTATTCTTTCCTCTGGTAAATAGCTGTCTTTTTCTAAGAGAATTCCACCCCCTTCCCCTTTTGTTTTTTTGTGGAATTTTAAATGATACAAGTATTTTTTCTGCTTGAGTTTTACATGAAAAATTGCTTATCACCTACTTACTCCTTGCAAGCCCATACTGATTTATACTCTACTGTTTTGTTAATAAAGTGATAATCTGAAACAAAATATTATTTATTATCTTTTATTATCCGCTTCATTTTTCTTTGTCTGAGGAATCATAAATTAAAGTCAACAGCCATTTTATAATCCTGCAGTTCATTATCTTCCATTTGCTAATATGCTCAGTGCCTTAGCCTTGCTCCATTTCTTTAGTAATAATTACAAAAATTAAAACCACATTAACACAATATGCAGATACTTCTTGTTTTAGAACTTACATAAGAGCTTTTCAACTAATCAGTGGCTGGTTAGGGCACTGTCCTCATTCATCTCCCACTTCCCTTGCCATCCTTCATGAAAGTTTAATCTACATTTTCCATTAAGAAGTTGTCTCAACTGGTGTTCACATTTGCACAGGGAGGCTTATTACTTTTTTGATTTTTATTTGGAATGGTGGTCATACCTCCACAACTTACCTCTTTATCTGAAATTTTTATCAAGCAGCTGCATATTTTCCTGGTCCTGAAATCTTTAAATCTTAGAAGCAGAAATTCACTTACTTGATCTAGAATCACAAGATTTAAAGAGAAGCAGGCAATCCGCTTGCATAACCATTGTCAGGAGCGATCAAGACTCTAATCCTTCCCATTTAAAACTGCATTTATGGTTAGAAACTGATCACTCTGACATTTGATCAGACCTGGACTCAGTTTGCATGCAGCTGTTTTGGTCCAGCTGTTACTGGTCCTGCCTCCTTAAATACAAACGATTAACTTTGTAGTAGTCGTTCTCTCTCTTCCTTGTAAGACTTGACTCAGAATGAAGCCCCAGCTGTGGTCTCAGATCAGGGACCACAATTACTGCCCACCAAAGTCCCTGGGGAGCACAGCATTGCAAGAAGCCGAGCCAGTGCTTCTCTGGAGGAAGGAAAATATCAGCACTGCAATAAGGTAACAGGAGAGGTGAATTCTGAAAAGTCCCACTGGCTGAGGGCTCTTAAACCATCCCTGATGGATGTCAAACTCAGTGCTGTATCCTAGAGGCTCCCGTAGTAGAGAAAACTCTGGGTTTGACTCAAGAGTTAAGAGGCATAGAATTTATGGCTGGTTTGACCCATTTCAGATTTATCAGAGAGGCAAATGACTCTTGAGCATGACAAAAACATACATCCACACAGCTGAAATTGCAACTTCCTTGGTCTACAAACTCCTTCCTTCTAACCACAGACTCGGTTGTCTCACCTGCCTCCTTAGGAAATACTGCCACAGTAGCAAGATCTCCATTTCCTCATGTTTCATTATGATAGACTGCAGTGCATTTGCTGGTATAATATATTATGAAGGGTCATGAATAATTAAAAATTAATCACACTTGTCAAAATAAATACATGCAGTCAGTGATGCAGAATGCTTGAATTTTTTATAGCATCTTTTTGCTTATTCATGAATTAAAAGAAGTCTTGTAATCCACAATGGATTGCCTACTCATTACAGCATGTACAGGCCCAATTCAGATCCCAGCAGTGGAGGTTTTCCTGTCAGTCTTTAGCACATCAGTGGAACTTTAACCTTAAATCTCTGACCCTGCAGAAGGTTACATAAGTTAGATTTGGACATGTGAATAGCTCCAGCAGGTCTTCAGGGACCTAGCTGACAGATACACCAGTGATTCTCTCACTCACTGCTCTGCTTATAAGATGGGAGGGAAACAGAGGAGAGTGAAGCATTTTAGCACAAATTTAAAAAATCAAAACATTGATAGCCTCCCTAATCTACATTTCTATAGGCACACAGTCCTGCAATTCTTTCTACCAAATACTTGATATTTTTGCATGGTTTGATATTGTTCCCAAGCCTTGAACAGAAGAGCAAATAATAGTAAATGTTTAAATAGCAACTTTTCTCTGACTCTCTAAATTTGTCTAAAACTGTTAATGCATTTCTATCCTTTTTCAAAGGGAGCCTAAGCCTGGGCTGGGAGGCGAGTGGGGAACACACCACCACACCAACCCTATCAGACCAAAGACCCATTAACGTTAAACATTTGGCTCTGAGAACAGACAGCTGGAAATTGAAAATGATAAAGAATGTATGAACAGGGAGAGCAAACAGTTGTCCCTCACCATCCCTGGCCTTCAGGGACTGGTCACCTGAGGACTTTCTGAGCCAGTTCCCATAGGGGATTTTTCTAAAGAAAATTTTCTGTAGAGAATTTAGTAGCCGTAACTGCTTCTCTTCCCTGCATATCTCCTGTCAACTTGCACACCCACAGAAGGTTCCAGCAACAAAAATGCCCTGGGAAGAAAGTTCTGTAGTTTCACTGTTTGTTAAATACTGAGGGATCTCCTTTTGTTTTGCCTGACATCTAATAATTTTGTTTGATACTGTTCAATACTGTATTAGAAGAAATATCAAATATTCCTTCTGTACTCATCCTTTCAGTGCTTTACAAACCCTTGGGAGTTTATAAACCTTTATAAATATTTTAGAAAGGTTTTATAAATTTCTGATTTCTATACAACCCTGCATGTATTCCTTTAGATGCCTCTTGTAGGCAGGGTAGCCCTAGTCAATTTAAGTGTTCCTAGAAGACAGTCATTACATACTTTCTCATCTTTGTTTCTATTCTTTTAAAAACTTTCCCAGCTGTACTAAAAGGTTTTTGATGCATGGAATCTAGAACACAAGACTGAGTATTAAATACAGCTGCCCCTATACCATACTGTTCCTATTTTCCACTCCCTTCACAGTAAGCCCCCAAATCACATTATTTTGTGACTGCTACTGAGGTGATGCTTTCACAGCTCTATTCTTACCCTTAAATCAGCTTAAATGACAGTAACCAGCTCAGAAGCTGTCTGCATATATGCCAAGCTCTGATTGTCTCACCACCTCAATTCAAATAACCTGCACTAAATTTCACCTGCCACTATTAGCTGGTTAAGCATCCCTTCTCAATTCCCTGCAAACCAGACCTTCAATCTTTTACCCTGAATAATTTAATATCAAACTCTGCCACCTCACCATCTATTACTATCCAGAAGATCAATGATTTGTGTGACACTACATGCTGAACATGCCAAGTGAGTGGATCGTTCAGCTGTGACTGCAACCAGATGCTGAGACACCAGGAGTTAGCTCTTCCTCTAGGAGGCTTAATCCATGCTGGCTTCTTCTGATTTCTTGATGTTGAGCTGTATCATGCTGCTGGGACAGGAGCAAAAATACAGAAATTCTTCCAATGTGTCTCTTTGGGAGACCTACCAATGATTTTCTACTGAATGTTTTACAGAAACTCATGTGAAGCCTAATGAATCGTACCAGAGGCATTTGTCTCTATCAATGTCTTGCCATGACTTGATAACCAAGTGACAAGGATGAGCTAAACCATCCCAAAATCCAGTTAAGCTATCTGTTTATCTCTGTGCATTACTGTCTGCGAAGGAGATGAAATGAGATTGAGATAATTGCAAGTACAATTTGCAGGAAACAGTGGGGGTTGGAACTACTGTGCTTAATTATTTCAGATTGAAACAGACCACACAACTATCTGTGCCAAACAGCTGTAATTAAAGTGATTTAAAATAGAGAGATGCTAGCTCCAAGTGTTGATTTTCAAATGAGTCTTTATACACGCAAGAGTTACAGTCATCGATGAGTTGCAGACCTACAGCTCTACTGAGAAAAAATTACCACTATGTCCAACATGTCTGGTAATTTTAAAAAACAAACCCACACATACACAAGCAAATAAACCACAAAAAATAATCCACCCTAATGCCCCACAAATCTATATCCACTCAATCAATTTGACACTGGTTACCTGCCCCTCAGAATGGAAGAAAACAGCAGAACACAAGTTTCAGCCTTAATTGCCTATATTCCAGATGAGAGCCCCCCAACCTTTGGGCTTAGAAATAGAATTTTAACCCAACAGGCAATTGGAAATCAACCAATACCACCTTTGGTTTTGGGCTGCAGGACCAGCCAACAGTCTCCCTTTCTTCTGCTTTGATAGATATATAAAACTGAGTTAGACAAAGGTATAACTTTACTGAAAAGAATCCAAAAGAATCATACATTTACAACATATAGCACCGTTGGGTCCTGGCCAGGCTCTTTGCCTGGAACAATACATTTACTTCCTTGTGGGTTTTCCCCATTTTTTCCCCCATTCCAGGAAAATGACAGCTATTCTCAATGCAAAACAAGGTTTTTACTCCTACATTTTAGAGGCAGCCAGCTTGCACTAGAATTTAAGAAAAAGAAGAACAAAACAGAAATTCTGATTTACCTCAAACTTTCCCTGAACTCTACCTTTGTAGGAAGAAATTCAGTATGCGTGTGGATGTTCATTGATGCAGAAATTAGAAGATATTTGCATGCAGCACAAATGTGGTCCATCTGCTTTACACACAACACAGATCACACCAAAATGACTTGGTCTGTTGATGAATCAATGGGCCTTAAAAGTTAATTTATAATGGCTATCTGGGGAAAAGTACGATACTATTGCTATGGATGAGAAAACAGAATATGAATGAAAGAAGCACGAAAATTTCCTCAATATTTGCCTGAACATAAGAACTGTCACAAGCAGTCAGACTGCAGCTCTGCAAAGTCAAATTCTGTCTCCAACGCTGGCTTCTAAGAAAAGAATCCTTTCACTTGCAGCCTTTTGTGTAAGAGGCTTCTTGACTCTAAAACAGACTATTGAATTAAACATCCCGTGATGAATGTATTCTGCAAGAATTCATCTGATCTTTCTTTAAACTTACACACACTTCTGGCCCTACAACATTAATTCATGTATTTTATTAGCACCGTTTATTCAGGTACTACATGAAAAAATGTCTCAGCTTGCTTGTTCTAAACCTGGAACCCACCAACTTCACAGCTGCTTTCCAGTGCTCTTCAATCTGCTTTTTAAAGACCTCTAACCCCTGCCACTGGAAATTGAAGAGAGAATCTTCATCTGTTTAGTTTTTCATGCTATGGAAACTATTCCATATCCCTTGGAATTTTTGTTGTCCTTCCTGACACCTTTTTGTTTTCCTAGATAAAGTTTGTAGCTCTAAGTTCCCGTTTCATTTTTTGTAGGTCCATTCTCATTAACACCACCTTCCAGAGAGAAGTTCCAAGCAGGTGTCACTAACAGCTGAATGGATATTAAGAATTTTTCTGCTTTCCCAGGGTTAGAAGAGCACAAATATATCTAAAAGTCTTTTCAGAACTTACAGTTTTAATGACATTTGCTGCTGTTTGCAGATATGATCGTAAGCAGGAAAAGTAATTCCAACAAACCACATTTTTTTCCAAGAGAAGAAAAAAAGTCTGTTGCACTCCCATCTTTTGAGACCTCCTAGCTCTCTTTAGAGACAGGATCTTTTTTCTTATATTAAGGACAAAGAATGTCCTTTGTTTTCTTACCAAACAGAGAACCTAAGCCCTGGATGAAAGGATATTGCCTAAAATGGTCTGGAAACACACAAGTGGTAAACAGGACCTAGATAAGGCCAGACTCTTCCAAACACTGAATGACCTTAAACACAGGCACCATAGTACAGTTTTCATCCAAATATCATCCATGGCATGGGCCAGCCCAATTCAGATTTTACACAAGGCTGTATTTGATACTTTGCTTCTGAGATATATGATGTAGCTTGCCTTTAGGTGAAAACAGATCTCTCCTGTGCAAAATGAACCCCTTTTGTCACTTTGTTTTTTCTCATTGTCTGTTGAAGCCAAGGGATTATAGGTGCCTTTACACTTCAGGGGGACATGTTTGTTTGGGCTGTTTGGGCAGGGTTTTGGGTTTTTCTGTTATGGTTATTTTAGCGGGTAGAAGCAAGGGTGTAATTATTTTAAAGCTAACCACTACTGATGACATTACACAGCTGCATTCATCTTACCTTTGGGTGTGCTCTCAGAGTGATCTCTCTCTGGCCCATCTGGGAGGTTTAGCTGCAAGATTTCCTCTGCATTCAGTCTGACCCAGGCGTTGTTGGGGGTTTCTTGATCTTTTGAGGTAAAGGAATATTCCAGCTCACAAGGAGATTCAAAGTTGCAGTCAAATACTGGAAAAAGAAAATGGACATGAAACACGCCAGGTTAATTAAATCCGGTGTCTTCTGTGCTCAAAGGTAGGTATACATACATGTGCATGCACATTCATTTTATATTTCTGTAAGTTAGGGCTTGATTTTTTACATAATGAGGTAAAAAGAAATAGGGAATTCCATAAACAGACAGGCAAAAATGGGGCTGAAATGGGCCGCACAGGGAGGTTCATTATGGAGGCAGCAGCAAATCAAAAGGAATGCCCAGGAGCCAGTAATTCCCCTTCAGGACAGGTCAAAGGCCACCTCAGGCTGAAGTGAAGAAAGACATCATCTGGATTGAAAGGAAAATAGCTTAGTCGATGGATGAAATGGGACAGAAAGCCAATCTCTTCTGGGATGCTGCTTCAAATTCAACCAGGCCCATTAGAGTGCAAAGATGTCTAACATGATTCACAGCCATGTTCCGCCTCAGTGAGCTCAGGTCTTTACAAAGAGAGTAATCTATCCTGGGCATATGGAATGTGCTGGAAGCCATAGGGACTGTACCCCAGGAGGGGACATTCTGACCCCTGGGGTTTGAAACTCTTTCCTGAGACAACAGAAGCAGCAAAAACCTGACTGCTGCTGCAGAACTTCAGCCTCCAGACAGCATAGCCAGCAACTGCCTCCAACAGAGATTTCTTTTTTTGAGATATTTCTCTACAGAAACCCATTACCCTGTTGGTACAACTATGATTTACTTCCCAGTGTCCAGTTTACCATCACACCATAGTTCAAGTTGCTCAACACCACATGCAGCGACAACCTGCAAGGATTTTACTTTTAATTGCCAAAATCATTATATTTTCTGGAATGCCCAGTATACATTTGCTTTTGTCATCACAGTCAGCACTCTACACACTATTCAGTAAGAGAAAGAAATAGTTTTAGAACTAACTCAATGTTTCTGAACAAGCTAGATCCTATTGATAAACGCAAGGAAAAAAGCCACAGCTGATCCTTGGAGTATTCTGCACTGTCTTTCTGTTTTGCCAGATTATGCAGGTGAAACAAATAATCTGAATCGACATTAGTGAAATTAACTGATTTTTTTAAACTTCAGTTACATTCTCTGTTAAATATCTAATTTCTTCTTTGTGGGCACAGATTTATGTAGTTCAGCCTATTCTCCTGGTGATAAAATGTTTTCTAATCTGAAGGTTAATGCTGTTGCCCTCTTACTATACTTTTCCCAGCTAATTCCCCCTTTTTAACAGCAAGATGTAAGGAACAGAGTCTTTTTTCCAGTTCATATTTGATTTTATTAACCAAGTGCTTTATCTTTCACTCAGCATTTTAAATACTTCACAACACCAGGGAAACCATATAACATAAGGGGTCCATTTACACCACGAGCAGCAGCAACAAGGATTACACACATTTCCTTAAATCCAAATGCACAAGCCCCTACTGTCTTCAGGCCCCTAAGTTATCAATATAAATTTCATGATACATTAAGCACACTTCAATTTAGGCATCAGGGAACAATGGAATTCATGCAGTTACTACCACAATATCATATCCAAACCACAAACCACTTATTTCTAATCCCTTAGATGGTATTAAAAAAAAAAATCAACAAAAAGCCAAAAACAAACTCAAAAAACAAAAACCAAATATTTTTTTAACTGAAGTATTAGGAGTCTGTTAAACTTTGTACCTAAGCCCATATGGACAAAAGAGCAACCAAACACTGAACTATAGTTTACAGAACATATGTTATCTTTACTAGTCACCGGGAACACCTTGAGCAGTGTGTGTTTTAAGGCACTGTCAAAAAAATACAGAGGGGAGAAACACAGCTCATACAAGCATTCTTTTGATGGAACTCACTGGATGACAAATGGGAAAGCCCAGGCCAAGGACCACACATGGCAAAACCAGTCATTTCAAATCAACTATTTCATTCTTTGTGCACTTCTCCTCCCGATCAATCTCGTATTTTCTTCAGCTTTCCGGCAGTTGCTGCTTGCTTCCCCTCCTCTCCTGCCCAGCTGCTGGGAACAGAAGCCTTTGTGCTCTCTAACCCTCTTGACCCAAGCAGAGAGGCCCTTCATGGATACCCACAAGGCGCTCTCATTCTCCTCTCCAGTCTCCCTGACTGACTGACTGTGGTGCCACAAGCACTCAATAGCCAGCTCTGCTCCCCACTTTGGTCTCACTTTCCAAAATGCCCATCTCAAAAGAGAGCTATCAACCAGTTGTGGAGCCCTTAACAAAGCAGGCCTCTGACCTACAACTGGTACAACTTAATTGGGGTAAGTGATTAAATACCGGTCACTGGTCTTAACCAGTGTTATGACCCTGCAGACAGCTAAAGCCTCTGCCTGAAGCAGGGAAAGTAAAGGAAGAAAAGGCAAGCAGCAATGCCATTTCCTTCCCTTGCAATGAATGATCTAACATACCTGCTGTGGTCACACCGAATGTCCTTCACAACAGGTTGTTCCTTGGAAGAGAGGGAGACTTTGGCTCACATCCCACAGTGTCTGTGATTCAGTGGAAACACACTTGCAACTTTTACATGATTCTATAGTCCCCTCACATCACCAGAATATCAGTACTTTTTATAAGCTCTTATTTAAATTAGTCCTGTATCAGACACAAATTTCAGTCCTATTATCCTATTCAGTACAAAGAAGTGATGACAAAGAAATGCTATCTGATGCAACACAGAAAAATCTGTGCAAACAGCATCCAGTCTTCCAAGGCTAACATTAACTTCCTACCCTCAGGCTTTCCTTCTTTCATAATGTCCTTCACTATCAACAGTGTAATATACCTCATAAAAAAAGAATTATATACAATACTTTTTTTTCACTGAGGAGCTGGTCTTGGTGTGTTAGCTATTACAAGATCACATAAGCCGCACTTGCAAATACAAAACCCGCATAATACTTGAATTGCTGTCACAAATCACCTGCCATTTTTTACACCTCTGCATAAAAAAATAAGGTTTCTCTTTCCTTTTTCACTTTTGTCTTAACATTTAAAGGCTACACGAAGTTTATTGTTTTCTTGCCCAGTTAAGCACAGAAAGCACTAGCCATACACCTTTGGAGCTGGATAAAGGCCATTTACCTTTTATTTTTACTGAAAAACTAAACACTGCAGGAAAGGCAATTAAAACTAACACAACTTCTAGTGGTTATTTTTTTAAACCCACTATCAATATAAATTGACTAGATACAGAGCTTTTGGACTTGAATACTGTGCCTAGTCAGTAAAGTGGGGTGATTTTTTGTGACTTCTGATGATTTTCTAAAAGAGATGTCACAGAGATATAAACCAAGTACAGGCATTTATGTCAGAGCTATAGTGACACTACAGATCCTAAATGCTCTATAGGAGTTTAAGTTCCATACAGAAAAAAATAGTGAAGTCTCTCCTTAAATAATAAATAAAAAAACCCCAAAACAAAACAAACAACTCTTTGTCCAACAATCTCTTTTATCTGCAACTGATGGGCATGAGAGAGGCAGAACAGATAAATTATTAGAAGTCTATTTTATCATCATTACACCTTTAAAAAAGAAACAAAAGTGATGCATATAATCAAAATAAGATAAAAACCTGTTTAAGAAAGGCTGTAGATATAAATCAGTTCATCTTTTGGTATGTAAAAAGATACAGAACATTAACCACAGACTGAAAAGCCAATTAAGCTACTATTCAATTAAAAAGACACTGGAATCTGTGTATGTCTGATTATGTTAGTCATATGAGTGTTTCAACTTAATTTTTATTAACATACCTAACAACAATAATTTGTGCTCAGATAACTAAAATATCTGGCAACCACATCTGTTTCAATTAAACTGATTAGAGTTTTCTAATAAACAAATGCCTTAAAATAGTAGTATAAGTAATACACCAAAACACAGTAATCAGTGGGATGTATTCTTTTACATTGCAGCAGTCAAATTTTGGATCATTCACTTTTGGGCCATCTTGGATCATTTGTGTAACCACACATCACGGGGACTTAGAACAAAAAATAACCTAATATTGAGAGATATTTAAAAAAACCTGTTCTTGTTAAGAAACTACTCTGATTATCCTTTCTTCAGCTGCCCAAGAAAAGATTAGGTTTATTTAGTCTAAACCATCTCTCCTTTCAACCACAAAAATCTTAGCAGCAGGTAGTTTCCTCTTAGACTGCTCCTTTCTAGTTCTATATGTGTCTGACTTTTAAAAGGTCCTTTTCCCTCTTGCTCTGCTGACTCTTACAAATCACTCCTCTTCAATTACCCTCAGCTGGGCACACATTTGAAAGGGTGTGGCTGCTTTCTCACCACTCTAACACAGCCAAGGGAGCAGAGGGAGGTTCTCTGTTCTCAGCAGGACCAGCTTGGTGAAGTACATCCTCACTGGCACCTCATCAGCTTGCACATGACTAATTTATACTACATCTACAGACAAATGCACAATGTAAAGGTCACTCACACTGATCAAGTCAGGACCACAATCTCCCTCAAGAACTCTTTCAGCAGCAACAATCGCAGCAGCAGTGTAGAAACAGATAAAATATTCTTGCACAGGATGTCTTTTTTCAATACAAATATTGACAGATATTCCTTGTGGAGGAGACATAATTTAAATTGTGTGGTAGAGACCTGCTCTGCTGAGTGAGCTTTGAGACCTCTATCAATACACACTAACCTCTATTTTACTCATGTTATAAGGCCTATAAGCTTTTAATTTATGACAGGGAAATGACAAATTGATTTTCCAGTTATTAATCCTAGTGACAGAGCCAGTTCCTAAAGCCTTCCCATTCCCTCTGAGTACAAAAGGGCACAGGGCATTCAATCTAAGGGTTTCAATTGCCTCATTAGGCCTTTCTGAATTTCTATTCACCAAACCAGGGTGCACATGTGGGGTGCCACAAAGAAGCCTGCAGCGATAAGTAGTTCTCCCTAAAAATAGAACATAAATAGGTGACACTGTGCTCTCTGGCTGTCAGCTCACATGCCTGCTGAACACCCAGGAGGACCCAAATACAGGCCAGGTCCTTGCAAGTGAGAATTTCTTACTGGCACAAAGAGATGAAACTTCTTGCAAATAAATTCCTGGTACTGTATTTCAGTCTGCAACTGGAGGCACAGCAGCAATTTAAAATAAGGGAATCTACCACAGGATGGAAAGGGCACAGCAGAAAAGCCCAAAGGTAAAGGGAAAAGGTGTTGGCAGTCACACAAATTCAAGAGCAAAAACAATTGCAGGGCTTAACTGCCTTGTTCCTGCTGAGCAAGCAAGTCTGAAGAGACAATTTCACATATTTCCTTCCATTGTCTAGCCCTGAGAAAGGGCAAACTGCACATTCTAAGGGATGCTTATGTCACATGTGCCCATGCAGGCACCCTGGATCTTACTACACTTAGCAAATGCCTGTGCCAACAATCACTGCCTGCTCCTTGGTCTGCTGCTCCAGGAGCTGACAAACGTGAGAGCAGCAGCATGGCCTGACAGGGGACATGGGGAACCGGGGGGGCACTCGAGGAGCCCCACACATTCAGCACAGCTTTGGGGTCCAGTGCCACCTGATGAACTTTGGCCCCCTGCAAGTGCAGCAGGGAGATCAGCTGGGCACCATGCCAGCTCCTCTCCCTGCCCTCAGACACAGCCTGTGCTCGCCAGGGACCTCCTTTTAATTTCAAGCTACTTAGCACAAGTTAGCTTATCGCTCTCTGTGTCCTGCCTCCGCACCAGCAGCTTTCTGAGCACGGCGCCCTGACCTTGAAATGACTGACAGGGCTGCTCTTGTACCCTCACAGGGCTTCAAGGGCTCCTCAGAAACTGGCCCCACTGAGCTCTTTCTTTGCCTGCAAGAAAGAGCTCAGTGAGGCCAGTTTCTCCCAGCACCCAGGAGTGGTGGCTGCTGGGCAGGGTCAAGGCTGGTAGCACCAGCGCTGCTCGTCCCTTCGATGCTCACCTTGAAGGAAAACCACTCAGGTTTCCTTTGGAAGGAGCTTTAAGGTTAGATTGCATTCTGAAGAAAAAGTTTAAGAGGAGCAGCACCCCAGGGCACATCCCAGCAACATCCTGGGAAGGGTGCTTGGGCCTGGATGCCCAGAGCAAGCTGCCTGCCTCCCTGTGGAGCCCAGAGCTCTCCTCATGCCAGATGCATTCAAATTAATCCTCTGGGGAGTGAGCCACGATGGATGGGCCACTGCTTAAAGAAAACAGCAATAATGCAGCTATTCATTTATTTGTTAAGAGAATCGTAAAAATGACAGCATCTACTTTATATCCACCCAGCCCCTCAGCGTGCACCAGCGACTGAATCACCAAAATCTCTGACAGCTGCTTTGTTCAGTGAAAATCAAACTACAAAGGAAGGGCCAGGACTCCTTCATCAATCAATTATAAGCACAGTCTTTCAAGACAGCTATAGAGAGAGGTGTGAGGAAGGGGTGTTGGCAGAACAACTAGCAACAGCTCTTGCTTTCATTCCTCCTGCTCCAAGAAGTGTCAGAGCTCATTCTCCACACAAGAAATATTTGTCCACCAAGTCTCCCACGCATGTAGCAAAAAACAATACATGAAAGTGCATTTCTAATGCCAGTTCTGGCCAAAAAAAAATGAAGCACTGACTAACAGCAGTTGTTAGAAAACATACTCCAGTTGGCACAAAACAGTAGTTGGATGAACTGTCATATTTTGTCAATTCATACAAGGAGCCTCTTGCATGAATTTCAAAAGATCTCTAGAGAAAATGAATACTTGAGAGGTGGGGAGAAAAGACATTTGTTGTCTTACTCTGTGTTATTTTATTATTGAAAAATGTTGAGCTGTCATAGACATATTATCTGCAGATGAAAGATGATATAAGGAAGTTAAAATTTCTTCCTAATAAGATTTTTTCTTCCTTCTTGCTTAACACAACCTTCAGTTTAGCTAGGCAGATGCTGCGCTTCCTGACTTTCCTCCTTTTGGATTTCAGCACCACTGCACATAGCCAAAATGCCATCTAATTGTTAAACAAGAATTCCTGCAAACGTGTACAGGGTCACAGCATCTGCTGTTTTATATGGAGCAATTCTATTAATGTGGTGTGATTAACTGCTGTTAATTGAAGCCTTGCCCTGTTCCATTCATAATGCTATTTCCAAACTACATTAGAATACTTGTAAGATTGCAAAAAGGGTGTGTTTGAATTAAGATGATACATCACTTTCCCAGTATCTTTACTAAGAAAACATTGATTCAGTTTTTCTCTGGGATGAAGTAGCATTCTCCTTGTTCCTCTCCTGACTTTATCTCACCTCTGAACAGGATCTTGCTGTAACTATCAGTTTGTATCCATACATCTCACTATGCCACGCTGAGCCAAGAATCACAACAGCTTTATCATTCTGAAGATGTCAGTAGTAGTCTGATTTGTTGTAGAATTATCACACAAGTAGTCATGGGATGCTAACTGCAACATGAATTCATCTGGCTGGTGCCCTCTTTCTCTCCATCTTCCCTTTTGTTTGATGTTCAGACTCACTGAGTTTCGTGGCAGCAGTGTCTATCTGATACCCAACTGACATGAATTAAATGGTGCTTATGACCTACCAGTGAAAAAAATTAATCAACTGACACCTTGCTGAGCAACTGCCATGCCACTGAGCATCAAATACCTAGCAAGAATGACCCCAAATTATCCCACAGTAAAATTAGTCCGATGCATTTTTATTTTTTCAGTCAGCAAACCACACTCAGGAAATTAGGAACACATCACAGACGACATTCCATTAGAAAGTGTTAAAAAAACCCCAACAACCCTGTCAAATTAGTTTTCTGAAGACATAGAGCTGAGTGAAATTATTAATAAGTTGTTAATAGAGGCCATCCTGTGGATTAGGCTTTTAATACCTATTAAATCAAAGCTGGGAATAATTATGCATTCTTGTACGTGTGTGCTCCTCCTCTGCTGAACTCACCTTTTCTAGATGTTTTTAAGCACAATAGTGACTAGGTAGCCAAATTTGCTCTCATCCTGAGTTTTAGTCCCAATTGACTTTGCCATTCAAACACCATTATTTCCTAAACTTTAGGGGGGGCAAAAAAAAAAATCTGTAAACTATATAACCTGAGAGAGGTACTTCAGTACTTTGCCCAGTGCTGGTTCAGAGCAGCCAAGGAGTTCAGCTGCTACTGGGCAATGTGGCAAAGAGACACAAAGCCAGCACAGTAATATAAGAACAGTTAAAAAGAAAAAGCCAACTCCAGCAGTCCAGCATGGCAGCCTTAGGCCTGTCATTCACATGAAATGTGTTCTTCTTTCAAAGCAGAGTTTAGGTGGGTTGAATTGCATTTGATTTTTGCTCCAATCAACAGCACTTTCTACAGTTGCCACAGCACCCTGCCAGGATCATGCTCCAGGTGCAGGGTTGTTGGCTGGCCCAGGGACATGGAGAGGATGGGGCAGAGAGGAATGTGTTAACTGCATGAAGGTCCGGAGGGGCAGCTGTCATCTGGAACCCATATTGCACAAGCTTATAAGATTTTATGTAGTGGACAATTGATTTCTTATAGAATACCTGTACAGAAGAGAAAATTAACATTCAACCAGCCAGGACAAGAAATGAAATATGTGGCTGGGTGCAGTTAATCATGTAAGCCTCAAGACAGAGATCCATCAGATCTGCAAATGGGAGATTAATACGCTACCATAAGTCCACATATGCAGAATGCATTAAAATTTGCTCTAGCCACAGGAAATAGTCTGAGTCTACCTTGTGAGAACAAAAAGATATAAAAAATTTGGAGATTTAAAGTCTCTTCCTGCCTCACAGGTTGAATTCCCAGATAATTTTGACTTCACATGCGATTTTTACTCTTTATTTTCTGAAAGGCATGTGAATTTTGCATTTCTGAGATGACTGATGATTAATCAATGCTTGGATTGAGACAAATCTAAAAAAATCTCTAGACAAAACAGGAAAAAAGTCTTGTAAATGCACTGCTCAGGTATCTTCTTGTGCCAGCAATTATCTTTTTAGGATTGCTGCATATGGTTTCAAAGATATCATCAGGCACTGCTCCTGCCAGAACTACCAGAGAGAGTCTGTCAGAATTTTCGAGCAAAATAGAAGAGAACTTAGTTTGGCAGGAAGAAGGACGCCATGTATCAATTTACTGACTCTTTCAATCAGAGATTTCTCCAACAGCAGAACACAGAGAAAGTGTAATTAAGACAACTAATATTGCCCCACTCCAGCAATGTCAGCCAGTTAATTAGAGGGGTCCCATCAGATGATTAGGCAAACAAAGTTTTGATAGAAGTTTTATTGAGCACTCCATAATCAGTCACGCTGGGAGCAGTAAAGAAAGCTGACAGAAGAAGAAATCACTCTAGTAGTAAAAGGCTGCTGGGTTTTATTTCTGCTTATGATTTATTGTGTGATTTTGGATTAACCACTAATCAGAAGGCTGGGTCTTGGGACAGAGTACTTGCCTAGAGCTTGGATGATCTAACTTTGTCTTTTTCCTCACTCTGCTGAGTTCCTGCATGACCTTCATAGAGCCATGTAGATCCAGGGCCAGTATTCAGCCACTGGAAGGAACTGTCCACCCTGTCATGGACAGAGCAGCTCGGAACAGAAATCCAGCTCCCTGGGAAGTTTACTAATAAACATGCCAGTGGCTAAAAGCTGAAGGTATGCAGAGGAATAGAAGTTTTAAGAAGTGTCCTCTTAGACTTGGACTATGACTACAGGCTCTGCTGCACATACACACATCTGTCCTCTGTGGGCTGCAAATCTCAAGTGGCAGGAAGTGTCTGCACAGTGATGCTATGGGGTGTTCCAGCCTGAAACGTATGCCTTCCAGGGCTATGACCCTTTAATTAAATTTAATGTAATTAAATTAAAGGCTACTACCCTTTAATTTAAATTTTTGTAAATGTTAAATTGCAAAGCAAAACAAAGCAAATTATTCCTGCCTCTCGTCGAGATTCTCCAGAAATTTCAACGTGCATGTTCTAAATTACACCTACTGAGGGAGAAAACAGTTTAGACTTGTCCTGAATGAATATCGTATTTTGTGTAACACCTCGTCAAATTCCTGCCTATCCTTGCAAAACAGATGGTTGGAATATGGTAGGATTTGGTCTTGTGCAATCAGCTAAAATCATCATAAATAATTTCTGCTAAGATGCAGTACATTTATCTCCATGTGATGCTGTCAGATGGAATCAGTGCTCTTAGCTTTTAAGTACAAAGCCTTCCCTTAGAATAGTATTACTGAGAAACTGAAAGAGTTTAGGAAGAAGTAATAAAGGATACATTAAAAATCATTCTTGCAACTTCTGAGAAAACCAAGTATGGGGAAAAAAAGATTGTACTACTGTTGCTTCCAAAATGAAATTGGTGTGTCCTCATCACTCAAGCAGATACAACAGCTAGGAGCAGATATTGTATGCCAGTGGAAAGAATATATATTGCACACATAAAAGGCTGCAACATAAATTTGAAGAAATATGGGGCTCCTTCATATAGGTAGGTCAAACTTTTCCCTCAAGCAGATAATTACAGGCTTGGGGTGAGTAAATCTTATTAGCCTCTCAGCACCTTATCTCCCTGCATAGAGACTGGTAGTAGATATATAGTAGATATATTCTACTGCAGTCACTTTCTGGATTGCACATTAGATATTGCCTTGTGCAGTCCAGTCCTAACTACGGCCATCATACTTCACAGTGGAATGGCCATGGATAGGTCATACCAGAGAACAGATGAAAACACATTCCCAGATTTTGGAAGGGATGGGTGTTAGAAAAGGAGATGGAAAGCAAAAAGTTCAGTACACAGCTCCTCTCTTTGTAATATTGGTGAATTTCAACATACCACTCAAGTATTACAGTCTGGGCCCTTGTTTTTGAGGAAGCAGGGCAGGCTGGGGCAGCCCAGGCCACCAGACACCTCCACGGAGATGGCAATGACCTCAGGCTGGGCTGGGCTGAAATGGGACTCCTGGGCTCTTGGGCATGGTGGGGGAACTCCCAGGGGCAGCTGGTAAGGGGAACTAAGGCTTACCAGTGCCCTCAGATGCTGCCAGTATGGATATTTTACCATGAAACATTTGACTTGTGTTGCTTTACTCCAATATTACACCAAAACCTTAGGCAGGGAGTTGCAGCCTCTTGAGGATAACATATTTTTGCTACTCACTGTGTCGTCCTCTGTGGGAGAAGAAAGGGGATGTATCTCTCATGACCCAGGTCAAGTTCCAAGCAGAGTAGCCAGGAGGAAGAGAAGGGCTCTTTGCCGTGTGATCCGAAGGGCTCAGACCTTTCATAAAAAAAATGAAGCCAAGAAAGAAAAGCCCATTAGGTATCATGTAGCTGTTTGCATGCTACACATCAAGTGCAAAAAACTTAAGCAGCTTTATTGACCATATGCAATTTTCAACTACTTCTTGGTTGGTTCTTCCTTCCTGATACGTGCATGCACAGGGACGCAGGACAGTCGTTGCTTTACAGTGCAAAATCATCTAGAAAATTTGTCAAGTTTCATCTCACACTGATTCTAAGTTCTGTTTGACCTTTTAGTCCCCCAATTTAGTTGTTTGGGGTTTTTTTAAGTTCTGCTAGCATAAGGGGATCTTGTAACATGGAATAGGCAGACATGTACCCAACTTGTGTTCAGCAACCCAATGCATCTCAAAGATGCTTTTCATTATCCAAATACTGCAGTGACCCAGAACAGGCAAGTTCTGTACAAACCCACACTAACTCTGCAAGACCATGATGACATTAGAGGTGTGAAGAGAAACAGTGTCTGAAATAAAACACTAGATCAATGAGTAAAGTGGAATTTTGCAGGCTTTGAAAGTACAGTTTTTCCCTGTGAATGTTTACGTTGGGTTGATATTTGAAGATATCAGGATCTTGGTCTCATTTTTTGAGATCCTCAGAAGAAAGTGGGATTTAAATGTGTAGGAATACAGGCAGGAAAAACTTTGTGTTTGGGAGATTGGCTTGATGGAAAAAAAAAACCCAAACCTCTGGATTTCTGATTTCTTTACAGAAGCCATAAAAAAGGACATATTTAAGAGAATAATAGTAAACAAAGTAAATGGCTGAAGTCTTGGGGAAAACACTGCTTTGATTTTGTAAAAAATTTTACTTCCCACTTCCACCAAAGAAAAACTGGAAAATTTCAGAGGGATTTGTCAGAAGCTTAAACACCAGATGTTAGCTGTGCCCTATCTCATTCTCAGTGCAATCTCATTTTCAGCACACTCTTGTAACTGAGTAAGTATAGCACAACCAAGAGAAAAATAACCACTCTTATGTAAGAGCTGTAACTCTTACTCCTTGCTTAGGGCAATAATCTTCAACATAAAAATGGACTTCACACTGTATTGTAAGACATTCTTGAGTGGCAAAAAATGAATATCCGTAATGGCTCAATTAAACCTGGTCTCTATGCTAGGTTAAGTGCCACAGCTAAATACCCCCTATTGTCTAGAATGTGGCTACACAGAAGATTGGGCCAGAGATTTGTGAAGGAGGCATCAAACCTGGTGTCCTGCCTGCAGCTGTCATTGATGAAGTGATAGGTAACCATGGAGTAATCTTTTTATTGCCTTTTCCTCCCTAACATCAAGACATGTCTTCCAGTAGCCCCTGATAAAGCTGGTTGTGGAAAATAATGTCAGGTTTTATTACAACAGTTATAGTAGCTGCTAAAAGCAGATTTCTTTCCCCTACAAATGTGCCTCACTTTGATGCCACTATAAAATAATGAATAAAAGAAGCATATTAATAAAAAATAAGCCCCTGAAATAAGCTGGTTTTCAAAGCCATGTGTGTTTTGCCTCGTGTGAGATGTCTGACCAATATCAATATCCTTGTCATATAACGTTTGTACCCAGTGACTCTCCAAAAGAGGTAATAATTTAATATCCTGGTCCCAGATCATAGATCTCCCCCAGACAAGAACTTTGGGGCTCCTTTACCCAAATGCATGCAGATGTCACTCATTTAGTACTACCAGAGAGCCAAGACGTGCTGCAATTCTTTGAAAACTTCACAAAAACCTAAAAAGCTGACCTGCTTCCCACCTCTGCTCCCACGGCAAAATAATCTGAGAGAAAGTCACTGTGGTGCATTTCTCTCCCTAATGCTTTAGTCACAGAACTTAAAATTAAATCTCTTCAACTACTCTGACCAGCCTTACCTGAGGATCACTACCACAGTAATCAGCACCACAGCAATCAGCTGCAGTACTCCAAATTCCCCAGCACTTCTCACATTCCAAAAAATGCCTCTCCATATTGCATTCTTCAGAAATCCTGCCTAACTTCAGCCTCAGCTAAGTGGAAATGTTCCCGCTGGAACCAATATATGCAGTGAATTGAGATAAAAAATGAGGTTGAACATCTGAGCAGAGACGACAAGGCAGTCCAGGCACCTGAACCTCCCCTCAGCAGCAAGAGGTCAATAAGAGATAATACAAAAAAATCGAAAGTTTTTTCTCTATTTTTAAAGAATGGAATGGATTCAGTTCAGTTCATTTTAACCTTAGAACTATTTTATCCTATATTCTTTGGGGTTAATTTTGGAACTTCAGCTCAAATGATTTGTTTGGGCTATTGGTCTGAACTTGAAGACAAGAAGATTGTATCAGAAGGTATGAATCTTTCCCAATTAAGTTATCTTCCACGAAAGATGCTGGGTAAAAGGTTTTTGTATAGCCAAGAGGCCACTCTTCACAGTGAGGAATGATTTGATTTAGGCATCAGCTTTAGGCTAGGAAAAGGAGAGACCTTCCCTCTTCCACCTTCAGGGCATTTTACATTGACAAAGATAATAATAGGAGACCATTTCAGCTAAATAAATGCTCTTTGTGCAGCAAGGGTAATGCAAACGTAGACCACGCTCTAGGCCTTTTACAAAATAAAGGGGTTTTTCCCTCTCCAAAATAATTAAATTTAAGCCAAAAGGCACTGAGAAAATTTGTCTCCTTGTTTTTAGATATGCTAACCTTCAATTCCAGTTGTTTGTATCAGGGTACTCTGTCACTTGTCAAAAGTAACCCTAACCTCTAAAAAAAAATTAATGGATTGGCAGGTGGAAGCTGACAACTCCATTTTTAGTAGCCAGATTTATGGTGAGATACAAGAGAGGTTTCTTTTATATTCCTGCCTGAAGACATACCTAGGACCAAATCCTGGCCTTAGGTGCTCCATCACAGCAAGAAACATGCACCTGAAGAGAACATTTGACATTTCTGTTTTTTAAAGTTGTGCAAAGGTATCTCCTTAGGGGGTGTAAAATTCAGTCAGTTCACCAGGAGTTTCAGAAAAAAAAATACAAAATGGTTCATGTGTGCTGAAGTCAAGCCTTAAGGCTACAAATTCATTAAATAAAATATTTATGTATTATTTTAATGAAAAATACCTCTTTAATAGAGCAACCCTTCATGTTCACATAGAAATGGAACAACAAGAAAAGCTTTCTACATGAGTCATTATTAAACAAACGGGATTTCCTCCCTTTTTTGTCTTCTCTGGAAGAATGAATATCCGCAGCAATTAACATATGTAACTTTCTAAAGGTTCATGTCGTGCAGAAATGTAAATGAATTTTTTACCAAAACACTCAAGCTTTCTTTAACCAAAAAATGCTCCACCATATAACCAAATATTGCTTATTGCTCCCTTTGGATATTGCTTGGTTACTCAGCTCTCTCACTGTGCTGAGCTGTATTATTTGCAGTTTCTCAGTGGTAAATCTGAGGTAACAGAGCAGCATGTACCTGTCCTCTAGATTTCAGAGTTGCAACAGATGTGTAAGATAATAACTGAGATGAACATGTACTTTCAGCTACATCTACATCTAAAAAATATCTCAAAATCCCTCATGTTTGTTTGTGTGGGAATCAAAAGTCAACATTAGTAGTATTTGTGGCTCTAATTTATGACAGCCATCAATAGTAATTATTACAATAGTAATAATTAGTAATTATTACAATAACCTGTTTAGAAATAGCCACCATTATGATCTGGACTTTCCAATCTCTGGGAAAGCCTGACATTTCAGAAAAGGTTATTCCAGTTCTAAGAAAAAGGTAGCGATTTTCCACAGAAAGGATATTACGACATTAAAATCCAGATTTTCCAGTCTCTGGGAAAGCCTGACATTTCAGAAAAGGTTATTCCAGTTCTAAGTAAAAGGTAGCAATTTTCCACAGAAAGGATAATATGCAGTTATCTTTCCACTATTAAGTAAAAGAAGGACTAAACTACTCAGAACCAAGGCAACTTCATTTGATTAAAACAAAAAATCTTAAAGAGAACTGACTGCCTCAGGTAAGGGAACCTCTGCAGACTTCTCCTATGAACCAGAGGCAGGCCAAGGGCATCCTCGGGAAGAGGCAGATCCAATACTGCAGGATCCTGAAGCCAAACACCTTGATCTTGCAAAAAAGGTCTCAGGACTCTGCCTTTAGGAAGCCTTGGCTGGCTGTGACCAGCAGGATGTTTGGGCTTGCCTCTGTTCAGCTAGAAGTGTGAACTCCAGAGGCCTTGATAAAGGATTGCTGAGCTCCTAGCTCCACAGAAGTTCTTGGCTTCTGGATTTTTGTGGTTTTTTTTGCAGGCTATCCTTCCATCCCTGACTAGAAAAGATCTCCTGAGAATTCCCTCTCAAATTCACAACTGATCCTCACAATCACACTTATTCACGCCACTTAGAAGCTTTAATTTTTCCCCTCTTCCCATCTAGAAACATACTCAGTCACCCATGAAAGTGCAAAAACCACATTATATTGAGATGACCAAGCAACACCAAACCAAACAGCCCAAGTAAACGCTTTGTGAATAATCCATACACTCAACCATGCTCATACAAATCATTGTCTAAATGAAATTTAGCAGTAAAAATCAAATTCTGTTTATGGTCCTGATGGAGAACAAGGCAGAGGCCAAGCTCTTTGCATGCAGTTTTTTGCTCTGAGTATTTGCTGAGCTTTTTTTACATTAATAGGTGGATGTACTCCAGGGTTTTTTTTCACTAACCTTTTCTACAGTATGAAAATGTTCACTGACAATCTGTCAAGTTTGTCTTTTTCAGCTGGAAAATATATTTAATATTGCATTATGTTACAATGATTTTATGTCATATTGAAAGCCTGATGAGTGCAAATAAACTATAGTGTGTGTGTGTCACAAAAACTGTGCTGGATTGCTACAGAGAGGGAATTTTCATTTACTGGGCTGTAGCAGACCTGTGGATAGTGAATTCAGTCTGCATGAGGCACAGGAGTGACCAACAATGCTGACTGTCATGTGCTTGGTGAGTAAATTTGGGAATAGCACACACTTCCTGTACATAAAGCACGTGTCTCTAACAACACTGTATTAACTCAACCACTGGGTTATCCTTTTGACCCTGACTACTTTTCTTTTTTTCTTTTGTAAGCCTTGTTTAAAACTTTGTTTTAAACCCTTTCTATTAGCCATGTACTTTTTCCCATCTCCTTTTCAACTGGAATATTAACTTTATATTGAAAAAACCCAAATGCATCATAACCCATTAATCAGCAAGTAGGTACTTCACAGCTCCATTCTTTTTCTACTGAAAAGGCAGTTCCTCTGCCAAACGTGACCCATAAACATTTATTGATGCAAGGAGAGAATGTGCTAAGTCTGGGAGATGTGGCCTTATCAGTGGAACCCTTGGATCTGGAGGGAGAGGAACATGAAACACTCAAATGGCAATTTGATCACGACATTGCAATAGAGAAATATTAACTAGGTATAATGCTCTGCTGCTCATTACAGGAGAAGAAATAGTCCACATTTTCAATACAAAGAGCATTAAAATAAACCAATTAAGATGACCAAGCTTATAATAACTAATTGAGTTTAAAAATGTACTGCCATCTAGAGCATACTTCTGCATCTCAGGTGCTCTGCAGCTGCTGAAGACCTGCCCAGTAAGACACCACAAAACAGCCATGATTCACTGATAAAGAGCTCAGGGCCTCAATTACAGACCAGGCTAGGAATGGCTTAACATTGTTACTCATCTGTGTGCGCACAAGAAACCTTTAAAAAAATCCAACTGCAGACTGAGTTTTGCTGTAATAATCTTTTACAGCACAATTAAGCACCTCTGTGGGCAATGCAGAGAAAACAAAGGACTGAGCGTTGGTAATTGAACTGCTCTTAACTCTGGTTCAGAGCCTCAAAAGCTGAGGCTGCTGGCAGGACTGCGTCAAGGGATGCGCTTCTCTGGCTTGGCTAGAGTGCACCTTAGCTAAACTAGGCAGGGGAAAGCCCAGCAGCAGCAAAGCTCCATGTCCAAACACATCTTCTGAATTTTGGATCCTTGTTCTTTGTATCAGCTTTTAGACATTTTAGGGCCACAACTGGAGAAGGAGTACTGGGGTTGTGATTTTGTAGGGCTATGGTATTTCAACACAGGGCAATACTTGTCCTTGTCTTTGAACTGATAACACATGCATCTGAATTACTGACCAGATATGCCATGAAAACCAAAAGGTATCATGTTTAGCTGTTTCCTGCAGCACAGACAGACCTCCACAGACAGACCTTTCTACTCTAGGCACAATAATGTACTTCAGGTTGCAGATATCTGAATTTCTTCTGTACATGTGGAAATAAAGTGACCCTTCCACTGTCATCTGGGGTATTTGTGTGCTGTAGCTTAGAAAAACTTCCAAAGGAATGAGTGAGAGACAGAATTTATGGCTGGTACGTGTGTCAACATTAGAGAGTTCCTCAATTCATGGTCATTGGGAGCCTGCTGCACTGGCCCCCTCCTTTAAGTGTTCTTCACCCAAAGGATTTTTGAGCAGCTGCTCATNCACACACACACACACACATCCCCACACACACACCAGACCATACCAAAATGCTGGTGGATCTGCTATACCAGTAGGGTTCTCATCTTTCAGACCTGGGGTCCTGATCCCATGCATTGCCAATGTTCATCTCTTTGCATGTCTTGTCTTACCCCTCTGCACTCTGTACCTTCCCCTACTCTGTACCCAGCTAACATAACCTCTAGAACCACAGTGGCCAGACTTTCAAGCAAAAGAAATAGTTGCTTTGACAGTGTTTTAATAATTCATTACACACACTGACTTCAGACCATTTAGTGCCTTCACCTTGGGTTTCTGCATAGGTACAGAGACCCACTTGGAGTCTCATCAGATCTGCACACTTCCTATATAATTTTAAATAGTGGGATTAAAGAAGTGGAAAGAAACAAACGCAGAAACAACCCCCTGGTCTTTATACACGTGAAGCCTTTTTTTGTGCTACATTGACTGCATTCTAAATCAGAATACACACACAGACTTACACCACTAAACATTTATCACTTTAAAACAACTGCAGATATTTAGATATTCAGTGGCACACAGCCCCTGCAAATTTTAATACAAACTCGTATTTTTCTCAACATCTACATTTTGAATCTGTGTCTCATGCTTTAAGATGTGCCATTCAGTGCTTACTTATTTTCATCTCTATATTTCTTGTCAGTGGACAAAAACACATGCAAAAATTCCTCAAACATTTAAATGCTGGGGAAATGAGTGTTTGAAGGTTTTGCAGATCTGAATCTTTGGTCTGCAGGAAGGCTTTCACCCTCAGAGCAGGCAGCCTGCATCACCTTTTAAAGACTTCTTTGATCGGGATGGAAAAGGTAGTAATTCACTTCTCCTCCCACACTTTCATGCCATGTCAGTACCTCTGGCTCTGGAGACACTCAGAACAAAGTTTAGGGAACATTTGTTTTTCCTTTCATACACAGCATCTAAATGCCTCCATTCTCTGTCAAAGCCATCCACAGTCACACATGACCTGAGCGTTTACAACCCTCTCTTTGACTGCACTGCAGCATTGAGCTTGGGTAGTGAGGAGAGAGGAAACACAGTTCAGTTTCACACACCTATTGCATATCAAGGGGAAAAAAACTCTTATTCATTGCAGTTTAAAGGTCCAAGTTCAGCCTGAGTTAATTTGAGAAGTGTCTTTACTTTGCTCCACCTGATTTGTCTGGATTTGCCTGGGAACCCTCATTCCCTGTAGCCCATAACACTGCTATATACACCTCTTCCTTTGTGGAAAAAAAAAGAAAGCATTTTGAAGGTGTGCACCAACCTTCTTCATCAAAGAGTGTGGGACTATGTCCAGGACAGTCTCTGGCATAAACCCACCTTAGGTGCAAGCTGGCCACGTTTCACTGCCTGGAACCATTCAATAATGCCAGCTGCAATAAATAAATAAATGGCAGCCAGTAAATACTGGTTATTTGGAAGAAAGCAACAGCAGTGGCATAAGTCAGCCTTATTTTCCCTTGTTGTTATCATTATTACTATTATTGCTTCTGTGAAAGGATGGGAATCCTATGCTTACTGCACAAGTACATGTGCAAATTAATGTTGGCAAAAGGCTCAATAATGGCTCTTCGTATAGAAATACAAAGCCAGGTTGTTTTTTTTTAATCAGATATCCCCACCCCTTCACATTTAAAATAAGCCACAGACAAAGGAAATAAAATACAGCAACTTCAGTTAAAAATTGGAGATTTCCTGTACAATAGAGGCAGAAATCATGAAGTGATGTTTCCCATAGAAACTTCGCCTCTGCTCTATCATGAGAGACAGAGTGAACAGCTGTAGAAAGGTCACTACAGCTGCAGAAGCCTTGTCCACTTTTAATACATGAAATAGTTCTGAAATCTTTGAATCCAAAGATGGCATTTTAAAAGCAGAAACTTTTAAATTATGCCTACCATATCAAAACATAAAGTGAATGCTCAGAGGAATCAGAGGAAGCCCTACATGTGTACAACAGACACAAACTGTGAAGAAGTGGCAGTTATGAATTTCCTTCCATTTGCATGGCCAAGCCCCTTTATTTGCTGCATTAGCACTTCCGTTAAGCTGTAGTGTTGCAGAGCTGCAACAAAAGTGCAGGGTGTTTTGGTACCAGAGAAAATACAAGACATTTGTTATTGGTAGGCAAGTTGCATTATTTCTAGAAATAGAAAAAGGGTGTGATGACTATTTCAATCTAAAACACAGCTGTCTTGGCAGGAACAATAAAAACTACTTCATATTCCTTTTACTGGGAAAGATGCCAATGTGCTTATATTGTCTATTTTCACTGCAGCATTTAATTTTGCTTAAGGTAAAGGACAGCATCTCTGACTACAACTGTGGGGTATTTAGATGTGAAAGTACTGCTCAAGGAAGTTTTGTAAGTGCTGCCAAAATGAAGGCCATAAAGCATCTGAGCGAGGCATCAGAAACTCCTGTCTTCACTCCCACAGACATCTCTAAATTGACTATGAGTAAAGATTGTAAAATGAAAAATTGCTTGTCATTGTTTTTCAGGTGCTGAAGAAGCAGTATCTCTGAAGATAGCCTGAGTTTTGTAGGATGTTTTGGGTTCCTTGGCACAATTTTGCCCTGTGTAGCTACTTTCCAGAGATCCTAACTGTTAACTGATCCTCGGCATTCCTGAAGGAGAGGTAAGTGATGTAAAGCAGCTGATGCCACCATCCACCGCTATCCCCTGCTGCATGGCACCAGAGCAGATCAGTTATGTGACATAAAAGAAGGAGCTCCAGATCAAGGTATCCCCCGCCACGTATGGGGCAGGATGGCCAAGATTCTCTCTGCTGATACAAATTATGCTGCTGTGAAGTTCTACTCAGGCTTGTATTTGGCCTCTGGCATAAAGACAACTGTTCAGATACCCAACAAGACACAGTCTAAGGTGAGTAGGAAGAGGCAGGTTACCATCACAGTAGGATGTGATGCTTGCACAGTAGGATGAAGGAGGAGCTTTCTGGTGCCCCTCTTACATATTCCTACGTGCTGCTACAGCCTTCCTCTTGGGGGAAAACTGGTGAAAAGCTGGCCCATAAGGAGCTGTAAAAAAATTAGAAAACATGAACTACACAGAAAAGAAATGGACATATAAATGACATACCTCTTGTGTGTAAAGATACTGAGAAATCATGGGATCACCTGCTCAAATTCACACTGCAAAGCAGTAGTAGAGTTTAGAAAAAAACCCAATTTTTACTGTTTCCTTCTTCCCAGAAGTCCCCACTTCTGCTGGTCCAGCCCTGTCTCTGTCAAACAACTTCACCCTACCTTGTGAAAGGGGAATTCTGAGCATTTGGGACAGAGCCTGTGTGTGGATGGGGCCGTGAGCTACACAAAAATAAAACAAAATAGCTGCGCAGAAATATTTAGAAGGACAGGCAGATACTTTATGTGGATTTTTTGGTTTTCATTTCTCCCCAGGTTTATTTCTATCTAAATCCTTCCCTGCAACAGGAGAAATAGCTTTGCTTTTCTTCCTCCCAGAACCTGCACTGTTCAAATAAGAATTTCCCAAAGTGATTACCAAAAGGCCTGTAAGAGAAATGATTACAAATGGCTGAGTTAACTGCTACAGACGGCCTCATCAGTCATCATAATGCGATCTCAGCACCAGGGTCATCAGAACAGGCAACTTGTCATGACAGATGACACTTCTTCAGGAAGACTTCCTCCCATGGCTTTTCCCCAGAAACATCTCTTGGGATGAGGCACTTGCAAATACTGGTCCTTAAGCAATACTCAAGGAGGAATCATCACCAGCTGCCCTCATGAGCTGCTTCCATGATAGGGTTTGTTGGTTTTTGGGGTTTTTTTAGCCTCTGAGTGTGAATGTTTTATCTGCGTGCACATCTCAAAATCAAAGTCATTTTGGCAGTTGCTCTAAAGGTGAGTTTAGAGATGATGATAAGAGAGACAAATTAGGAAACAGGAGGCCTGAAAAGGCTGAGGCAGCACTGTGAGCCACCCGCTACTTTTCCACTGCCAGCCCCAAATGCTGCAAAGCAATTTGTAATCTATGCCTCATTTTCCACATCTAGAAAAGAAAGAGTATATGCTCTATTGTACATCTGCTATGGAAACTGCTAAGCTGAATTTATTTGAGTTATACAGTGATGAACACCTTCTGTGATGAGCACCACACTAACACCCATTACAAATAAAGGCCAATTTATCATCTCATATATACTGTTTTGGGAACTGGATCTCAAGAGCTAATTCCATTCCCACCTCATCTTATCTACAATGGGATCTAAGATAAATTTTTTAGTTTCTCCTTTTGCCTTTTTATTCTGCTACTAAAATGGAAGTAATGATGCTCACTGGATTTGGAGATCTTTGAATAAAAGGCAGTAAATTTTTAATGAAGAAATATTTAAGCAAATTTACAAAATATAATTTCCCTAAAACTCTACTGTCCTGCTCCTCACACATACAGCTTTTACTATGGCTATGGTTAAAAGCTTGTGTAAGAAGCACAGTTGGCTTCTTAGTAACATACATCTCTGTCGCAGTGAAGAGGCAAACACTCTGCAGTGAACAGTTTGCTTGTGAAATCTGGCACTTATTGGCTGTTTGCAAATAGTTCATGGGCAGAATGCAGTTGATGAATACTTTGAAATTACTCAAATATTTACTGGGAACAGATTTCAGCCCCTGGGGTTTTCTGTTTGTTTGCTTTGCGTGGTACTCCAGTCATGCACCAGTTGGTCTTTCAAATGCCTATGGTACACAATAGGTGCTGGATCTGAAGAACATTACAAATTTCTGCTTTGCAGGGAGCTCCATGATTTCTTTTTGTTTCCAATCCTTATGTTGGAATGAACAAGAATAAAAGTGAAGTTTCCTTGAAATAAAATCTTACATTGGAAAACAGCTGGGGAGCCAATGCTTCTGTGTAAAGGAATTAAAATTAAAGTGTTTTATGTCAATTTTACAGTAAAATATACCATAGTATAGTTGCAAATGAAGTAAATTATAGCACTGCTTCATCATAGTAAGGCCAAAATACTTCATTTTGATTTTCTCTCAGACTGAAAAAGACCTTGGCATTTTGTGTAAATTGACATATTCCCATAGGAAGTCTAGTTTTCAAAATGATATTTCTTGATGGAAAATCTGCCATTAGGAAACAACTTAAGTAATTCTAATTCTTATGCATCTGACATGATAAGAGTTTGCTATTCCGCTGCCAGAGCATCTCTCTGAGAGTCCCCTGATAGGTACCTTGAACTGGAAAAGCCACTCAGAAAAACACTCGTGGAGAGTCAACAGGGTCTTTTAGAAAATTTAGTAAAGAGCAAAACAGAATGAGCACAGCTATGGCAAACTCATAAGAAATTCAAATTTTTAAAAATCTCTATTGGCAACAAACGTCAGGTGGATATTTATTTTTATTGACAGAGTGAGAAGTGCATGTCAGAGGCAGCACAACACTGTGGGAATTACAACAACAAACTGAATCCCCACCAGAATGATGCACTGCTCCTTATATCCATACCCTGCTCTAATAACACTGTCAGGCAGTTTCAGGATGGAAAACACACATTCTCCTTTCCTTTGCAAAAAAAATACCAGCCTTTCAGTTTACAAGCTGCCCACGCCTGCAGTCACAGTCACACCTTTTGCTGCTTTGCAGTGCAAGCAGCTGATCCATCACTGAGGGCATAAAGCTGAACTGGCACTGTGGAGCTGCAGAGAGCACCTCTGCAAGTTTGAATCCCATCAGGGAGGTAAGAACATTCAGGCTTTTATAATTACTCGTTTCAAATTAGACATCTTTTGAATCAATGAGTTTTCCAAACTTCTTCCAAGGCCTGCCTAACATCCCTCTGTCAATGGCAGTAGAAGTAAGCACAGAAACCACCAGGTGAGAATTTGGGGTATTTTAAAGGTTCTTGTCATACGGCTTAGCAAGTAGAAATAAACAGGAGCATCACCTTAGCAGTCAGCCCTCCTGAGCTTGCTATTGAACTGACTATGCTTTAGCCAGGACTATGCTTTAGCTTGAGAAATTCTGGGAAACTATAAAATTACATGAGGAATAAAACACTTGTACTAAGTAACTTGTTATTAAATTCTGTTGTAGAGATTTATCCTGCCTTAAAAGATTTGCTGTGTGCCACAACACTGTCTCAGAGCATCCTCTCCCCACTAATCTGTGAGCTGTGGAGGTGACTGTGTGGGGTCTAGACATGAACAGAGACTGCCCTCCATTGCACATGGCAAAAGGCACCTCAGGCTCAACCCATCCAGATGATGTGTTAGAGTCACAAAGCTGTGTTTATTTCTCTCTAAGCAAAGAAGTACTTTGTGAAGATAAGCAGCCTTCTTTCTTTCCTATTTACTAAAAGAAATCCAGGCAAAAAGAAAACCAGGGAGCATGCTTTTCTCCCATGTTTACTTGATCTTAGGAAAGACCCTAGTTCGGCAGGGTGTCTTAAGTCTGTGAATACAAATAAGTAATAAAGAAAGACATCACTATGCTCCAGATGCATTGCAATGTGCAGAGTGAGGACATGAACAATTCTTAATAGGTTCTGAATTATACAGAGGTGACCAGAAGACGCAAAAGAACAGAGCGTGGTAAGGGGATTTTTACCACCAGCTCACCAACTTCACTGCCTGGCCCCAACCCCTAATTGAGTTGGTGGTCAGGGTCTTGCTGTCTTGAGGACACTTACCCCACATATTTTAATACTGAGTTCTCTCATCCAGGTTCTCCTCAGTGCATATCTGTCACCCCCTGAAGTGTCCCTAAGTTGTGTGTTCCTGCCATTGAGGTTTTACAGCCAATCTGCAGGGCAGCTAGAAGCAGTCTTCAGGAATTTGGTATCTTTGTGTCAGTTCTGCCTTATTTCTTCCCCTCCCTCCTCTACTTGAGGAAAGTAGGAGGATCAGGCTCTCTTTTTTTTCTATATGCCTCCTCAGGGTTTGTGACTGAGCTGAGGAGGCATAGGATTTCTTGTGCCATTGAGAGGTATCTACTATCTTGGCTCTGGGAGTGAGTACCAGAGGTAGCACTGGATTTGAGGGGAGGTCTTCCCTGGTGTTTTACAGCCAGGAGCCTCTCACCAGGGCAAGTATTGCTCTGGAGCACCTGACGGCCACTGAACAGATGGCAGGGTATAGGAGAAGCCTGATTCTCACAGTGAGGAGCTGAGTATGTTCTGTGGATGAAACCTGCCTCTGTTCAGCTCCTGCAGAGTTTTCTATTAGTAGTCACCATCTCAGATGCTTGTGCTCCCTGAGAACCCACAATCTAATATTTATCAGGGATATAGTGCTAACTTGCCCAGTCTGTCCTTATTACATTGCTAAAAATAGTTATTAACCTGGTTTTTTGCTCCTCGCTATCTCTGGAGTACACCTGCTTACACAGGGTTGATCAGAATCCAGTTCACTACTCACAGGAATTAGCATCATTATCTCCTTGTACAGACTGCCTGAGCTGCAAATTCACTTTTGTGCCTCTAGGTTTTAATCTGCTGGTAGTTTTTCTCCTTTCTGACCATCACATCCTGGGCTGCATGTGGACACATCAAGAGCTTTCCCTCCTTCCTCTCTGTTCCCTATTCTGAAATACAGCCTGTCCTGCTTTCTCAGGGCACTGGCCTCTGTGTCTGCAGCAACACCCAACCTGCATTTCCATCATTACCAGCTAGAGCAGGAAGCTTCCTACATTGCATCCACTAAAAGTGAATCTAAGTCCAACTCTCTTGGATGTTGAGGTGTGCAGTATCTAAATCCAGCCTGGAATCCTGGCTGGGAGGGATCTGTATCACCTCACATTAAGTAACTGCAGTGTATGATGCCAATCCTGTTGTAGTCTAAAAAGGATTTATTGCAGACCTATCACCACTGACTGGTCAATCACAGTGCCGTGATCAAAATTCAAACTGCTACTTTTAAGTATGTTTTTTCTGAAAACTTGACATAGCACAATCAGGACTGATATGGGATGAAATAGGTGAGATTGCTCAGAATTTCTTTGTAACTTTTTAAGATAATATGGCTTTTTTTTTCTTTTTTTTTTTTTTCTTTTCTAGGCAATGTTACTTTTCCAGTAATAAAGACTCAAGCTGTATTCTTACCAGCCACAGAAACAGATCAGAATGCTGCAGGCACACAGGCTCTTCTTTTTTTTTCCACCCAGTTTTGCAGGTGTTGGAGGTCAGTATTCAAATGATTGCTTCCTTACCTAAATTTAATGAGACGCCCCCAGCTTTTAATATAATTCTATCACACAGGAGTCAGCTGTGTAAAAAGATTATAATGGAGATTTATATTAATGCAGGAAGAGTACTCAGATGGACAATGAAAAATACAATCATTTCCTAACTTTCAAAGACATGCTGGGGTCAGAACTGAGATATTCTGTCCTTGTAGAATGTACCTAGCAGCAACCCCTCTGTAAACTAAAATAATGGTCTCAGTAAAACTGATGCAGTCCCAGTGCTTTCAGTGGTCAGGGTAGGTTACTCACCAGAAGCTGGGTTAACAGCACCATTGTTGACAGCACTCAGGTGCTGAGAGCCTCTATGCTGTGCCAGCTATTATTTTCAGGGTATATAATACAGGAAAGTGGAGATTCCAGCTTGCTCAAAGCAGAATTGGTTCTGCAATGCTAATACAAGTAAAAAGCAATAAAAACCATCATGTTGTCACTAACAGATTTTATATGCGTCCGAGTGTACACAGGGAGTTACTCTATTGATTAAATTAGGATCTTTTTTGAATAGTCATTCTCTAGAGTAGAATAGCATTTTAAGGTTGGTAGTGAATTACATTAATTTGGGGAGTTCATCAGGATGCTTTGGCATTCACAACTTTAGCATGCTCCAGTCTTGCAGTAAGAGCAAAATATCCTACAACACCTGCCTGCATGGTTGGTTGGAAATGGAAGCAAAAGTCAGCACAATCCACAGCTATTGTGGGCTCAAAAACCAAAGATTTTGCTAATCTTTGGTAAAGCTCCCCTGCACTAGCTAAGCATCAGGGATATCCTTTACTGAAGAAATACAAGAAAATCCTCTGTGTGGTTAAAGAATTACCTCTACCAGTATCTTACTAGTGGCTAAGCTCCAGGCAATACAGAACTAGCAAAAACCCTAAACCCAAGTGGGATACAACCTAATAGCATCCTCTGGCAGAGTCAGAGAAACAAAGTTTCCTCTGTCAATGTATTGATTTTTCCAGACTTGTCTCATTTTTTTTACAACAAATATTCTTTGGAACTTAACTTCAAACTGAAACTGCAGTGGGTAGGGAGCAATGTGCAATTTTTCTACTTTTCTGTTTGTATCTGAAGAAAGTTTTGATCTCCAGGAGTACATGATCCAATGGAGCTAGAGAAGTTTACTCGCCACTGAACACAAAGACAGGAGAGGTTTGCAGGCCAGTCAATTTCCTTAAAGAAGGAAAACTCTCCTCACAAAACATTTCTGAAGTCTTGCTAAATCCACCAAAATTAGTGGAATTACATGGAAGGATGGAGAAAAGTCCTTGGTGCTTAGATTTAGTTTTCGACTTAAAATAAGTTTTATTTTAAAATCAAGAATGTGCATGACAATGAACTGAGGGGTGCAGCTGGTGTGCCAGAGGGCAGGGCTGCCATCCAGAGGGACAAGGCCAGGCCAGGGAAATGGGCCAGTGGGAATCTTGTGGTATCCAGCTGGGACAAATGTGAAGCCCCACACAAGAGCGATACAGGCTGGGCACTGCCCGGCTGGGGAGCAGCACTGTCAAAATTCACTGCTGGCCCCGCTTTAAGCAAGAAGCTGGACTAGAGACCTTCCATGTTCCCTTCCAACCTGAATTGCTCTATGGAAATACTAGTTGTGAGCCACAGCACATTTTCAAGATGACTTAGAGGACTGATGAGTTTTCATTTAAGAAAATTATGGCTTCTGATGGCTGGGCAGAAATGCTTTCCATCAGTGAAAGCACAAAAGAAAATTCAGCTTGCATAAATCCCAGCAGGTCAGCACCAAACATTTTGCCTACAGATATATTTTCTGGCTTCCCTGGGTAGTTTGATGCACTCAATAGCTTCATTTTGCAGATGGAGCGGTAGATAGTCCACTTAAGTGACCTGCTCATGCTTGTACAGATTCCATATCAGAGCCCAGAGCTAAATGGCATGATTTGCTCTTATTTTTCACCAGAAACTCACCTTCTAAGTATTTTGGAAATATCCTGAATGCTTTGTGTAGTACCTAGTACCTTTGTATAACAACTATAATGTTTCAAAGACAGCTTCTTGGTGCTTCTTTGAGGAAAACAATGCTGTATAATTCACTACTGAGAACAGCAGAAACTCAAAGCTCAGTACTGAGTTCTAAACCAAAAAATAAACAGAATTTCCTCTTCTTTTTAATTTTTGTTTTTCATTCGCTTTGTGTTCTAGGAAACTGGCCTAATAATGCTGCGGTAATTCCATAAGTACAGCTTAATCTTAAACAATAACAACAAATGAGTTTCATTTGATCTGTTCAAACACAGAGCGTGTTTGACAAAAGCGCCAAGGGCTGCTGGTGTTAGAGGGATATTGGCAGAAGCCGTTTCCTCAGTTATAGAAAGGAGCAAAGGAGGCCATTTTTAGCATTTGCTGAGGCAGTTGCAGCAGATTAACTTTAGATCAATGAGTAGCTTGATTATTCTGCTTCACTCTTGAGTCTCTTTCAAGGCTTCTCTTTACCAACTAGGAAAATAAAGACACAAATTAAACCACTCTCCTAGTGTTTATTTTCACTCAAAAAGAAGGGATTTTTCAAAAGTGACTCCATGTCATCTGCAGCAAGGCAGAGGTGCCACAGTGTGCCTGCGTGTCACTAATTACCCAGTGATGCAGTGGGTACTCAGAAGCATTCTCAGAGGGGCTTTGACAACTTTGGGTCCACTGGATTGTGACTGTATTCTAGTTGAGAAACAGGAAAAAGAGTAGAAGACTCCTATTTTTGGTTACACAACTCCGTCTCAATTCTAAGCTACCCTTTTCCTTCCCTCTTTCTCCTTTCCCCCCACGCTACCCCATCTCTGGCTCATGAGTCATTTGGAGGAATTGCAAAACACTTCACCTGCATGCATTGTCTGCTGGCCCTGCTTGTGCCCAGCAGAGCTTGGAAAAAGGCAGGCTGAGGAATTCAGACCTTTAGCTGCCACAGTGAGAGCTGCACCCTTGTGATCGTCTTGAAGGGCACCAGCTTTTGCTTACAGCAAACTGTCTGCACGAAGATCCCTAAAATTGCCTCTCCAGGGCTCCTTAGCTCTACTCCAGCCCTCCTGACTCTATGTTGCTGACTGATTCTGCCCAGATCCAGCTGCCTTTAGACTCAGTATTACCCTACCTGAGATCTTCCAGGTAAGTGAAAGAGCTGCCTCCTTCACATCCACAGTCCATAGGAATCACCCTTGGTCATAGCCAAGGATTGGATCAGCCTCTGGAACAGAAGGCTTCTAGGAAAGTCTTTCCTCTAAACACTGAACACAGCTAAGTCTCTGCCATGAGAACACTGCGAGACTGGCAAATCTATGCCCTCTGATTTTAGTGATATTTTAAAACTAATACTACCACAGAAAAATTTCAGGCTCCACTTGACTGTCTTAAAAAAAATTTATAGGAATATTTTGAAAGCTTACCTTCAATAAAACTACCTTTAGAACAATCTCCTGCAGTATATAAGACTTCTCATTCTTCAGTGAGTAGAAGAAGAATAGTCTGAGTTTCATATCATTATTTTTTGAAGAAGCTATGCCTGTTCCAGAGATGAGGTCTGCTTAGCAGACAATTACTCCTCTACCTTTCTGTGACAGTCTGCCTATGCCCAGAAGCAGAACTTAAACCATCTTGAGTTTAATTATTTTTCAGCTTTGGTTTGTTGAATGTTTAAAACAAGATATACCATCCCTTTCTGGACTGACATTAGGTTCTTAATAAGAGTGCTCTGGGATTTCTCCCTATCTGGCAAAGTCCTTTGTCCTTTCAGTTGTACAAAGTAATGGAATTTGTAGCCGTATAAATGCATTACCATTGGGCAATGTGATGAACAGACTTGTGTATTTGTACTGCAAATGGGCATCATAATGTTTTACTGCCCGCAAGTAAGGAGCCACGGCTACAGTCTTTTGCTCATCCCTGTATACAAGATATCCACTACTCCTAAGGGTGTGAAAAATAGTTCACCAAATTGAGAGACACAGTAAAACAACAGTTAACAACCTGATGTTTTAAAAGGTAATAAAAAAAAATCAACCTGAATACAACAAATGTGATAGAATCTTACTGTATCTTCAAATGGGAACTTAGAACTTAGGCAGGGTAAACCTATCTCTTCCTAGACAAACTTGATTAAGAACTTGGGGACAAGACTCCTGCACTTATTGTATCCCAAATTCTGTCTCTCGCTTTTGTTTCTGCCTGTGGTGACCTTCTATAGATCATGTAACCATCTAAACCTTGTTTCTCCTTTGGTATTTTGTGTCATCATTTAAGCTTGTGAAAGCTAAAGAGGACATGCTAAAACTACTTTTTTCTTACACTACTTGATATGCGTATGCCCATAACGTCTTAATTTAGAAACTAGAATATAGCAAAGCATTTAAAAATATCTGAACATACAGAGAATAATCAGATATTTACTATCATCAGATAAGTAATATTTTATCAGTGTATTAACAGACAAAAGCTAAAAGGCTGTTAAGTAGAGATGGATGAACTGGAGCAGATGCAGCAACACTTAGCAACATGCTGCTACTGCTTTAGCCAGACTCACAGTATTATTTCATTTATAGCATATTCTTGATGTTTTTCCTCCCCCTTCCCTTGACCACCTCTCACTGCACATAAAAACTTGGACTCCAGATTACCACAAATCTTGCATAGACCTGGATTCATATGGGAACCATGCTTTTTTTCCAACTGAGGTGTGGATTTTCAGAGGAATCCAAACAGAGTTGGCTTTGTACATACCACAGAGATTCCCTTGAAGCAGTGCATAGTACAGTGTTTTTGTTTCAGCATGTGACTAACATGGATTTAGCCCTCATATGCTTTAATCCATTGGGCACATTCCCCTTTTCATTGCTATTATTCAGGTGGCACTCACGTAGAAAGGGATCACAGCCAGCTCCTCACCAGATTCCCAGAAGCAATTGTATGGAGTTCCTCATACAAATATGGCATAGGGGTAGCACTTGAACATTTTCTCCAGTCTTGTAATTACATTTATGGAGCTAAGTTCTTCTGGAAACTACAGGCTTCTTAGGATCTCGCTTGTTTGGACTGGAAGCTGAGCAGTAAAGATTTCCTTTAAGGAAAATGCACCACAAACATTCAGGGGCATGTTAGCACATGAGAGCCAGAAAATAACCAGTTATATGGAGGTACTGTTTACCTTTCCAAAGTTGTTTTAGCTTGAACAAATATCATAAAGAAAGAAAAGCAATAAAACTGAAGTGTGTAGGTCAGAATGCTCCAACTGAAGTGTTGGATCAGAAAAGAATGAAGACACATAAAAACCAAAGGTCTATAGATTGTTCCCTTTGCTCAGGCATATTAGGGGACTAATTCAATCTTCTAGTTTCCATGTGTAATGATTACTTAGAAAAAAGGGATTTTCATGTGCTTTACCGCTTCTTTAATCCACTTAGATGGTGGAAGACGGCTAGAAAGCTGGGACATTTTCATATCTCTTAAACTGACAAGATCCATTCAAGTATCTGGTTTTCTGGTGTTCTGCAGGAGATGTGAACTTGCTCTGCAAGCCCACCCTGTCTTGCATGCCCCACATCAGACAGGAAGGAACTGACAGAGGCTGAGCTGCCGGCACCGTGCCAGGTGAATATTCCCTCTTTCAGCACAGCACAGCACAGCAGCTCTGCATGGGTATGGCTTTCCATGGTCCTGTAACTATCAGCAGGTTAAGAACACCCCTCTCCTGTGCCTGAAAAATACCATGGAGACCTGCGTGAAGGAACCTTGTACTTCCTACCACTGGACACAGTCCCGTGGTCACTCCTCTGTAAGGCGTTCAAAGCTCTGTTACACCCCAACTCTGCCCACCAAAGGAACAAAACCTGATTTGTTTTCTTCCTAATAAACCTGCAATTTTCTTCAGGTTTCTTGAGCATCTCTCTTCCTTCTACAGATTCAGTTTTGGCCACAGCAGGTGCAGTAGCATGCAGGCTCGATGCTCCCCAGTGCCCTAGAAGACTCAAAGCTATTGTCACAGTAACAAAAGGAACTGGAGTCCTTAGACTTGAGCTTGTGTGCAGCCAAGGGGTGTTCTGGTGGCAGCTCTCCCTGAAAACCACATTAAGTCAACTGAGCCCTCAAAAAAATGTATTAATAGCAGACAAAGAAGAAAGAGTTCTTGGAGAACAGGCGGGCTGAGACACATGGGAGCTCCCATCAGTGCTGCTCCCACTGTGTGATTCTATGCACACAAAAATAAAGAGAAACTAAAAATGAAGACTGATTTCTGTGTGTGTGTTTAAGAGGTTTCTCATGCTTCCAAAGACTCTCACTAGCAAGAGAAGTAGGGAGGTTCATCAAGCGTATGTGTTAAAATTAGTGCTTTCCAACATTTTTCTGGAAGCGGGACTGTGATATTTTTCTAGTGACTTTGAGTGGTAGAAAGAATACTTTCTGTAAACATAACAAATGGATCAACCTCGAAATCTTGATGATTTTTACCAGAAAGCTTACTGATACTAAGCACTAAGCTTGATTTGAAAACAGAAAGGCAGTACGAACATCGTATATATGCAGTAGACCACACTTTGGTTCTTGGTGTACTTACAGCTTTCCTGTTTATTACACATACTTGAAGTGGGGCAAAAATAACTTAAGGAATCTTTTTTTTTTTTTTTTTTAAGGTACAGGGAGCCCTGCAGGGGAAAAAAGAAAAGAATATTAAGGTTTTATTCTGAGCACAGTTCCTCCAGTCTGTTCCATAGCCTGACCAGCAGTGTCCTGAGCCTCAGATCTGATGGCTATTCAGGACAGAAGCCTCAGAAATTTGAGTAGTTGAACTTCTTTTCTGCCTAATAACAATTAAGATTTTTTTTCCCCCTCACTATTAACCCAATCACGCTACTTCCCTCAGTCACGTTTCTATGTATTGCCAACAAGTTATTTTCTCAATCCTTGAGAAATTTGAAAAAAAAATACATACATATATATGTAATACATATGCACACACTCGCAATTCAGCTGACTGACTGTAGGTAAAAATAAATTATTTTTGCCATACAATGAAAGCATTGACTTTTGGCATTTTCCGTATAATATTTTTTTTTTCAAATCTTTCACATTCATTGCAATGGAAAAAAGTTGGTTCTTAGACCAAGAGCCTACAGATTTCTAAAGGATATTCAAGTTTAACATTTAAAAGTTAATTCTCCCTTGACAATGATTAGAACTTCCATTAAAACAAAAATTATTATTAGCATTCTGTAACCCTTTGTAAACGGGTCCATTGTTCAAATAAACTGACCTCTGCAGCAATTGACTTTAACATTGTTCAAAAGCTTGACAGTCAATTATCTTCTGATCTCCCTTCAATGGGCCTTGTGGCTGGAATAACCAATCCATCACCTGGAAGGTGAGTATAACAGCGTCTCACAGGCATTTCTTCCCTACTTATGACATAAACACTCTGCTGTAGAATAAGTCAAGAAATTCTGTCTCAGTCCCACTGAAGCATCCCTAAAAAGCAATGGTGCATCAAGAAGCTGTTCCCCCTAGTGAATATCTCTGAATACACAGAGTGAACCATGATGAAAAGTAGTGGGTCAAACACAACATCACCCACTGCTTGGTGAAACCATCAGACTGGTACTGGACTGTGCCTCCACCAACTATCACAACTCTATTTATTCTGTAGGACATGGGTTTTGGCATGCTGCAGGAAGATGCAATTCTTTTTCTCTCTCTCTCTCTCACTCTTCCTTCTAGTCAATCTGATCCCCCTGGGGCCCTGAGACCTGCTGCTGGTAGGACCTTGCAAAATTTTGATGCTTCCCTTCTCTCTCTCTCTCTGGCTTCCAAAGCACAATCTGCCCTTCCCCACACAGCACTGTGAGTCCCACATTCCCCATTCAGCCCATAAGGACATGAGCTCTCCTCCATCACTGTGCCTGGGCAAGCCAAGGAGAGCCCTCAGGAGAGCAGCACCACTTGCCCCCGGGGAGACATGCACATGGCTGGATGAATATTATGGATACTGGAATATTTCTGGTGCCTGAGATCCTGCCACTGTTTGCTGCCCTGGTCATTTACAATCACCACACTGTGATGACTTTAATACATCACCTTTGCCCAGTGCCAATTCAAAGTTTAAAAAGCTATTTACCATTAAATCTAGAACAGTGAAGTGTTTCTTTTCTGCAAACAAAAAAATCTTCTGCAGTTGAACCTCTGAACTTAAGGCTTAAAGGGTGGTATAATTCCTAATATCACAGGCTATACAATGTCAAACAACAGAAATACTTGTTCATTGCTAACAAAATAAAACTCAGCTGCATCCAGTATTGCTCACCCAAGAGAAACTACTCCTATCCCTGGCACACACACTGCTCCAGTAGAGACTATGCATCTTTGCAGCACAGGCTTTCACAAACTAGTCTCCCTAGAAATATAAACCCCAGTGTAGCCTTTGTCCAGGCATCTTGTGGAGGAAAATACAGGCAGTATCTTGGGAACTGGAGAGCAACAAGGAAGAATAAAAACCCAGATTGATTGAAAAGACAGACAAGAAAGCATGGGGAAGGAAGATGAAGAAGAACAGCAGGCTAAGAAGCAGGAAAGCACATTACACTGGGTGGTAAATCCTGCACTGCAGTTCATAACTCCTCAGTGATTCCCTAGCCCCACTGAGGTTTAAGGAAGCCTTACAAGTAGCCCTGTATGAGCCAGCAGAAACTGCTGCAACCTTCACTACACAACTAACTCTGAGTTATTCTGGTATGAGGGTGTTCCTGAGCTAGAGCAACTCATGCACACACACTCAGTGCTGTGCCCACACAGGGCAGCTCACAAATGATGCCAAGACCTGAAATTTCAAGCATATGAAAGTAATCATTGCTAAGCAAAGGTAATTTCTGATTAACAGAAAAGTAAGGAGAAGTGAATAAATGATTATTATAGTAGAATGAAAGCATTTGAAATTTATAAAAGAGTTAAGCTATAGATGAACTGCCTTGACGTTTCATGGTACCTCTTCTTCTGACATTTAAAACATGCTTAAGATTATCCTGAATGTCAAAAGTAAATATATACCAAGGACAACCACCACAGGACATATCAGCCATTTGTCTACTATTACTGAACTTACTAACCATGTGCAACAGAACAACTATGACTAATGTCTATAAAAGAAACCATCCTCAAAGGACTGATCACCTCATTTTTCAGGTCCATCTGGCCTACATAAGGGTCTGAAGCATTTCAATAAAAGTTGAGACCTCCTGGGTGTCCCTGATCTGGAGGTGGCTCTTGGCTGGGCTGGGACAGCTGCTCATTAGCTGGGTTGGTTCAGTGGTGTGACACAGCTTAGGATCGAGTCCGTAGGACTATGCTCCACATTTGCCTGCTTGTTCTTTCATGTACAAGATTGAGGGTGCTCACCTGCATTTTGCCCTTTTTTACAAGTCAGGATTGACATCTCTAACTGGTGATTAGATTTTATAATTCTGTGGAATCTCAACTCCAAGAAACTCAGTCCCCTTAGTGTCATCATATTTAGCAAAATAATATTATGCCTCTTGCAAAGCTGAAAAAGTGCCCATCCTGGACCACAAGCCAGCTAATGCCAACAGGGGACATGCAAATTATGAAAGAGCCCATTAGCTACTGCAGGGAAACATTAATGTCTTTTATCACTTGCACACAGCAAACCCTAAGCAAAATGGCCACAGCAGACTGTAACAGGGACAGAAGTCTGAAAGTGTGCTGCACATATTTTTTATATGAGAGATCAATTGTAGAATATGGGAAAAGTGCATCTTTGAGACAAGCTCTGTTTTCCAGCTGGAGACGTAGCAGCAGGTTTAGATAAAAATGAGATCTGAGAAAAACAGTATAAAGTAGGATTACTTTACTTAATGCTTCAGTAGACTATCACTACCAATTAGCAAGCTCCCACTTCATCTTGGCCATGGCTTCCATTACTAAAAGTTCCCAGAAGAAGTAATTTTGTAAGAGAGCACCAGAAGGGAGAGTATCAGATATCCAACTCCAGCAAGTGTACATAATTTATTAGGATACTAGAAGACGGCACTGAGTAAAAACTTTGAAGCTTTCTGTAAAGTCCAGCCACAGGGGAGGAGAATTACATTGATTGCCACTACAAGCATTCCCTGTTTCTGTCATGACCTGACCTATCACTTCCAGCCAAGATCAGCTCCATTTTTCTATGTGTGGTCTGAAAACAAAGAGAAATATATTCCCTGCCCTGAAAACTTTCTTTGTGCTCTGAACAAAGCCACAGGAGACATGTGTTGGCAGGGAGAGGACTGGATCCTACTGCACAGGTATTTTGAAGATACTTGCCAAGCAAAGAGCCAGGCCCAGCATTCAGGTATGAGTGTGGCGCTAGCTGTATCAGCACCAGGGGTATGAGAGCAAGATTTTCATTACTTCTAACCTGTAAAAGCCTCTTGGAAGGTTTTTGATAGGATGTGAAGTACAGGCTGCCAAGTAAATCCTGCTTGGGAGAATTGCCTGGGGCTTCATACTCAGGTTTTACCTGTGATTTCAATGCAACATTACACCTTGTCTTGCAATGGCTGAGTATGCATTTCCTTCTACTAGGAACTAGTTTCTATTTTATGACCTGAAAGTCATTGTTTCAATGGTAAAAGTGGGAGATGAATTGCTGGAAATGTGCAAGAAAAAAAAGGCAAAACCACCTGGTTGACAAAAGTAGGAAAAACTTTTGCTCTAAAAAAGCTCAAAGAGAGAAAATCCTGTAACACACAGGTGATGTAGATAAAGCTATTGTCAAACTGGTGAGCACATTGTGTCACTTGTTCTTCATTGCTTGGTTGTGATCTGAACCTCCCTCATATCCTACCTTTGGATAAAGGAAGGAAACACACTGCTTAAGTGCTATGTGTGGCAGGTCTGCAAAAAGCAGACCTGGATGAGTTACAATCAAGCAGGAAAGAAGTTTGTTTCTCATTCTTTATTCTTCATAAGTATTAAAAACTTGATTTTTCAATGCCTCTCTGGAAACTAAATAGGCCTTCAAGGAGGACCATCAGACAACTAAAAGGTGTTTTTTATTTGTATGTTTTTAATAGCACAAATAAAGAATCTCTGGCAACCTATGACAGGGTGACAAATAGGCAACCATTGCGATTGTTATTAGCCCATCTGTGAATATCCACAGTGGAGTGCTCTGAGGAGAAAAAGCATGAGACAGAAGAGAAAAAAAGTACCCTGTCATAATTTAGATTCATAAACACAAAAAATATGAACATGTTTCATTGTAGTGTGTAGCTCTAGTGCCAGGGACCTTGGCTCATAATAATTTCAACAGCCAACAATATAAGATTTATGGAAATAATTTAGCACATCTTAAACAAAAACTCTGGCTTACCCATCTCATATGTGTGTAGATCTAACACTCGAAAAAAACAAAGCAGATAACAAAAGCCCCTGGTATATTTACCAGAATCTTAAAAGGGTATTACTGGTTTAACTTAGGTCCCAGCTACACTTACTTGCCAATCTTAGTATGAATATTTTATAAGTATACAGTAGCATGCCTGTAGATGGTATCTTTCCAGGCCCAATTAGCAAAAAAACATTAAAAGACAAAGAGACAGGGTTGTGAATAGAATTTTCAGTGACCCTTGAGTTACCACAAACCCAGGGAACATTAAATGCCAACAAATGAGTCAACAGCACAGTATGTGGCTGTATCAGCGCTCAAGCTGATGCACAGGAAAGGGGAAGCTCATGAAGGAACACACATTTGGAAAATCTTGGAAAGAACTTGGTCTAACTGCTGGGGTAGACCAGAGTTAGTTCTGGGTTCGGGTGCTTTTGCTTGTTTGTTTATTTGCTTGTTTCTTAATGTGAAAAGTAAAAATAAATTTTTGAAAACGCTTTCTTGCTCAGGAAAACAGAAAAATTCCAAAATCTCAAATGCACACACTTGTCTGACATGAAATAACACCTGGAAGCAAACTACATCATAAATTCAGTGACATAGCTTTAGATCTAATCTGAGTTTTTCCATAGTACTAGCCCCTACATTTCACCCAGTTGCCCCTTTTTTAAGCCCCATCTCTTCTGTTTAAAACAGAACTTCAAGAGGAGGCATCCAGTTGTGACCTGAACGGGAAGGATTTGATGTTACACTTTGTTTCAACAGTTCATTACCCCTTCCCCTTGGCAGAAATTGGTGTTTCATGTTGGGATTTGTCACTTTGCACACACAGGTCCTTTTCCTACCTCACTTTGTTGGATTAACATCCATAACTGGTGCCAGAAGGAGAAAAACAGGACATAAAGTGTCCCAAAGTGACACCTTGATCTTTTCCTAAAGGGGCCAAGCACTTCAATTCTCTCACACTAAAGCATTTTCATCAGCTATTAAATAACTTTTCAGACTTTTCTTCATTATAGTACAGGTCAGGTGAAGGGAATGGATGACTAAATATGACCTTCAGGTGAGAGCATTCAACCAGGAAATGTGTTACTGAGGTTCTGCTTCAAAGAATATTCAATAGTTATACACAGAGCAAAATAGCTTCCAGAGAAGAAGTTGGGAGAGAGGGAGAGTGCCTGGCCAGCTGAGATTATCACAGAAATAGATTTAGAGGTCACTTGAACTTCTAACGCCTGGTATTTTCATCTGCTGCCTCCTCAGTAAAATTTTTTTCATTTTTGCACAAGCCAAACTTTTTATTTATATTCTGCATTTGCTCTCAGTTCTTTCACTCTTACACCTCTCTGGAACCTCATTTTTGACCAGTCTGTGTGTATATAAAAAGCTTGAGTCTGGAGATCATTTGCATCCCTGCTATATTGTATGAGCCGAGGCCACACTTTTCAATAATGCATGAAGCTGCAGCACTTGCTCCTGTGCTCAGAAATGCAAAAAGGATGTCTTTTAAATGGCTTGCAATGTGACAGAGACAAGTGAAAAGCGAGTTCAGTAAATATCAGGCTATCTCACAGTAGAAGTTCACCTCTCTATAAGGACTCAGATGCAAATAAAAAGTTACATCCAAGTCTCACTCATGTAAATTTAGGTTAGGTACTGTGCTCTGAATTTCATGTGGGACTTTTTAACAGAGTCAAATGTCTTTATACATACTACAACAGCTCTTACCCAGAATTCATTTAATAAATTTAAGGGTCTGGCTAGACAGATGTAGTATGAGAGGATAAACTAGCATGTGGATTTACAATGCAATAGCCACTCCAGAATTCCTGTGCACATCTTATCCAGCAGTACATTAGGTAATAGTCTACTCTTTCTGAGCATGCCTTGACAGTGGGATACTCACACTGCTGCCATAAGTTCATGCCAAACAGAGGCAGAGTTAGTTCCAGGATGTCTGTCCTGGTTCCGGCCATGACAGGGTTAATTTTTGCAGTAGTCAGGAGGGGGCATGGCTAGGATGTGGAAGTTATTCTATACTACTTCACCTCCTTGCCAGGGGTGGGAAAGGGACTTTTTTCCAGGGGGAAGGAGTTCCTTCTGGTTGAATAAGAGTGGTGCTGGTCCTGAGCCAGAGGGAGTGGTTGGGTGATGCCAGTTACAAGCCTTCAAGACTGGTCAGGGTGGTGTGGCTGTGGTCAGGTCAAGCTCCTGGTGGGCATTTTTGCATGTGAATCACTCCCTCTTTTGTACACTTTTGTTATTAATATTGTTGCTGTTACTGTTTGTTTTCTGATCTCATTGCTGTTTCCAGTAAATTGTTCCTATTTCAGCCCGTGATCTTTGTCTTTCGTGCCTTCAACTCTCCTCTCCAGCTCAGTGCAGCGGGGCAGGGAGAGGGGAAGGGGGAGCATGCAACCAGCAGTGTGGTTTGGAGAGCCTAAATCGGGAAGCACTAAACTGGGGAGTACCATTCCTGAGCCACAACAATACCTAAACACATCCACGTGGATGTGTCCTAAACATCAGCTTCAGATGCAGGATATAGAACCCAGGGCACATTATTATGCATCTCTAGAAGCTGGTCAGAGGAAGTTGAAGAAACTGCTACCCCTCCATGCAAGAATTGTTTCTGGAGCTAATGGAAAGGTCTGGTTCTTCAGTTCTTTGGTCCCTGGTTCAAGTCTCTTGAATGAACACTGTGCATCATGCTAATGGCATGTGGTACATTAGAAACAAAAATCACTCCTAATAAAATGTACAAGGATAGCATAATCTTTGCAACAGAAAAAGCAGATGGGCTGGGGAACATGTAGATAAACTGAAATGTCTTTTCTGATCAGGAAGTTTCCTGGGAATTTTGGTCAAGATTATTGTAAATGACAAAAAGTTGTGGGTACCTTGGTTTCCTTAAGTGGGTATTAGTCCCTTAGGGCTGACCCAGAATCTCAAAACAGAAATTAAATATCTCTAGTTAACTACAAGATCGGGTCAGTTGTCCTCATAAACAATTTAATTTTTCTTTGTGAAAAGCACAAATTGGCACGTAAAATCAACTGCCCAAGATTTTTTATTCTGAAGTTGCTAATATTGTGATTATTGAATAGCTGATTTTGTCATAAGGGCAGGAAGGGCCAGAGACATGACAGGACCAACCCAAAAACCATCCACGCCTTTTTTCCAGATAGCAAAAATATTCAGAAAGAAGAATTTGTGTGGGATTTCAGCAATTCATTTTTACTGGTTTTGTGTAATCCACTGCAAATTGGGCACATATTCAACCTCAGTTCTCCTTGTAAAAGGTATTTCTGTAGAAGCTTGAAGTACAGAAACTCACACCTAGCTTGAACTGTCATGTTTGACTGAACCTAGGTCTCCAGTGGAGACATGGAAATCCTAACAGTAAGAAAGTGCTGGTTGTCCTGTTGCTAAATGAGTTCAGTTCACATCCATCATAATGAAAGTAATTTGATTTAACGCAGCAATAATGCAGACACAAAAGGTACAGGAGAATCTATTGTCATTAAGTGATTCATTGATTTCCCACTAAGGTGTTAGCATTTTAATTTATTTAAATTATTTGTTGCATGTTAAATGAGCAAAGTAAATATGCACGTTATGTTTTGCTCAACTCCTACTGCTCACAGGAGCAGCGTCAGCAATATGCCCTGCTTGCATTTGGCTCATCACAGCAACCTCTCTGGTGTAAAAGTCAAACACAGTGCTCAAAGTCAAGGGCTGAAAAGTCAGATGACTCAATTCACACTGAGCTCTTTACAAATGCTCTGGGGCTTAGCTGTGCTGAGCACCCAACAAAAAAAAAAGCCAAAACACTCTAAAGGATAGGACCCCAGAGGTGAAATTTCCTTTTCAATGCCATGGCTTTGCAAAATGCTGCATCCTCATCCCACATGACACACAGCCCCGTTTCTTTAGCAGAGTTTACACCTGGCAGTGCTTCAATGCACATTGCTTAACAGAGCTCACCTTGCTACTGCTTGAATCTATTTCATGCATAGGAGCACTAAGCTTGCTATTCACCTTATCTTGCTCTTTGTCTTGTTTGCAAAATTTGCAATTATTTAACAATTTCTCCAAATCTCCGATGCAATGTTAGGTAGCTAGAAGTTTCTGGAAATTCCTGTGTAATAACATTCCCTTTGTGCAATATCTTGTTACCTCAGAGTGCTAAATTTACTTAATATGGCCAATACTATGTAGTGCTTTGTCATACATATAATATTGGATAAAATAAAATATCTCAAACACGTCTTATACTGTGCTGGATCAATACAGTAATTTTGTGACATTACAGAACCTATGACTAAGACTTACACTGAGTCAAGTGCAATGTCATTTGAGTCTGTTCAATCTGTATTTTCACAGTTTGGCAAGGAAAAGAAAAAGATCAAAGATAGGTGGTCAAAGGGAAAATAAATACCTGTTTGGGGCCAGATAATGGGTATACCATGAGAAAAAGTGCCTGGTAAGGATGTAATTTATAGGCTGCTGGTGAAGGCACTCACACATGGTGTGAAGAGGGACTGTGACCTCCAGTCTGCTCAGCTCAAAAATGGGAAGACCCAGAGAATGTCACAGCCCAGCCACTGGGGCAGATTTACATTTGCTCTCCATCTCAATCAATACACAGTTATTTTATGATAAATTCAACTGCTTTAGGAGGGAGTGCTGAAATATGCCCAGCAGTCTGGCAGAAAGAGTGTGTCACTGACAAAAGTGTCCCAAATCAAGCAGAGATCAGAACATGGGTCTGCTAGATGAATGTCTCTGCTGATACCAGGGAGAAGCAAAGCTCCTTGGTTTCTACATCTTGTGAATCTCAACAGCAAGATGCAATGGGCCACTATTTTTCATTTTTATTTCATTTCTCATTTTATTAAGCTGTTTACCAACATCCCTCCTCCTCCTCCCTATCAACAACTTCAGTAGTTGAAAACCCATTTTTTGGCTAAGCAGCTGTTCTCTTCAATCAAAATGAAGCAGAGCGTACACACTCCTGCAGCAATGGACTTTTTATTAATCCCTGCTCACTTCATTGTTTGGTGTTCCAAGTAAGTCCCTCACATAAGTGTGCTGATACAGCTATGGTCAGACCAGAAGGACGAAGGCAGGAGTGAGTGAACATGGTGAAAATCAAACTGCCTTTGCCACCAGAGATACCACAGAGTGAAGCCTTCATGCCTGGCAGAGTTGTCAGGAGATCAGAAGGGGCTTTTTAGTGACAACTGATTGTTTCAGGGCTTTTGTTTTCTACTTGCTAAATTGTATATCTGCACTTAGCCCAGAATTTGAGAAACGGTAGCAATGAGGGTGAAGGAAACAGAAGATTAACAAGGCAGATTTGCATTTGTGAAGGAACCTTCAGTCAAACAGCAATTTTTATAATGATGAATGTTCAGTCTCCTCAGTTCTTTCTTAATAGGACCATGAAACAAATTTACCATGATCTATTACAAAATCATCAGGCAAAGCTTCCACACAACCAAGGCCAATTTCAACATTGCTTTAGCAGGCAATTTCACCCAGAGGTGAAAAATTCCGGGAACAGCTTAACCAATATTATGCAAAAAGTATGTTGTATTTACCAAGAGCCAATTTTGAGTCTATCACCATAGCATCTAAGCAAACAAGATCAGAGCCTTGCAATTATAATAAGGATGAATTTGTTTTGTCTCCCCTCTGCAAGCCCTGGGTTTTACAATGGCCTTCAACAAAATAACATTTTAATTCAATGCCATTTTCATTTTAAATATAGAATAATCTTTTCTTTGCCATAAGAATGAAGGATTAGGACATACACTTTGCTTGTGCATTGATACAACACTAAAGACCATGTAATAAATCTTTATTTTCAATCTCTGTTGCCATGTTCAGTTTTATTACTGTGTGGTCAGGATGTACAAAGAAGAAAGACCATCTATTGTTAACAGTAATATTACAATGTAGTGTAGAAGGCGAATAGTTCCAGTGTTAAAGAAGGAACAGACTGTGATTTTGGCTGAGATTCTGGAGACGTGACTGCTTTTATGAAATGATACCTGGTAGGTATATTCAGGCCTGTGGAGATACTCAATTGGGTTATGTTTTACTGGAATCACTGTCCTGGGCAATTCAGTCACACCAGGATTTTTCTATCATGATCAAGAAGGCAGTGTCTGGTACCTGTGGAGTAGCAGCCACACACAGGCTGCTGAAAGCAGTGGTGATGACTGCATGCATGACTGAACCATGGTGGAACCCTGCCACAGCAGCCACTCAAAGTGTGAGCCATCCATCTTCCTTAATCTCCTTGTATGCACTTTCCTCTTATGGATTCTACCATTCATATTTATTCAGCATTTTGGAATTGCTTTATTTTCATCCATCCTATGCAGTTACTTGGAGGAACTTACTGTGCTGCTACTAAATTGAAAATAAAGCTAGGATATTGGATCACAGCCTGGATGATCCACCAGACATTGCAATACAGAGAAAACACTGTTGGATCAGATTGAAAGATAAGTCAGAATCTGAACACTAATAAAATGTTTCCAAGATGACCCAGTTGGATTTGGAGGCACCACCCACAATACTGGTCACAACCTTTTCAAGGCTGATCAGAGCCAGAGAGCAGTTGCATGAGATGGTCCTCAAAGTTAAAATCACTCTTGTGCCCTGCTTAGGTGTGCACAGTGCTGTGCAGGTGCACATAGAATCAGGCCCACTGCATGCCATTAAGTAAATCTGATGTTTCCTTGGCGTTATGCAGTGCCCTTGATAGGTTTGACAAATTACATCTTAATTTCTGTCTCAGATTAAAAAAGCAAGAGTGATTTCTCTAGAAGAATAAACCTCTGGAACTAAAGGGAACTTGCAAGATATAGCAATACAAGGCTTTTCTCCTGCATAAATCCTCTCCATTTTCCTATTTAGCTCCTACATCACCATGAATTACTAAATCTCAACATGAGATAAGCAGCAAGTCATTGTCACCATTGCACATGGAAGGAAAACCCAAGGTCCAACTGATAAGAAGGCTCAGAGCAGTAGCAGACAAGAGACTAAATGGAAAGCCCTTGTAACACTTTCTCCTTAGAATAAATGGAATAACATCCTGAAAGCATGATAGCCTTGGCCTTCTCAGGCTGGCTATTGAAGAAAATTCCTTGGAGAACAAGTCACCAGAATGGGCCTATATTCTCCATCTATCTGTAACCGCGGGTCAGAGATGTTTACAAGTGCTTCTCAAATGGGAAAAAAATGGGTTCTTCCAGAAGCTCTAAACCAGAAAGTTGCAATTTTTGTTCCAGTCACTATTTTAAGACAGTGAGGCCATCAAATACACCCAATGATGGAACCAAACCACTGTTTAGCAGTATGTTAGTCAACATGAAGAGAGCAGCAAGACCTGTAAAATGCAGGGGAGTAGGACTGGCTCACCCACACAAATGCAGCAATAATGCCAGAGAAGTCATACATTTCTCTGAATTACAGTCAGGTAGCTCAGCAGATAATCTCTAATATTGTCTGTTCATATAAAGATGGAATTTTCAGACAAATAATTCTCTTTGCTTCAAGGAGCTCATTGTTCATGAAAACTTCTCAGCTACTTTAAAAAAAAAATGAAAGCAGGCACAGGAGCAAGCTACTCGAATCCTGGATAGAGTAAAATATTCAAGTGGTTTAGAAGTGAGCAGAGAGCAGAATTCTGAAGAAGCTGATTATTGCTTCAGCAAGTTACATGCAAGTGAAAATAACCACAAATGGGACAGGTCAGCCTTTTGGAAGGAAATGGATATTGCTTTTTAAAAGCATATCAAAGACCTCTTGCAAGCAGGCAGTATTTGTCTAGTGCAAGATGTCTGTCTGCAGGCATCCAGATCCCCTGCAAGATATGCCTGCAGGTTTTGCAGCCACACTGAGGGGAAGAATTCCAGAGTTAAGGAGGGCAGGAGTGAGTTTTCGGAGAAAGGACACGGGAGATGTAAGCTGAGATTTCACAGGAGAACCAAATCTCAGAGCGTCTCTGCTGATTTTCTGGCTGGTTAGAATTAATGCTGGTGGGACAAAATGCCCACTGATTTAAAAGAGCTGTTAGGGAAAGTGCCCACTGACACCCACACAAAAATCAGAGTCTGCAGAACCAGTATCTAAAGAGTATCATCTTCAACTAGCCAGCAATACTAGTCCCAAAAAAAAAAGAAAAAAAGGAAAAGCTATTTCCATGTTGAGTTGATCCCTCTCCAAGGCCAACCTCCAGGCACAGGCTTACCAGCTGAATTCCTGTTAGGCGATCAGCAGCATGCTAAGACCAGCCCTTGTTTCTTACCAGACAAAGGGGCTGGATGATGTCTTTATTGCTTTCCACTTTCTAATAAATTAAAAAAAAAAAAGCGTAGGAAATGTCCTATCCATTCCTATCCTCAATGTAGAGAAATGATACCGATCTCTCTCTCCAGAAATGCTTTCTAGCATTGATACTTCCAAATCTTGCTTTGAAATAGAAACATAAGCAATCAAATATTTGTAAAAAAATCCCCTCTTTTCCAGTGACAGATGAGGAGCTACACAGAAGAAGAGATATTGAAATTTCACTTTCTTAGCATTTTATCTTTCATTCCTTTCAATGAAAAGGAACAAAGCAATCAAATATTCTCTGCAGTTCTTGTAAACTCAGCATCTAACCAAGATACCAGTATGCAAACCAGGACTGAAAGAAAAAGAAGCAAAACTCACTTGTCTTATTTCACTGGGGAAATAAATGATGAAGGAATACACAAAATAGATGGTTAAAAGTAATTATACTTACATAGCACAGTGCTTAAAGACACCCATTTTTCCCCTCTAAAAAACCAGAAACTAGATTTTCAAAACACTTGTACAGCTGATATTTGGTAATGTCATTCTAGTGAGTATAAAAGAAGGCTTTTCTCATAAATATATTATTTTTATCTTGAGAGAATTCCATGCAAATGAAGTAAACAGGCAAAGACAGGCAGATGGATGGAATGGGACCCTGAGCATCCTGGTCTAGTGGAAGGTGTCCCTGCCTGTTGTGGGGGGGTTTGGAACAAGATGATCTTTAAGGTCCCTTCCAACACAGACCATGTTATGATTCTGTGATTCTATGAATAGAAGGTGAGAATATGAACCATTCAGTTAAGAGCTGGACTCAATAATCCTTGTGGGTCCCTTCCAACTCAGAATATTCTGTGATTCTGTGAGAAAAGGAGGGAGGGAGAGAAAGAAGGAGAGATGGGGATGGGGTAAAAGAGGAGGAATGAAGGAGGACACCAGGGGGGCTAAGCTAGCCAGCTAGCTTCAGTAAAGTCAAATAACCCTGAATTAAGTACTAAGCAGTAATAGAAAATGCATATGGGGATCTGGATGTTTTAATGTATGTTTGGAACAGAAATAGAAAGAACAAAATAGATCATATTTCAAGGAAGGAGAGAACTGGAGAACAAGGAGAGAAAAGCCAGGAAGTAATATAGTATTTTTTCTCATTACTATAGGACCAAATCTAGAGGCTGTATATCAGCGAAGGAGGCAGTTAGAATATTACAGAATGGATATAAAATCTGTAAAATATATGCAGCATTATTCAAAATGTATTTTCAAGCAGAATAGTAACTGCGTATCTCCTGGCTCTGGCTGTAATACTAGGGTTTAGACAAAGCACGCTGGGGAGCTAACCAAAAGGAAATGGAGAAACGCCCAGCATGTTTCAAGGACTAACAGGAATGTCATCAGCAAAGAACAATAATAAAAGCCAACAGATGATGCCACAATAAGGCTATTTACAACCATTGCCACATCCTAGAAATGCCCAAATATGATGCAGTCTCGTGGCTTTCCAAATTTTCCAGATCCATATAACAACTCTAACCTCCTCTCATGCCTTCTTTCCTCCACAATGTCCTCTCTTCAGCTTTCCCAAAATTTGATTTCATTAGGAAAAAAACAAACAAACAAAAACCAACTAAAATGAGAATAAAGAAGGTTTGGCCCAAGCAATCTCCTTATCTTTGTGTTCCAGACCTCATGCCTCACCTCAGGACTTCATCAAGAGGAGCACTATGTCCTGCCTCCCCCCAGGTGCAGCCTCTAGTCATTAATAACTCAACTTCAGGTCTTATTTAGCACTTCCTTGCAGGACCAGCCCCAGTTAATAAAGCTGGTCTACAGAAACATAGATACTTAGTCCTGAGCCTACAGGAGACAATATATGGCAAGTCTTATTTTCCTCCTCAACCAAGCCGTACAGTGCAGCCAGCTTCTCCCGTGTTGATGAGGGCTTTACTTTGCAAGTAGCTGTTCTGAGATTAGTGTGCAAAGTATTAATTTATCACCCTTGCAAGAGCTGCCATCAGGCCCTGCAGGTAACCCCTCAGAAAACAACCTCATAAGCACAAACTCCTCAAGAAGAAAACCTCTGTCAGCCAAAAACAATCAACATATCGGGGTATGAGCTGTACCTTTACCTTGTCCCAGCTACTAAGATTGTGCAATGAGGGCTTGTATCATCTGCATACCACTGTGTTCCTCTGCCAGCCCACCTCAGAATAGCTAAGAAATTACTTATAGGGAAATGTTGTGGAACCACCCAGAGACAAAGCTGGATTTGATATTATTATGAGGTACTCAGGAAACTAGAGATCAAGAGGAAAATGATAATTCCACTGTGAAATCAAACAGTTTTACCTGTTTTACCTCACCGAGGCATGAATGAATAAACAACCAGAGGGGAAAATGTTCATTCAGAAAGAATAAAAGTAGCTTTTTGAAAACCGCAGACCCACTTGCTCAAGCCACATAAATTGAGATTTTTAACCTAATAAAACTGTGCTTGGAGAAACGGTATCACCATGTTCCCCAGTCTCGACACTTCACCAATTTCAAATCTACATCTGTTTGATTCTTGGATAAACTGCCGCTTTCCCCTCATTAACCCATGGACAAGCCCTGGGCTCTTTCCAGTCTTATGGCACTCAATAGCTTGTGCTATCTTCACGAGGCAAAGAACTCATCAGAGAGCTCCCCACGGGACAAACAGAGCTTCCTGGTAGCAGGTCCAATGCAACCACCTCCAGAGGACACTTCTGCATGGCATCTATGAACAAGTGCCTGGCATTGCCCTCCCTACTCCTCCACATGAGGGAAATGGGTATAAATGAGTTCTTGGAGAGACCGGCAGGCACCTACAGCACTGGTGCCAAGCCTTGCAGAGAAAAGCAAACCAACTGCAACTAGCTTGAGAAATTGGCAGAGCTGGCCAACATCTCAGTAATGAGGGGAGGAGTTATGACAAAGATCAGTGAAATGCAATGTGCAGGGAAAACTACAGCACTACTTACACAGCAGAGCTGTGTTCTCGGTGACTTTGGATAAGCCACATCATGTGCTGCAAACAGCCAATAAGTTGGCAGTGCATTTACTTAAAGCCTGGCGATTTGGGGGACTACTGCTGTGGGTATTAGTTTGGCAGTCACTCTTTTGATGCGCTGAGAGCAAACAATCCCATTTCTCATGAAGGAAAAGAGGACCTGCAGGAAAGACCACCTGCAGTGCCTGTTTGGAGCAAAGTGCCGCTGAATTCCATGCTTCGTCATGCTGCTGATCCAAAATAAAAACAGCGAGCTGAAGGAGTATCTGGTTGTGTGTTGCCTTTTGCCATGTACACATGGTATATATGTAACACGGTGAGAGCTGCTCTTACACCTGGCTCAGCTTCAAGTAGAAAGGAAGAAGCCAACTACTTTGGCAATTTTAGCCCAGACTGGCATTAACAATCAACCTTAATGAGCTCTGGGTAAATATTTCAGCACTTCAGCATTCATTAGTGAACTCCCAGTCACAGTGTGTGGAATCTGCAGGTACCACAACAGCTCCAGGCTAAGGCACACACAAACTGTGCTGGCTTCAAAGCAGCTCTCAATATCCAGCCACCCCATGCTGCAAAGCCCACCTGAAGGTCAAGGTACAAGGTACTAACATGGGACTTCCTAAAGCAGCAATGTGAGAGGAACACTTGGACAACTCAAAGAACTCTACCATTTGAAATCACAAGTCTGTCCCATCACCCTTGGAAGATGGAACAGGGCAAGTGACAAGAATATGACAGTTGCTTTCGTTCAATCTATGTGAGTTTCAAATTATGGCTGTCAGCTGGATCCACTGCACAGCTTATGTGCAAACATAAGCTGGATGCATTGGCATAATAAGCAGCCAATCAATAACAGTGAAAGGACAGATTAATAAAAGTTGCTTCTGTCAGAGGACAAATTGAGGACATCAGAAAAGATGAAATTCTGTGAATACAATTGCTTCCTGAGAATAGTAACATTCAGCTCTTGTTCTGATTAGATGGAATTGGTTCAGATGAGCATCAAAAACTTCTGAATGCTTTTCTAAAACTGCTGAGGCTTGTCAAAAATACACTGCACCAATGCCAGAAAAAGACAACAAAGCAAAACACCAAAAACTCTCAAACCAATTCTGAAAGGATCCATGGGATTTTTCAGTCGTCCTTATCTGCCCCATTTGTGCCTTCCAAGTTTTCTTATCTGCTCAGTAAATTTGTATCACAGGGTACCTTCAAACTCTGAATAGGTTTGGATGAGTAAGCTGTACACTGCTTTACCTCATGCGACTCTGAGAAAAATAGCCAGTCAGTCAACCCCTGATTCTAAATTCTTTACTGTGGACAGAGATGATGATATATAGGATGGAAAAAAACCACAACTTGATTTTTCTAAAAGCTGCATGAGCTAGCCACATCGGCAGCTAAAAAAAAAAACGTGTTCTGACTTGTAGTGCTGAACAAATTTGATGGATTAGTCACTCACAGAGAACTGATATGGAGTACCAAATTACTGTATTGGACATTTCTCTGACCACAATGAATTATATTAAAATATAATAAATGTCATCATTCAGAAGGTAGCTCTCTGGCGATGTTCTTAAAGAAACAAGAGTCTGATGTGCCCAGCTGCCTCAGTATTTAGACACATACATGCATGTGAATAAAATCACCATCTGAGTCTTGTCTGAGACATTTCTTTGTCCTATTGCCCTGGCAATTCATGTACTCCTCATGAAAGCAAATAACATGTCAGTAGTCCATCTGTTCAATACACAAAATGTCCCCAGGTAGAATTTGGAAAGTAAGAGCAGAAGAACTATGTTTTGCCTTTAGAGACAGAAGTTACATCCATGGAGAGCCGGACATTAATAAGGGAATATTGCCTAAACAGTCGTGCTATTCCAGACATCAGTGCCCTTCAACCAGGACTGACTGAAATGATCAACTACTTGTTACCTTATTCTCTTTGTCTTCTGTCCACATGCAACAAAACTGGTGTGCTGAGCGAGCTAAACAGTCGCTAACAGGAGCACAGTACCTGGGGAAACAGTCAAAACAGTTTCTGACACTTCCAACCTCAGAATGTGAGAATTTGCTGGTGGTCAAACACTGAATCTCCCTCACACCTTCCAGAAAGAAAGAAAGTATTTTCTTCTTAGAGAGTGAAACCTCATTGAATTTACACCCAACAGCAAGAGATGGAATGCAAAACATACTATATGCAGCATGTGGACGCTGTGCTGAAGGCCGTATTTTTACACATCTTCTGAAGTCCAAGAGAGCTTCCACACCCAGGATTTGAAGGCACCACAGCATGTCACATACAGAAGTGCAGAGCCAGTGCTGCAGGATGAAGACCACAAAGAGAAAATAGCCTAGAAACAGCCAGGAATACACTCCTGCCCCTCTCTAACCCTGAGCTCATGAAACTTCCTGCACTTTCCACTGCACCTTCAAGAGCCAGGCACAGGAAATACATAATCCATAGAGTGAGAACAGTCACCAAACTTGAATTGAAGATGTAAGTATTTTTAATATTGACAACTTTTCATTAAACGATTTCAAATCACTTTAGTTAAAAAGGTAGCTTTTACCAGCAGTCCCAGGTTACAGGCAAAGGGGTTAGGCAAACTGGTTCGTGTCTGCAAACTGCAGATGTGGTGACAGTGTGCATAGCCCTCATGCCATTTAGGATCATCTTAAATGACATTTTTCTCTCCTAATTTGCCTTGTTTCTTCAGTATAATCTAGCTTCCCCCAAAACCCAAGATTACTGCTATTGCCTGCTTCATGAATTAGGCAGAACAAAAAGAGAAAAGCCACAAAGCTTTTAAATTAAAATTAGAAGCACCAAGGTATAGAATTGTGGTCCAGTCTTTCCACCATTCCTTCCTAAGTCTTTCCATCATCCCTCTCTAAGCCTACACCATCATTTATTGCAAGCTTCTGGTTAGAACAATGAAAGTATTGTTTTTCTTCTGAAAAAACCAAGGTTTTCATGGAGTCAAAATTTTCAGTACTGTTTTCCTAATGAAAGTGAATTGCTTTTTTCACTGAGATTTCATGTGAAAAACAGAAAACTATTTCCTGATACCTCTAAATGATGCCATTAAATACCACAGAGGCTGTTTCAGTCTTGAACTGAAACAAAACACAGGCTTTTGTTTCTGTCCAGAAATCTCTCTGCTCAGAGTCTGCTCTATATTCATTACAGCCTTCTCCTGGCCTGCTCTCTGCCACAAGGCACAAGTAACTGCAAATCAGCAGCAAAGGTTTTTTAAAATAAATCTATTAAGTCATTGATGGTACCATATGACCAGAGATACAGCACCTATATTTAGTAAAGAGTTGGGTGATCCAGACATACAGACCTGTTAGCCTTACCCTGCCATAATTCAAGGCTGAACATGTTCTGAAGTGTAAAACATTTTGGATGGGGATAGAGGGGAGGAATAGAAAAAGGGTTGAAAAGGTTTAGCAAAAGCTGGCAGATCCTACACAGATATTTGCTAAGGTAATTGGTTTTCTAAACAAGAGCAGTGCATCTTATTCCCCCTGCACAGCCAGAATATTTGAGGCAGCACCATGGAGGGAATCTATGAGACTGGAAAAGCTGAAGGTCAGTGAGGAAGCTGAGAGACAAACAAAGGAGTTGCTAAAAGCAAAGCAATGATAACCAGCTGTCCTGAAAGGGGAGCTCACCACAAGAGGTCTTCAGACCATTCCTGCAAATATTGCTGGGTACAAACTCTGTAGCTGCTTTCCAGACTACACTGAAACAATCATATATTAGAGAGGTGTAAGGAGTGTTGGGGAAGCTACCTGCACACAGAAAGGGACTATTTCTGTGTTATTCACAATGACAGCAGCTCACCCTTCTGGGAAGAGGAGGAGGAACATAGAGCCTCAAATAAAAAACTGGATACCTGGATAGACATACCAGACTATAGAGAGAGTGCCCATATTGACATACATTTAGTGATTGACAGTAATTATCAACCAATAAAGATCAGCCAAAATGAAACATAAGACACCTCTGAGCTGTCAGTCCGAGTACAGGTCTGCTCTAGTGCATTCCAGCAGGATGAGTTTGGCTTGGATCACATGCACGGTTATTAGTGTGGGCAGAAAAATGGAAGAGGATCAAGTATCAAATAGAAATATAGAGTGAAAAGGTAGAGGAGTGCTGTCTTTAATATGTCTGGAGATAAATAGCAGGGGAAAACCTGCTCATTAAAGCCAAGCAGTGTTATTGGCATACGAGCAAACAAATATAAATCGATGCTCAGAAAGTACACCTGGAAACAAAAAGAGAACTTCTGAACAGCAGAGGAACAAGTTCCAGCAGTAACCTTTTTGCAGTAGTAACTGGAAGCAGGAAGGGAATCTTGGCTACTTTTAAAAGTGTTTTTAAAATCTTAACTTTTTACAACTAAAACTGTGGGGGAGCAAACATGATAACCCAGAATATACCAGTCCTCCTACATTAGCTTTGTCATACTACTGCAAACTGGAGATCCTTCCTTGTCTTTTTACAGAGCATCTCTTCTTTGTCATGAAAGACAAGAGGATGGTTAGAGTCCTGTGTTAGCAATGTTCCCTTTGGCCACTGCAATAGTTAATTGTAATCCTATCATTTCCAATCTGTTCTTGGAAGGTTCTGAAGCCCTTCAGTTTACATGAAGATCAATGGCATCCAGAGTAATTGATGCAAGGTTCTTCTACTAAGAGGCTTCTGTTTAATACATCTCCCAGAGAAACACCATGTATTTAGCACACGCCTGAAAACCACTGAACTCTGTAACAGACACTGCATATCTTTTCCTCATTTTTGGTCTTTCATAATGCATCTAGTATAGCTGTAAACGTACTTGGGCCTGCACAGAACAGCCCAAACAAGCAACCAAGTAGCAAACCAAGCAAAAGGAAGACAATAGAGTTCAAGTGCTGTCATTCCTGCCCATTGTGAACTAGGTAGCAGTGTATTTTGAGTTTTCTGCCACGTTGTGAAAGGGAAGAAGGAAAAGCTGGGGAAAATGCAGTCAAACATGTTAATGTCAATATTACATGAGGTTAACCCTGGGCATGTGTTGTGACTTAACCCCAGCCAGCAGCCACGCCCCACACAGCCGCTCACTCACTCCCCCACCAGCAGGACTGGGGAGAGAGTTGGAAGGGTAAAAGCTGGAATACTCATGGGTTGAGATAAAGACAGTCCAATACAGAAAGCAAAAGCTACACACACACAGGGGAAGCAAAACAAAGGATTAGTTCACTGCTTCCCCCGAGCAGGCAGGTGTTCAGCCATCTCCAGGAGAGCAGGGCCCCTTCACATGTAATGGTGACTTGGGAAGACGAATGCCATCACTCAAAATGTCCTTCCCTTCCTTCTTCTCCCAACTTTATATACTGATATGATGCTCTATGGCTTGGAATGTCCTCGTGGTCAGTTGGGGTCCCTGTCACAGATGTCTTTCCTCCTGTGAAACTGTGAACCCCAGTCTCCTCGCCAGTGTGACAGTACAAACAGAAGAAAAGGCCTTGGATCTCTGTAAGCCCTGCTCAGCAATAACAAAAACATCTCTATCATCATCACTGTGTTCAGCACAAATCCAAAACACAGCCCCATACCAGCAACTGTGAAGAAAATTAACTTTACCCCAGCCAAACCCAGCACAGCCTGTATTGAAAATGTCATAAAGCATCAATGGTCCATTTTTGGGTTCTTAGCCCGGCATAAATTGGGAGAAACTACTCTAAGATGGCACAGAGATTAATGTCCCAGCAAGCAAAGGCTACAGAAAATTGTCTGCACAGCCAGAGAGCCCCTGGCTCCCAGCAGCTCAGTAGTTCCTTGGTAAGGGAGCTGCAAACCAGAAACTGAGTGCTACTGCTGCTGTAAGGGTCAGTCTTGCCTGCGCTGAGGATCACAGCAGCAGCTGAAAACTGTTGCCACTCAGGATCTCTTCAGGCACTCAGTGAAGGAAGGAGGTGTCCTGGACAAGTTGCTGCAAAGAGGCAGATTCAGGGTACATATTAGAAAATACCAAGCAGTGGGAGGAGACAATACTTGTGTCTACCTGAGCCACAGTTCAACGGACAGGATGGCACAAGGACAAACAGACCACAGAGGGAGATTCTGACACTGCCACTGTTCCTGCTGTCACCAGAAGCCCGTGTGAGGCTCTCTGGTGCACAGCTCTGTAGAAAACAGTAGCCCTGGAGTGCCAGAAAAATTTGGGGTTTGTGCTGCAGTTTAAAAATTAGCCAGAGAAAGCATGTGCTGTTTGCTGAGAAAAGGGAAAATATCATATTATCCTTGTGGACCAAGGTTCAGCTCTCTGCCATAGGACTTGTTAGGGATCTGATGTGCTCCTGGACTCTGTGAGTCCAGACAGCCACATGGTACAGGCTGAAGCCTTCTAATCTTTATTTAAGGTTTTGAAGATGGGAATAGCAACCATTAGTTCCACATGGTTACTGCAAAGGTAAGTACCTGAAAAGATTGTGAAGTACCCAGCTGTTACAATATTAATAACTTAGAGTGACAGAAGCTGGCCTTCCTTTTGAACATTTTCTTGATAATTGCTGGATAACGGAAGGATCTACCTGAGGCCCACGTAATTTCTGAGAAAAGGTGAAAAAGGCAGATCTTTGAGATAATTGAAGCACACTAAACTACCCTAATTATCCATATTTCTCTTCAGTACCTTCCATCCTCCCACAACCAACTCCTGCTTGCTCAGGCAGTTATCATTGCAGGAAATAAACAAGATCTCAACCATACAGTACCTACTTGTATTTGTATTCCCTCACTGCTGCAATGAAACACAGGCTGAGGAATGGGGAGAAATATTGAAATTAAGCAGACGGTAACCATTAACCTCTTCAACAAAGAACATCGAACACTAGGTTTTATTAGGCTGAGTAGGTGAGCTTAAGAATTAGTACTCCTTCCTGAAAAATTTACTTAGACTGTGATCAACAGCCCTAATATATTTATTCCACAATGACTAAATTAGCCAGTGCTTCTCTAAAGAAATATTTTGAACTTCTTGTTCATAGTTCCCTGAAAATACCATCTCAGCGCTCAACAGAAGTCAAAAAGGCAATTTCAGAAAATATTTTTTGTAAAAATGCAGGAAATGTCATGATTTTACAATTCTGGTCCCATTTTCCCCTCTGAGATGCCTTCCTCTTCCCCTCATTCTCAACACACACACCAAAGAACCAGAATCACAGAATGTGCTGAGTTGGAAGGGACCCACAAGGACCATTGAGTCCAATTCTTGTCCCTGCACAACACCCATGAGTCACACCATGTACCTGAGAGTGTTGTCCAAATGCTTCTTGAACTCAGACAGACTTGGAGCAGTGACCACTGCCCTGGGGAGCCTGTTCCAATGAAACTAGGAAAGTTTCAGGCAACAATAGCCAAGGAAAATGATCAGCCAAATGGCATACCTGGAGAACTTCAACAGGCTATAATTCTTTATCCTGGAAAAGAAATTACTGAAGTGGTTTATAATAAGGGAATATGAAATTATGACTTGCAGAGAATATATGATAATTATTTTTATAAGTCAAAACCTAGAAGTTTATAGTAATGTCATTCAAAAATTTGAAACCACAATTCTTTCTCAAATGATGCAGTTATTAAATAGGGACACTCTGGTCCAAAAATTCTATGGAAGTACAAAGAAAAGTTGCAAAAGAAATAAGAAAAAAAAATCTTAGAAGAAAAGTCCATTAAAAGCTATTCAGCAAGATGGTGCTGGTGGGACTTCCACCTCAAGAAGTTCCTGTGCTACAAATTGCTGAAAATTTAGGCAGAATAATACCGAGGAATGTACCACTTTAAATATGCTCTGTTCTTAAGACTCTTTTTAA